>OW964548.2:3035546-3471829 GCA_943138885.2 Tholera decimalis
GGGTAGGGTGGTAGGGTAGGGGTAGGGTAGGGGTAGGGTAGGGGTAGGGTAGGGGTTAGGGTAGGGTAGGGGTAGGATAGGGGTAGGGTATCGGTTGGGTAGGGGTAGGATACCACGCGAACGAAGTCGTGCGGGGTCAGCTAGTTAGCTAATAAAGCATACTACACTATAACGAGTACTTATGACAAAACAATAATGATGCATACATAAATACATTACATAATAATATATGATTTGAAATTACAAACTGATCTCACTGAATTTGATAATGTACCTAATTTAATTAATATTTCCTAAAATTGTTTATCGTTAATTTGTGTTGTTTCTTATTATTATTAAATAATATCTCCTATAACTGTTGTTTGTTAATATGTTTTGTTAATTTTTTTCTTCTCAATTGTCTATAAAATGATTAAGTTAATAGTATAAAGTATATTATTGAAAATTATTTAATTTATAGTAAATGAGCATTGTGATATAACTTTGGAATAAAATCAAATAAGAATATAATATAATATCATTTAATTTTAAGTAATTTGCTGTGCCCGACCGGGTGCCATGATGATCATATTTTGTAAACCTACCACCTAAGTTCACATTGTGGAATGCAATAAATAATTGAGTATGAGTATTTTTTTTTAAAAACCTAACAAAACATCAATTAAAATTTAATTCCTTTAAAGCTGGATTAAAACAGCTTACATTGTTTTACATTATAAATTACATCACGTCAATACATACACATACTCGTACGTCCTGCCTCTAGAGCAAAACTCACATTGATCGGACAGATACAATGCATACAAGTGGTCACACAAATAACACAAGCTAACCTGGAAATTGTAAGTGAATACAGTTTCCCACTTAGTGCGGATATAACTTAATACTACTGACCAATGACTAAGCATGACAAACTAACAGAGAGCACAGTTTCATGTGGTTTCGTGAACTATTGTTTACACACACATAGATTTTCAGTTCGTTCCTAATATTGTTATTATGTAATTTTTAAATTACCTTACCGATATTTTTGTTTTCTCTATTTTAGAAACTAAGGCAAGAGAGCATTATATATTTTTTTTTACTTTATTTTTATTTACGAAGTTGCATAAATTTTTATGCTAATAAGAAAGACTAAATCTTATATACAAAATCTCGTGTCATAGTGTTTTGTTATCGAATTCCTACGAAACGGCTTGACCGATTTTAATAACATTTTTTGTTTAGGTATATTTGGTATGTCCGGGAATAGGTGGGCAATTTATTTTTCACTAGTAGTGGTGGTTTAATAAATTAATATGACAAAAAGACGATTTCCGGGTGGCTGACAATCGAATCACCTTTTTTGGAATCGTATTTAGTAACATTATTTTTGTTTTCATATGAATGCCCGTCAAAGCCGCGAAGTACATGTACGTACCAATTATTTCACTGTATATTGATGATATACAGGGTTAATTGTAAAACACCGTTAACCTCTCAGGACTATGTTACTTACGAAGTTTATGCGAAGCAAAAGAAAGCGATTTATACTAAAGCTTTCTTTTGCTTCACATAGAATTCGTAACATTTAGGGCGTTCAATTTAAATATTTTTATTTTTGTATGGAAATCTGGTGAACTAAAATATGACGAACTTTTAAAAGTAATAGAACAAAAGTTGTTGATTATGATGTTAGTAACATAGTCCTGAGAGGTATCCGGTGTTTTACAATTAACCCTGTATAACAATTTACCCCTCCTATGTACTACATAAGTTAATAATATCACAAGACAGTGTTCCGCCTACCAGTTATTACTCCACCCTCATCGGAATATTTGGCCGCGTGGCCTTGTGCTTCCCATAATATCTGCTTATCTTTACAATGTTTCCTGTGATTTATTAGGATATTATGTTTCTCTGAAGAAGTTGGAGGCTTTTGTTTTTGTTCTCATTGAAGCATGGCGTCCATCGGACCAATCTATTGTTTTGTGAAGATCGGAGAGACAAGATATTGGAATATAACGAGTCTTATGTATATATAGTAAGTACCGTACTATCTGACAGTTTTAGTACTTTATATGGCTAACCTATGTCCGTATTTTTACCCGACTGCAAAGGAAGGGTTATGTTTTTCGCGCGTATCTTGTATGTATGTATGTATGTAATATTCTTTATTACCTCATATTTCCAGAACCACTGAACGGATCCACACAATTGAGGTATCGTTAGATTTGTCTTAACAGCCCGAGTGTTCTTAGATAGGTGACATTTTAAAAAATTAAACATGGCGGCTGTGCGAAGACATTATACATGGTGAAAAAAAAATTTTTTTTAATACTACAATATGGGTATCAAATTAAAGGGCTTAACATAAGGATTTCAAAAAGGTATATCATGTTCATAATTAGTGTAATACTAGCAAAATAACACAATGAGAAAGTTTAAAAATATGGACTCAGTTTCTGAATCCGGTGGAGTACCAATGTGACACGACCGGGAATACTAAAAAATTGTTACTTAATATATTAACTAAAAAGTTGAAAAAAAAACTTATTTAAAAAATCTAAAAAACCCGACTGCTCAACTGAAGTGTAAGAAACAAGCACATTTTTATTTTTAAAAGTGACAAGCAGGCGGACCCATCCCATTTTAAAAAAATATGTTCAATTGGGTCCCGCCAGCTTGTCACTTTTAAAAATAAAAATGTGCTTGTTTCTTACACTTCAGTTGAGCAGTCGGGTTTTTTAGATTTTTTAAATAAGTTTTTTTTTGTATTGTTCGTCAAATCGTTTGAGCTCCTAAGAGTTCTAGGTTCAGTTACGTGATAACTGACAAATAATGCTTTGCACTGTTTGGACGGGCCTCCACAAGGTGTTTCTTCCCTCAAAAGAGTACCACAGACATAAACCTATATTGATGTTACATGATTTGATTAATACCTATTGTATGGTTTCTTCTCAGTGTAGTCTGTAAGGAGAAAGAAACACCGAAACTCAGGCCTCATATCATTTAAATTCATGAAAATAATACGTTTTAAAGTGTTATTTACAACTAATTTGCAAAATTAATATAATTTATTACTTATGATATTACTATTGGTTGCAAAGCATCTTGCCCAAGGGGTACTTATCGTATCACAGAATTTTGGCTATGAAAGTCAGATATTAACTCCATAGTAACACACTGGTATTCTGCTAGTACCTGATTACACGAGATGTAGAACTTGGATCAATGCTATAGTTAGGAAACACCTAGGCACAACAGCAAATGTAAACACAATATTCCTTTAGTAATAGTTTGCACTAGAATGAATTAGTTGGACCCCAGCCAGGTATCCAGCGATTTTGCTACACGGTAACGTATGTAGGTATGTATGGAATGAAATGTGGAACTATTACATTGTCACGGACAAAGAGCGCCGCCTGCCGCGAACCTTCCGACTCGGCCGATACAGAAGTACCGTTCTATAACCCTGAGTTTTCAAGTCTCTTTAAAACTATACGTAGTGAGAAGACCTTTGTGCTAGACATGAATTCCTATTAAACCTGTATGGATTGCATACATTGTAAAATGAATGATGTTTTGAAAAGAGTAACCGTAAAATTTCTTGCGGGCTCTTTTGCATAGGAAATGACCAATTTCGAAACGTGCACTAGCTTTTAACATTGTGTGTGCCCAGTAGGCCTGTGAAATATTTTTTTTTGAGATTGAGTTTTTGAGTTTATTAGAACGTGAAAAAAATAGTCAAATGCGAGTCAGACTCGCCCATGAAGGGTTCCGTAGTAACTGCGCCAAATAACTTTGTTTTTCATAGTGTTGGTATGAATTACAAAGTTATATTTGTGGTTTTAGAAAATATGCTGTATCTCAAAAACTGCTGACCCGATCTCGTTAAAACTAATTTTGGTTGAAAGTTTACATTAAGATCTACAGCATTTTTTTTTACATATAGATGTTAGAAGGGGGAGACACATTATACCACTTTGGAAGCGTATATCTTTTAAACGATTAACTTTATGAAAAAGTGGTTTTAAAAATCTCAATGTTATTTTTAAAGACCTGTCAATAAATACCACACACGCATAGGTTTCATGAAAAAGAATATATTTTCAGTTTCATTTTTTTTTAATCGGAAAGCGGTTCACAGAATTCATCTACCTACCAAGTTTCACTTGTATAGTCAATAGTTTCAGAATAAAATGGCTGTGATATACGGACGGACGGACAGACAGACAGACATGAAAAACTAGAAGGGTTCCGTTTTTTCCATTTTGCTACGGATCCCTAAAAATAACCCAGACTTCTTTCCATGTTCATTTTCTATTTGAAACCTATAACCTCGTCTATATTCCACTGAAGATCACATTAAAAGTAGTACAGTCAGAGATTAGCCCGCATAAACGGAGAACAGTCACGTTAAAATGTTGAAAAGTTTGTTTGACGTGTAAATAACATTAAGCACTTGAGATAAAATACGTAGTTATATTGAATCACAAACAGAAACATTTTTAAATGCGTTTAAGGGCATTTTCATAAAAACATGTACATCCTAATATTATGGTTGTCCCATGTCTTTTTTTTTTACAGAAGTCTATGCTTCTTTAATAACTGCAACTTCTTATATATATAATTTGAACGACCGTCCGGACATTCATTTACCATACATAAAATATAACATTTATTGATTAAAATAGATGAAAATTAATTTCGAAGTTTGACAATTATTCTGTACAGTACTGTCCCATTTCTACTAAACTACTTTTGAGTTGCCAATTTCGATGAATTTTTCTATAAATGTTTTATAATTTCTAACTTTTCTATGGCAAATTAAATTTATATTTAATAAAAAAACACATTAATGTAGCTTTATATCTTAATTATAATTTATTTTCTAATTTTAAACATTGTCCCATCGTTTTATTGATAACGGACATGTCCTGCATAGTTACCGAAGTTTAAGCAATTTACAAGCATTTTCTATTAAATTACGTTGTGTTTTATTAAAATGGTAACACCAAAATCGAAGCCGTCATTCGCTGTCAGCCATTTTAACGTCGTGTCAGGAACCGGTCGGAGCTTTACAGCAGGCGGTCCCTCGTTTTCTTATCCGATTGTCCGGTAAGTAATCACGATTTTACCAAATAATTTTGTAAGTTTGATATGTATTGTACCATACAGGTTAGTTAATTCCACAGCAAGATACATTATTCATTATAAGAAAACAAAACAACATTTTGATTATTAAGAGAGTTTTGCTAAATATTGTGATTCCGTTACGTCCTGTACGAAACATACGAAAGGTAACGTATGAGCCGGACCAAAAAAGTAACGAACATGACCGCATAAAGTTGCGACACACAAGAAGCTAAGTGCCCATGGTGCCACGGTGGGTGTTTTGCGGGTGCTTTATGTATTTTGAATCAACGAAATAATTCTAATTTAAATGATTCGTATCAAATAGTTATCATTATTAATGTGATTAACAAAAACTTTTTACCAAAAAATTAAACCGACTCTCAAAAAACACTGCAAAGTGAAAAATAACTTTAATTTCGGTAGTCGGTGTCTTTAGTTCTGTATTTTCGTTTTTGACACCGACTTCCGAAATTAAAGTTATTTTTTACTTTGCAGTGTTTTTTGGGAGTCGGTTTAAATTTTTGGTAAAAGGTTTTTATTTTACACTTTTTAGTTGGTCGATTTTTAATTTACCTAGTTACAAGAGCCTAATGTCAACTACTTATATTCATTTACAAAATATTGCTTTTCCCAATGTTGGACCCTTAATTGTTGAGGAGTTCTCCTGGTACTTCACCATCAGCTTCACCATATGCATTGTCCACTTCACAAATGGTGCTTTTCGAATGCAGACAGGATGTAACGGAATCACAATATTTAGCAAAACTCTTTTAATAATAAAAAATTTTGTTTTGTTTTCTTATAATTAATAATGTATCTTGCTGTAGAATTAACTAACCTGTATGGTACAATACATATCAAATTGAGAGTGATAGTAATTATTTGGTAAAATTGTGATTACTTATCGGACAATCGGATAAGAAAACGAGGGATCGCCTGTGTATGTTTTTGTTTTGTCAAAGTTGAAAAAATCGTTTGTTTCGTTTTTTGCGGGCTAACACTTCTAGATATTATGTTATGTTAGTAATAATATAAATAATAAAAAGCAAAAAATATTTTTGCGTTACTTCTAAAATGTCGAAGTGTGATCTCAACTTTACTGTGTCCTGTTTGTTACGGGTAGGTCAAGTAACGTTACTGTCCCTTACGAAAGTTTATTGTATTTATTGATAATTTTCTATTTTTATTAAGATGTTTCAACTTATTTCTATATGTATAAAATTACTAGCTTAGTAAATACTACTAAACAAAAAATGGGATTTTTACGTACACTATTTGATTGAATACATTAAAGTGAAATATTGTGATCCAACGATAAGTAACGGTACGGACGCATTTATTGCAAAAATGTTAAATAAATATTTTGCTATAAAACAATTATTTATTATTAATTGACTAACATCATAGTTACAAATTATTGAAATAATTAAAATTTCAAACGAAACTTTCGTTTTATTTTATCAACAGTGCTTTTATGAGTAACGAACATGACAAAATTAAGTGCACTAAGTTCCTTTTAATTCAATTAAAATAAAAGTAATTGAAATTCATCAGAATTCTATGTTTTAAATCAAAGATTATAAAAGCTAGCATTCAAATTCATTAAATTATATTATTTACAAAAGTTTTGGTTCAATCATGCATTTTTTAAATTTTGTACATGTTCTGACGAAAATGCCCTTAAAATAGATAAAATGCCTCACAGTATCTATTAGAAAGGATTTTCCTTGCTAAATTAGATGATTCAGTTTGTAACAACTGACGCTGCGTTGTATTTCGGCACATCACTTTCGCGTGGCTCCTCACCGTTCATTAGAACCGGAATGTAGAACCTTTGTTTGGCTCAAAGGCACAAGTAACTTTTAGCCTGCAATACATGTTGGCCGAGCGTAGGCCAACGCGAGTGTTGGCAAATAGGTACAGGGCAAGAAATAATGTCCACACGTTCGACACTTTCGTCGAACGCCAATGCAGACGACCAATGTAGAAGAGGGTCTGTAGAGCGAGGCGAGCGCCGTTGATTTGTGACCAAAAACCGACACCGATCCGAAGTGAGGCAAGTGATCACGAGCAACGGCGAGCGAAGACAAGTTGCACCAAATGAGCTCTATACACGTTGGCGCTGGCCTCCACTCGGCCAACTAGGCAAGTGACACCGAACGATAGCAAGGCAAGGCAAATATGCCGTCTACATGTTGGTATTGGCCTTCACTCGACAACGCTCGGCCAACGTGTATTGCAGGCTTGAGCTAGCAACCCAACGTGGAGCCTGCCGTAAACGGGACTGAGGGACCGGCTGGTCAACACGAGGACATTGTTCTGCAGCGCAGCAGAGGTAGCTCTAAAGTAGACCTAGTTCGGGAGGAAGTAACAAACGTAGGCTGTTTCAATAAACCGCTGAATACACAGCCTTATGTTTGTATTACCTCCACATATATATGTATCTAAATTCGAGTAAACATTAATTTCTGTTCCAATATTGACCTTTATTGATTATTTTAGTGATCTAATTGTAGTCATGTTTAAGAGCTCGTGGCAATCTTCAAGGTAAGTTGTAAGTCGGTTTGCGTGGCTTAACACGTTTTCCGACTTACAAATTTTATAATAATAGAGCAATTAGGGAATCAGCGCTGTCTCTCCTCAATACAGGTTACTTTTAGCCTAACTAAAACCTGAAAATTAAACTTAAAAATATTTAATTCCAATATTTGTTAGCTTTGTAAAGCTTTGGTTTCCTAGGAAAGCGGTACCGTCATATAGCGGCCGTAATAAAGACGCAAAAAGGCGGCCGTCTTTACGGTGACGACATGTGGAAAGTTCCACGGCCGTTTTAACACAGTCTGCTTCATCGCTATCAATGAAACGTTCACAAAACCATCTGTCACCGACAAGACGGCCGTCATGCAAATGGCGGCACCGCTTTTTAACGTTACGGTGTCAGTTACCGCTCTCTAGGAAACCGCGCCATTTTGTTTATATAGACAACGTTCTAGTGACGTCATTCACCGCTGTATTACGGTCGCTATATGACGGCACCGCTATCCTAGGAAAATAAAGCTTAACCCCACTGTAAAATAAATTTTATTACTTATAGAGTGACTAAGTAATAACAGCCGTACATATCGATCTTCAAAGTTAAGCAACGGTTACTAAGGTCGGTCCAGGGATGAGTGACCATCACAACATCTCGAGATATCTCCGTGCCTCCGAAAGAACAATAAAGCGTTGGTCACGGCTGTCTTTGTTTGTCTTTGACAGTCGTGACGGGTGAAGTCCCTTAAGGCCGTGCGCGCACTGCCTTGCGGTGGCCGCAATTCCGGTAGTTCTACCGCACCGGTAGACTCACCGCAGTGCGCGCACTTCTATGACACTCCATACTTCACAAATTTTGCGGTACCGCAATTCCGGTAGTTCTACCGCACCGCAAAATTTGTGAAGTATGGAGTGTCATAGAAGTGCGCGCACTGCGGTGAGTCTACCGGTGCGGTAGAACTACCGGAATTGCGGCCACCGCAAGGCAGTGCGCGCACGGCCTAAGAGCGCACCGAGTTTCTTGCGCTAATCGATTGTAGGTATTCTATGCGCTCCGTGTATGTGTGCGTGAGCTGGCTAGGCTAGACAGATAAAAACACGGCGGGGATCGCGCGCCGGTCGACTGAGATTTCTGGTTTTTCGCCAGCCCCTTCCCTGTCTTGATTTCTTTACTTTGTTCCCCATTTCAAATACGCTACAATGAATTTTCATCGTTATGTTACTAAATCCGTGCGTAAGCGCAAGCGACACAAGCTCCCCGTCCGATGGCCGACGCAGGACTAAAGCGGACAAGACAGCGGCGCGGCGGCTCTGGATAAAATGGGCGAAACTCGCGCGAATTTATGTATTTCCTTCTTATTGTTAAACAAATCAACATTTTGAAAATGTAAAATGTATACGTTGTGTAAAACATATAGTTTTGTTATTATTCAAAAACTGATGACCTTCCGCGAAGTATTCACGCTGTACTAAGCGTTTGTTGTGTTTTTAGAGGTAACTTTGTGAATTTATTATATCAAGCTAACTTTATCAAATCATATTTCCATCGTGTATACCGCCTAGTATATATGCCCAATAGTACCAGTTTATTTCCTTAGACTTTAATTTAATTGTTTACTACTTCAAACAACCGTTATAAAAACGCGTTTTTGTGCATAAAAAGCTCGGTGCCCCGTTAAAAAGTAACACCCATCCAAAACAACAGCAATGCAAGACAGATTTTCTTTAACTGTCACTTGTCAGTGTCAATAAATAATTGCCATATGGAAAAAAAAAAACACGAAGAAAAATATTGACGACGAAAATCATTCATATCATTAATTCGTTAACTATTATGATTGTTTGCAACAATTATGCATTCTTAGGTATATTATATAAGTATTTAACTATATTTAATATTATTTCTATGTCTAAATAATTTATTAAAATTCGATATTTGTTTTATTTTAACTATGGCAACTTCTAAAAACATACGAGCGTTTAGTTTACGATTCTGATACGTTTAATTAACAAAATCTTTTTATTGATATTATTAATGAATCCCACTATTTAAACATGGTAAATTTACATGATAATAAATAGTGCAGTTGCCTTAAAAAGTTGTATGAATTCTACCACAAAACTACGAAAAAAGTATGCGGTACGAAATCTGCCGTTCACCTTTGTCACTAGACTTGCCGAGGGGTAACTGGGTTATGAAGATAAGATAGGGAGTCTCATCATGCAAAGCTCTAGGACTCAGCTACACCTGGTTCGACCCCAACAGACCCATAGAACATAACACATAGAACATAGTTGGGAAAGGGTTTCCGAACTATGTATGTTGGGGTAGGCTACTGGTCGTACCTCTATATTCCACTGAAGATCACATTAAAAGCCCGCATAAACAGAAAACAGGCAGTATAAATTGTTGAAATGTTGGTTTGACGTGTAAACAACTTAGAAAGGCTAAGCAATTGATGACGTAGTAAGTGTATCTACAGCTACTACAAAATACTTAAGGTAAAATTCGGATGAAAGCAGATTTACAGTATTCGCCACGGATGGGAGTTTGGGATCGCCATGAAATTGGTAAATAAATATACAACATTATTTCACGCACACAGTAGGCCGGATTTTACGAGGTACAAGCCTCCCGGGAGTGTGAGAATGATTACATTCGAAGTTTCAGCATAATTAAGCTTTTAGAATGACCTTGAATTGATGTCCCACCCAATTTGCGAGAAGGCCACAAAGTCTGACAGTCACGCCTCCTGATACGCCAAATACGACATTGTTTCGAGAAGGGCGATAAATTTTATCTCAATTCTGTTACGAATCCAATTAAAAGCTGCTATTATAAATTAGCGTCAATTTGCTTCAACATAATTAATTCCTAAGTTACGGCCCTACTTTATGGTCCTATAAATAATTATATAAGCAGGTATATTGCTGGTGATCCGGCGGGATCAGAGAATATGCTCAATATATTCCAGCTTTCCTAGCTATAAATTACGGAAGTCAATGGTCATTTAGTAATCAGCATTTCAATTGAAATTTCTTTTCAAATCAACTTCATTCAGATTTATTTTAACTCATTATGGAGAGCTCTTGGGAGACTGTATAGGGACGGCTATTTGATGGACTTGTTGCACGTTTACTGAACCATTTCTATTTGTATTTATATTTACAACATTGTATTCGGACTGTGTTTGTAATAATGTACAGATAAAAACCCTTGCACTAAACCTTAAAAGTAAATTTAGTGTCAAAGATAATATCGGGTTACATAGTGTTAATCCACTAAAAACAAATTGTTAGAGATTGAATGCAGTATGCAACACTGTTGTAAATTATACACAAGCAGAAGGTGGTCATGCAACATGAAACCCAAATCTGTACTCGTCGTCAATTCAACATCTCCTAATCAAGTGTTTGGTGGAATCAACTTTGAATATTGGCTTGAGACAAGCTGTGCCCGCGACATCACTCGCATGTTTAGATTTTCGCGAGTAAATCGGTATTTCTTTTCGTTATCGTGATCTTGATTATTCGGGGAATTTTTAAATGCATAGGTAACTATCATATTGCCCAGATAAACAGAATGACAGACAGACATACAAAACAAAATTGTTTGTATTTTATTAATATTATGTATATACATGTCTATGTGCACTTGGGAAACATTTATTTTAAAATCAGACAGACTTAAATTTTATTGAATATACTAAGAGTCGTGCCGGACTTCCGATGGACTTGTCAGGATAACATGTATAGGATATGTATCCTATATATGTTATCCTGACTTTACCCGACTGTAAAATAAGGATGGTTATGTAACCATCCTTATTTTACAGTCGGGTAAAGTAACCAATAACGTTCCTCAGCTTCAAGCTTGCCGTACCAAATATCATCCAAATCCACTTAGTACTTTAGAAGATTAGCGCTTTTTCACAAACAAAACACTTTCTGCTATGTAATATTAGAATAGAAAAATTGATTTCGACAATATAGGTACAAAAGGGTACAAAGTACCGCGTGATTCCACTCTTAATCAGAAGCTGTTATGTCACTTATGTGAAATCTGAATGCTTCGAAGAATGTATTACTGCAATAATCTTTTAATAGCGCACGAATCTTGTTTCCGGTCCATTTCATAACAAAGCTCGGATGACAGCGCTGAACGATTTCTAGAAAGTTCTTCGCTGAGAGCGCATAGTTTGTGCTTAATGAATAGTTCCTGCAGGCTCTTTCGTAATTAATTAATTAACGTTTTAACTACGGCATTTTTAAAAACAAAACGCAGTGCTAAAGGGTAATTATGAGGTAATTACGTTTTCATCTCAAATATCCAGTATGGAGCACGCTTTCGTAGTTTTCAAAGAATGTTGCGTTCCATAGTTTTGCAGGTTTCAATCAGTTTCCCGAGATAAAACCTTTTGTGCGTGTCCGGCACCCGCAGTTCCTCAGACACGTCACCTGATATTTGTGGCTCAACATAGCCCTTAGCTCCAGCTCCACGGCCGGGTTGCGGGCATGTTCTATAGAGTTACCGCGGCCCCGGAATGCATGGGTGCTAGGGGAAAGAACAGGGTAGGGCCGCTCTGTCCCCGCACTTTAAATTTATGATATCTTCTAAAAATTTTATTTTAATGATATTTTTTAAAGGGTATTTCAAACTAAATCAAACGCGCAATGTATCTATCTGTTGAATTTGTTAAGAAATAATATTGTATTTTACAACTGTTTATATAAAGGTCGCTAGTTTGCAAGCGTAGCAGATAGACAGTTACTTTTGCATTTATAATATTAAAAAAGTACTCGTAACAATCCCCTAAGGCCGATGAAACCAGACATGACTAAGTCTGGCCATCTTGTTTTTTTTTTTTTCTGCCAAAGATGTCGCAAAACATCACCCTGATTCTGGGACAGTTGGGTAAAGACACATGTCTGTCAACTTTGATGATGAAACTAGGTAGGGACCTTGTAGTCGGGGAACCTGAGGAAGATAACTCAAAATGACAATAATCCGATCTGTTTTCCATCCATCATCCATTGATTTGATCCATCATCAACCATGACGGGTTCGAGTTTAATCAGGTGCAGTTGAGTACTAGTGTTTTACATGGAACCTGCACAACCCAGTAACTGGGTAACATGTTCCACTTGGCAAGACTGTTGTCATACATAATATGTTCTGGTTTCTGACTACCCGTAACGGCTGTCAAAGATGTCCAAATGACAGTAATAATAATCATTTATTTCACCAAAGACATTACAATAATAAAATAACCATAAAAAAGTTCGAACAAAAGGCTTATTCTTTATTTAGGTCCAAAGAAATGGAAATACCCTGACTCCTAAACTAGGTGTAAGTTCCTGTGACTTAGGAGTCAATGATTCCTCGAAAATTATTATAGCATAATAATTATGCTCCCTTCAGTTGGGACGTTAAATACAAAGCAAGTGGTGAGAGGTACCAATAACTTGTACAAAAAAAAAGAGAAATGTAATACAAAAATAAAATAAAAAGAAAAACAACATCTTTACACACTACTTATAAACTTAGCGGTGAAGAGTGTAAGTGTAGTGTGTGTGTGTGCGTGAGTATGTATGTGTGAGAGTGTGTATGCATGTGTGAGAGAGTGTGGGTATTTAGGCGAGTGTGTGTGCAGGTATGTATGCGCGTGTGTAATTGTGCGTGTAAGGGCATGTGTGATTGTGCGAGTATTTAGAGTGTTTAACAGTTTACTGCAAATTACCACGCAGAAGATCCTCAGTTCCTTCAAAGGTGAGTGATTGGAGATAATTTCTGATATTTTTTTTGACATTGAAATTTTGTGATCGAATAAGTATATATATTTTTTTTTTTTATTTAAAGAGGTGTAGATGGTATTCCTGATAACAAAGAACTAGATAGACGGGACCAACGGCGTAATATGCTTTCCGAGGCACAGAAGAATCTCAATATATTTAGATGTTCACCCATCCACGGTTTGACCACGGAAAACGCTGCTTAACTCCTCATTGAAACATTATCAATTATCCACAGCAAATAAAGTTAATAACTTTACGCCAATCTACCATAATATTGACAAAATTACTCGTGTTATAATAGCTTGGTTTAGTATTATTTCGTTCGCTCACTAAATAGTCCGGGAGTTAATGAAGTGTCACATGCAGGGCAATCATTTTAGCCCGGGATTCGGGATAGTGCTGTCATCGCTGTACGAATTGAGCGGGATTGTGCGGATAGTAATCTAATATCTGTGCATGTATGCAAGTTGAGCGCACTTCACAGCCGATAATATCAATTGATCTTTATGCAACAGAATTTAAGGTTTTATGGTTACGGTTTCCGGAGATTACCATTCCCAGTACCTCTCTACCGGCTTCTGTATTCCCTGCCACATATCAGGCGCGTGCATAGGATTATGACAGGGCATGCGGCGGAGTAAAAACACACAAAAACTTCTTCTTTTATAGATTTTTAGCATAGCCACAGCCACGCATCGCCACCATGCAACGATGCGTGGCTGTGGCTATGCTAAAAATCTATAAAAGAAGAAGTTTTTGTGACCGATTACTCACAAAAACTTCTTCTTTTATAGATTTTTAGCATAGCCACAGCCACGCATCGCCACCATGCTATGATGCGTGGCTGTGGCTATGCTAAAAATCTATAAAAGAAGAAGTTTTTGTGTGTTTTTACTCCGCCGCATGCCCTGTCATAATCCTATGCACGCCCCTGCCACATATTATGACCCAACAGCCTTTAAAGCAAGAGTGAACAGGCATCTTCTCATCATACACCTACCATCAGGTCAAGAGCGGGCTCATTCGTAATAAAAATAAATAAGGCGGCAACAAACTGCCCTGTTCATGAGTGTACCAGAAAGACTGCGGTCCGACAAGAATGGCGCCGTATAACAGAACATGTCGCTCAAACTGTTCCTGATTGACTACCACGATCATTATGTCAAGAGTGAAACGACTACGAAGAAGAATATACGTATATACAACGTGTAACAGAATAAACGTAAATCCTGAAAGTAGTTGGTTCAGAATCGGCTTCTGAGTTGATTTTTCAGAAACGGCTTGTCTGATTTCGATAAAATTTTCATGGGACCATTTGGGAAGTATACCCTTTCTAACAAGATAAGAATTTTTCAAATCGGTTGGCAAGCGACGGAGTTATGCGTGGATAAACATAAAAAAAAAATACAAACATCCGAATTGAGAACCTTCTCCTTTTTTAGAAGTCGGTTAAAAATAGGTGTTACATTTTGACGGAAAAATCTTTCATTTAACTTAAAATGCACACAATATCATCATGACAAATTAATACAATCCTTCATTTAAGGAAATGCGCTCGTGTGTGTGTCAGCTGCTAACATTGCATGAGTGTATGCGTCTACGTAAGGATATTGTATGACGCACATACGTTTTGCGTTTAGTAAGGGTAACAATTTTATTTAAAAAAAATCTAGGTTTGGTTTAAATTTATTTAGTTACGGATGTTGTTTTAGACTTTAATTTAATATTCTAATTGGGGTGTCTGAGGTATTGCGGTTAATCTGTTACACCTTGTATATGCCTAAAGTGTTACCAGTGTGAAGTAATGTGACTTGATATGGCAAATTGTGTGGATGTAAGCTAAATAATCTATCGCTAATCGAGATCAATCTTCCGCATGCTCACCTTTAAGGCTATAATCGCATAGCACGGCTTACAACTCGATCGCCTAATGCATGTATTTTGACCAATAGGATACACGAAGCGTATTTTAGTAGTCTTCATAATAGTAAGTATTAATATAATATTACACGCCCTGTACTCACAAAATGTATATTGTCTCTAATTGGGCGAAACCAGGAAGTGATGTGGTTCGCCACTAGCTGCGCTTCCACAGAAATATTTTCTTAAGTGAGCATCCGTATCTTTGGCCGATATTACATTCTCAACAGCTAACACCGGTACTTACGTACTTAGAAGCTCCAACACAAGTATTTCTAAGGGGTGCATGTTACCCACATACGTTACGTTACATAAGTAATCGCGCCATGTAAAATACCAGCACTCAGAATAACTAAAATCAGCAATTCCACGGAGAAAAATATATACTTGTCAACTTTATGATAATTTTATCAATTTCCAAATAATGCTTTTCTAAATACCAACCTTGCATACAGTTAGTTAGTTTCATGATATTCAGTTAAATAATTGCCCACCGGCAATAAAGTAAATTGATTTTGGAACATTAGTGATAAATAATAAATATTTAAAATGTTATGTGTTAAAAATAACACTCAATGCGTAAATTTTTTTGTTACTGTAAATTAGTTGAAGATGCTGTTTCTTAGCTGACTATTAGTTTATTTAACACGATCGCTGACAGTGAGCACTTACCCTGACACCACATTACGACAGTACAATTTTCCACGACGTACTCTTAATAAGTGGCCCGTCCCTCGACGTACTGTCATAACGCACTATTTTAATTTTCCACCTAACGACGTACTGTTAGCGAACGTGTTAAGGCCTTGTGGCAGTCTTTTTACTAGGCCAGCCTGTGGGTGCCACTAGCCGGGGCTAAGACGTTCTGCGCGTACAGTACAACAACTCCTTCAGGATGCTGTTGTGGCTGCAGTGCGTCGGGCATGTATGCCGCAGTAAGAAAGCGACTTCTACACGTAATACTCGGAACAGTATCTTGACAATGATTACAAACAGACCTGACTGTCCTATTCGAAGTCAGAGGGTGATATAAATACTAACACACTAACATAGCTTGTGAGTTCAAACTATTACTTATTCATCACTAACAATTATATAGAGACTAGCTTTTGCACGCGACTTCATTCGCGTGGGAGTTATTCCCGCGTAATTCCCGATCCCGTGGGAATCCTGGGATAAAAACTATCCTATGTCCTTCCCAGGGACCTAAACTATTCCCATGCTAAATTTAATCTAAATCGGTTTAGTGGTTTAGGCGTGAAAAGGTAACATACAGACAGACAGAGTTACTTTCGCATTTATAATATTAGTATGGATAGACTATAAAGTGTGATAATAAAGTAATTTTTTTATATTTTAAAAATATAATACCCCGTAATCCTAGAATATAAGTCCCTAATATAATAATTTAGTATCATGTTCGTTGCGTATTAAAAGGTAAACACCGAACACACGCGTCATAAATATTATGTAAGCACTAATAGGTACTAAAACGTTTGATAGACAACAAATCCAAGCAGATTACAAATCAACAAACCATCACAGGAAATGAAAATACAATATTCATAACAGTTTCTGTGCACTGATTCATATGATCCTTCACTATCATTTAAAAATTGGCCGAGTGCGAGTCAGACTCGCCCATGAAGGGTTCCGTAGTAACTACGCAAAATAACTTCGTTTTCCAAAGTGTTTGTATGAAAAACACAGTTATGTTTGCGGTTTTCAAAAATGTGCTATATCTCAACAACTGCTGACCCGATCTCGTTAAAACCATCCGTCTGTCTGTCTGTCTGTTCGTCCATCCGTCCGTATGTCATAGACATTTAATTTCGAAACTATTAGGGCTATACATGTGAAACTTGATAGGTAGATGTGTTCTGTGAACCGCTTTTCGATTTCAAGATAGATCTTAATGTAAACTTTCAACGAAAGTTGGTTTGAATGAGAACGAGTCAGCAGTTTTTGAGATATAGCATATTTTCTAAAACCACAAATATAACTTTGAAATTCATACAAACACTATGAAAACCAAAGTTATTTGTTGTAGTTACTACGGAACCCTTCATGGGCGAGTCTGACTTGTACTTGGCCAATTATTTCATTCCAAAATTATAATGAGTTCTAAATTGTTGCGTATCTATTTTCCGCGTTACCTACAGATCTGATACGGTAATCCTCGTAATTCCTTTTTATTAAATTCTCAAGTACCTACTGAGCGCCGGACAAGCCATGAGTCCAAAACTTTTACAATAAGAATTCAATGACTTCCTAGCGAGGCTTTTGTCATTGTTACGAATATCCCCGATATCCTGTTACAATTCTTACAAAGCATTTAATATTGGACTACTTACTATAAGAATACATGGTGGGACGGGCTAGAACAGGTCAATTATCCCAAGACTTATAGTTGAGTTACGAATATCACCGATATCTTGTTACAATTTTTACAATTCATTTAATATTGGACTATTTACTATAATAATACATGGTGGGACGGGCTAGAACAGGTCAATTATCCCTAGACTGTATTCTGCTTGAAGTCAAGCGGAAATCTTAGCCGAACACATAGTAGCTAGCTGTTGCCCGCTTTGTTCACGTGGAAATTATAGCTTCGGCCCGCGATTTCAATCGCGTGGGGAGGTTTTTCCGTTAAAAGCTCAACCCCGTGGGGATACCGAGATAAAAAAAATCCTTACTAATATTGTAAATGCGAAAGTAACTGTCTCTGTCGTTACATTTACGTAATGTAACGTTACGCAATCACGCCTAAACTACTGAACCGATTTTAATGAAATTTGATACGGACATAGTCTAGAGCCTGAGAAAGGACATAGGCTACTTTTTAATGCGAAAAAAGGGCTGTAAGGGGTTGAAATAGGGGATGAAAATTTGTATGGAAATTACGTAATTTTTAAAGCTAGAAGCTTGAAACTTATTTTTAGGGTTCCGTAGCCGAAGGCAAAAAACGGAACCCTTATAGTTTCGATATGTCTGACCGTCTGTCTGTCTGTCTGTCCGTCCGTCCGAATGTCACAGCCATTTTATTCCGAAACTATTAAGACTATACATGTGAAACTTAGTAGGTAGATGTATTCTGTGAACCGCTTTCCGATTTTAAGAAAAAAATAAAAGATATTTAAAATAAAGGGGGTCCCCATACATGGAAGTAGAACTGAAAATATTTTTTTTCATGAAGCCTATGCGTGTGTAGTATCTATAGACAGGTCTTTAAAAATGATATAAGGGTTTCTATAACCTCTTTTTCATAAAGTCAATTGTTTAAAAGATATAAGCTTCCAAAGTGGTAAAATGTGTGTCCCCCCCTCTAACTTCTATAATAATGGAGTGAAAAATCTAAAAAAATATATGTCTGTAGATCTTAATATAAACTTTCAACCAAAATTGGTTTGAACAAAATCGGGTCAGCAGTTTTTGAGATACAACATATTTTCTAAAACCGCAAATATAACTTTGTAATTCATACAAACACTATGAAAAACAAAGTTATTTAGCGTAGTTGTAAAAATGTAATTAAGCTAGTTTTAAGAAATTTTTAAGGTTTTTTTTATTCGTCTAATAAATATACATATTATATTATATTATTATAGTTACTACGGAACCCTTCATGGGCGAGTCTGACTCGCACTTGGCCAATTTTCTTAGACTCTTGATTAGACATGACATTCAAATTATGTATGAATTTTATTTTCAAAATAATTAGCCTAAAAAATTAAAAATGCTGCCGAAAGTCACTATTCCGCGCGGACGAAGTCGCGGGCACAACTAGTAGTCTGTATGTTATTCCAGGATTTCAACTAACTACTTACTAAATTTCATTCAGATTCGTTCAGTAGTTTTTGCATGAAAGAGTAACAAACATCCGTCCTCACAAACTTTTGCATTTGTAATATTAGTAAGAAGACCTTATCTACCCGCGACTTTGTTGGCGTGTTGGGGTTTCCCCGCTTAAATCTCGACTCCGTGGAAAATCAGGGATAAGAAATAGCCATTTCAACTATCTACGTACCGTAATTTTTATTCAAATCCGTTCAGTACTTTTTGCGGGAAAGGGTACGTAAGTAAATGGTTTATTTCTCGCCACAATACAATAGATTTACACATTTTATAGATTGATAATATACAAACATATTGTGGGAGACTGGTGCCTAAGCGAGCTTCATGGCCTGTATTTCAGGACTCCTCCTTAGTTATTTGAAATTTACAATTTGTGCACAGAATAATTTACAGTAGATGAGGCTGCGTTTCCACCAGAGATGTGCGATGGAAATGTGTCGTGCGAGGATGGATCTAGCTGTGCTGTGAAAATATGTGGGGGTTTCCAACAAAGCTGTGCGATGAAAATGTGCCGTGTGTGTAGCGGAGCTGTGAAAATGCGCATTAATGTGTGGCGCGAGGATGCGCAAACCTCGCAACACATCCTTCTCAACACACATTCCTCGCAACACATCCATCGCAACACATCTCTCGCACACATCCCTCGCTTGTTTTGTTTGCGCAAAAATCTAGCTCCGCTGAGCCGTTTCCACCAGAGCTGTGCTGACCGAGGCGAGGTAAATGAAGCGATTCCATTGGTTCTTTACAAACACATCCCTCGCTACGCATCCTCGCACATCTCTGGTGGAAAAGCAGCCTTTATGGTCGAAAACTATATTATAACACAGAAAAACAAAATCTAACGCGGGCGAAGCCGCTGGCACAAGCTAGTTTAAAATAAAAATAGATAAGAAATAAAAAAGAGGTGTTTGAGTGAAAGTGTGCGTGGGTGAGATTGTGTACTAAGCATCTAATCATATTTCTATCCTCATAAACTTTCGCATTTATAATATTAATAAGGTAAGTTACATTTGAAATTCTGTGGTCATCTCGGTCATCTATACATGTTAATAAAAGTGTCTATGATTTGAAAATGAGTGTTTTCTAAAGTGCTTATTACTATAACTACATACCTAATATATATAACCTTTTTACGCCTAGGACATAGGGGACAACACCTTTTTTTTAAATTTCGTCATATTACAGGACTTTAGACCTACCCACACTAACCTCTTTGTTTTTATATATCTTTGACAAAAAATACCACTGCAAAGCTAAAATATTTCACAAACGTGTGTCTAAACAGAAAAAGGGTTTGGTCAACCCCTAAAATTTTTTAAAGACCTATTTATTTAACAGTATACAACTTAGCAAGCTTTGATAAATCATTTTCGCTTTACTCGTATTGGAAGTAGATTAGCCTGTGCATGGGCGGATCCAGGGAGGGGTCCACGGAGTCATGACCCCCCCCCCCTCTGGGCTGGGTCCAGGACCTAGGCGGACCACTAATTAAAATTTTTAAACATTGTTACTAGATAATACTCCAGTTTCTGTCGTTGTAAACGAATATCAGCAGTGGATGGCCAAGTGGCAGCGGAGTCAGGAAATACAAATTATAACTTCTTGTGAATTCACCACGATTATGTGACCCCCGCCCCCCTTGGCACCAAAGCTGGATCCGCCCTTGAGCCTGTGTCCCAGCGGTAAGAAAGTAATTGGTTCATTATGTTATTTTCTTATGGGTCTTTAAGTCAAGAGTGTTCTATGTTACTTCTAGGTAAGCGTGCTGCATCTTCGACCACATCATCACTTACTATCAGGTGATATGGCGGTCAAACGCGATCTTATTATCAATAAAAATATATATATATTGAGTAATAGATTGTGAAACATTAATTTTGAAGGGTCCTAATTATATCCTACCCCTTTACCCCATTGCAAAACGAATAAAGCTCCATCTTCAGTAGAAGTGCCTCTTCTTCCATCACTTGTCATTGAGAGGTAGTAGACGGTAACATTATGCCGGCCGTACTTTTGTATTTTAATGTAAATAACGCCGAGCAAGGGTTCCCTCCAATATTTGTTGGCAACTTTTTCCATTCCGGTATAATTCGGCTGATGAGCTTAGCTCAACTTGTTGGAAATCCAGTGGCGTAGCGTGCCTTGTCGGGGCCCCGTATAAAAATTTTTTTTGAGGCCCTTATATGGAGGTAAAGATTTTTCACAAAAGAAAAAAAATATTGTGAGAAGTAATATTTATTTATCACATAATTTACCCATTTTACAAATAAAAATCGAATTTTAAATATTCACTCTCCTTGCCTTTTTATCGGCAAACTGATTTATTAAATCATTTATGGCTGATGATGATTTTAGTTTTTCTAAAGTTTCTGCCTCTATGGACAATAGTGAGATGTCTGACAGCCGTTCTTGTCCCATCGAAGTTCTTAAGTATTTTTTTATTAGTTTTAATTTTGAAAAACTTCTTTCTGCCGTTGCGGTTGTAACTGGAAGGGTCAAGAATAAAAAGCATGCTGTGATTACCTCGGGAAAACTGGATGCAAGACTATTGAATTTTACTAGCAATAATTCAATGAGTTCTTTAATGGAATAAATTTTTTTAATTTCAGAATTTAAGCATGTTTTTAGAGCCTTTAATTGGTCACAAAGATTAAGTGAGATGTCTTTACTGTATTTAGCAGACAGTTTTCCGGAAGCGTTTAATATCTCTTCGCTTGAAGAAGATAGGAGTTTCTCCGGTTGTAATATTTCGAATATACTACTCAGGTTGCAAAGGCTCTGAAATCTTTCTTTAGTTTGAGAAATTAATATATCTAAACAGCAATAGTATACATTGACTTTGAAATAGGATTCCGGGTCGGAAATTCTCTCATCTTGTGATAACTCATCAAAAAAACGCTTCGTTATCTTTCGCCTACTGTTTTTAAAAACAGTTGTTACCCCCACTTTTTTGCTAAATCTTTGGATTCATTTAGCAAACTATTAAATGAATTCTGATTTCTTAATTGGCACAGTCTATTTAAAAGATTACTTAATAAAATACTAGATTTCTGTAAGTCATTATTTATTTATTATCATGCTGTAGAGCTTTAGAAACAGGATTAATAATTTCAAATAGTGAAGAAAAAAATGTAACGAGCACTAAGAAATCAAAACTCTCTAAAATATTAATTATACTTTTACATTCTTCACGTTCATCTTTTTTATTTGAAATTAAATTTAGTTGGTACAAAGTTTTCATGATTAGTAAAAAAATTTTCTTTACTGCTAATAAAGCGTCGTTCCTAGAAGACCATCTGGTAGGACATACCTTTTTAAGGGTAATCAAATATTTTTCAGATGAATCGTCACTTAGCATAGCCCAGCGTTTTATACTATTGCCAAAAAAAGTATATATTTTTTCTAAATTATCGACAAAAGTCGATACTTCACGAACATGTCTCGCAGCATCGTTCGAAACCAAGTTTAAAGCGTGCGCAGCACAATGAACATAATCGGCATTTGGAGCATGCTCTTTTATTAGGGTTTGTAATCCTCCATACACACCCGACATAACATTTGCTCCATCGTATCCCTGTCCTCTACATTTAGTCAAATCAATTCCATATTCTTTAGTCAAATTTAAAATGACAGTTTTCAGACCTGCAGCACTGCAATCGGTTACTGCTATGAATCCTAAAAAGGACTCACAGATTTTTATTTCTTTAGGCACATTATCATCATTTTCTGTAACCGAGATATATCGAAAAACTACAGATAGTTGGTCAAATTTGACAAGTCTTGTGTTGTATCCAGAATTATTGTCAGAAATGGAGCTTTTTTAATTTCTGAGATAATACTGTTCCTAACGTTAGTACCAAGCAAACTAATAATTTCGTTTTGAATCGTAGGGCTTAAATAATTTATTTCACCTTTCGGTTTTAGAAAAAGTTCTTTTAAAGTTGCATCATAGTTAGATAGCAGACGTGAAATTGCCATAAAATTGCCAGAATCAGAATCATGCCCCCTCAAAGGTAGATTACAAGATACTAAAGTAATTATAACATTAATTATACGATGCAGTACATCTCTCCAGAATGTAATTTTACTATCGATTTCACTTTTCAATAGAGTATCGATGGTATTTCCTTGCAACCAATTATTATAAGAGAGTGAGGCACTAATATGCTGCTGTGACTTTTCATGGTCAAGAATAGTTTGTGTGAAATTGCTTCTAACCGAAACACCGTTAACCCAAGCAGAGGAGTACGATTTGTTTTGACGATCTGCTAATAACCAACAGAAGTGACAGTACGGTTTGTTTAAAACGTTAGAATAACATAACCATGGTCTTATAATTTTTATGCCTGCCTGATTGAAATATGAATAATAATAAGCTGAAAAAGTCGGTTATTTTCTGAAACTTTTGGAAATGGTCCTTGTGGTTTAAATGGACCCAATTTAAAAATTATTTTTCGTTCGCATTCAGTTAAATTGTCACCAAAATTTCCTTTATCTGATGAAATTATATTACAATCTGCATTATCTGCAGATATATCAGAATCGTTGACTTGGGGTTCCTCGATTTCTGGATGGACATCCGATAAAGTATGTGCTTGGCTTTCTTCTATTTCCGGATGGATATGTGACGAAGAACATGCTTCAGAAGAATCTAAAAATAAACGAGTGATTGTTAAAAAATAAATACGAATGCTTTGATACTAAACTAAAAAGAGTTATATATAAATAAATAACGTTACTAAGGGTCACAGGTAGAGAGTGTTCAGTTCAGACGCACACAGATTCTACGCGGATTGTGCTCGTACCTATTAGTAGATACAAAATCACCTGCAGCCCGTCCGTGCATTACCATACACCTGCGTGCTATTTAAACGCAGCGCGTAGTGTAGTGGCCATACAAAACGAGAACCCGAAAGCGAGTCTGCACATCTGAAGTTCTCAACACGCAATTAACGATACGATACGGACTGATAAACAAACAACAAAACAAATCGATCCTATAGATAAGTTAGAATTTTGTTTTTTTTTTAATCAAGGCACGGAACCCTAAAAACAGTATAATTGTGAAAATCGAGGGGGGAGACAACTTTTTGTGACGGACAGATGGACAGACTGAAATTAAAAGATTTCCTTGTTTATCACTACGGGCCCCTAATAAATGAGTTGGGTAGTAGTGTAGTACTTACCTTTCCAATCTAAATCACTCACAGTATCTTGTCTCTGAAAAAATGAAGAAATTTTGGACACTTTTTTTATAACCTCGTCCCTTTTCTGTTTAATTTTTCTTTTCTCAGCGCCGCTGGGATAATCTCTTTTCCTTTCACTCATTTCTTTTACAAATCGTTACTAATACTGCTAAACCAGAAGAACAATATTGTTTGTACTGAATTACAATGTAATGCACATTTATATAAAGCGCGTAAATAAACAGTGCACTGCACTCCGTGGTTTAACATCCAATGCAAAGTACAACAACGTACACGTACATCGCGATATCGATGAAGGATTCCCGGGGATTCCCCGCTGAGTTGAAGATGAAGTAAGTAAAACGGGGAAGTCCCGCAGCCCGCCATAACGATGTAGTGTTGCCAACTTTTGAACGCACGCTTAAGGCGGGAAAAAAAGGAATTGCTTTATAGAATTTTGTCATTTGTAAAATAAAATAAATTAGAAAGTTTTTATTCTTTTTCCTTACACACTTTGGGGGCCCCCGTGGCCCGGGGGCCCCGTATAATTGATACGGCAAATACGGCGGTAGCTACGCCCCTGTGGAAATCCTTTTATGTTTGGTACAAGTACGTTTTGGCGAGCGTTTTTTTTAATCCATTTTTCGTAAACACTTGCGATTTTGGAATTCAAGTCGAGAGGTGCTCCACTATTATAGTTTCTCTTTTTAACTTGTTTCGCTAGACTGGCTTTTTATTATAATCATGTTTAGAATCTTCGAAAGACGGCTCTGTGTGGGTCGAAGTGGAGTCAGACTTCTACTGACTAAAACCTACCCTGTCCCTTTGGTTGCCCTTGCGTCGATACAACATTCTCCTCGCAACCACTACAGGTAATGCCAATATCGGGCCCCGTCACTAGTGCCGACCGCTTGTTGAGACGCCGCGCCGTCGCCGTCGCCTCGGACCAGCAAGCCCGTGTCTGTCCGGTGGCCGGAAATAGGCTCACAATCCCCGACGCCCGTAGCATAATCGGCTGCCCTACATTGAAATGTTTCTTTTAACAAAGGTTACGTGCATTTCTAGTGACCTTCCTTATGATAGTTGTGCCTGAATGAGCATCACTTCACACTGCTCCACTCTAGGTCTTCGCAGGTGTCTTATCGATAATGAATTTTATTTAAATGTCGTGACCATTTTGGTTTGTTTCTCTCTAAATATGTTCTATAATCTATAATTTTTACTACTTAGAATTGAACTGATTGGCCAACACAAGTTTTTTTTTTCCACTTTGCCTGGGTTGCGTTAATTTTCTAACGAGATACCACAGCTCTGGAAGGCACGGGAAACTGAACCTTAAATTCTAGCAGAAATTTGACACTCACTTTCGCTAAACCCAGGGTGGGAGACGACATTTGATAATGTTCTCCCTAAAAAATAAAGTTTTCTTTCTTTTTGTTTTCTATCCTCGTAACTATTAGCATTTACTATGTAGCAGCTACAGACAACTCCCTTATACCAACATTGAGAACGTACAACAACAAACAACCAATAGTTGGTTAAACAAAACAGTAACAACAACAGACGGGAAAAACATTTGGCGGCGGCGGTCGCTGTAGCTTTCAAAGAGAATAATATATTTGGGATAAATAAAACAATGAAGGTCTCGGAATTTCACCACAAACGATGAAATAAATACCGCTGAGGCCACTGTAGGGACCACAAACCAGAGACAAGATTACGAATCATTCGATTTATTTGTCTTTGCTATGGTATAATTTCCGCCGTATCATGTTTCTTTATAACCGACTTCAAAAAAAGGAGGTTCTCAGTTCGTCTTGAACTTTTTTTATGTATGTTACCTCATATCTCGAAGACGGCTGGATCGATTTGGAAATTTTTTTTTCGTTCGAAAATGTATACTTTCTAGTTGGTCCCACTATTATAAAATCAGGATTTGATGATGGGATCCTGGAGTAATCGAGGGAACTCTTCAGATATTATAGACACACCTATAGCGGTTTGGGTATTTCTTATAGTACCTTGTGCAGTTGCTCTTGAAAAGCACCATTTGAGGAAGTGGAACTGATGATGAAGATCACAGAACAGATAAAAGAGGTTAGAAAGGAAATAGTTCCTGATTTGTATAATAACGCGTGTCGCCGCTTGTCGCCCCACTCTTTAGTTCTACTACAAGCAAGAGGCCCGTTACGTATGTGAATTACGCACACAAATAAATTAGAGCTTGCTACTGATTGTAACTCACTGTTGATAAACATACGCCGTGCATTACGGCCAATCAGGGCAAAGGACAAAACGTGAATGGTTGAAGTGTGGCACATGCAGACCATTGTAAGCGTACTTGGTCATTGCGTTGATTAAGCGAGTACACAACGGGCAATGTATACTTTTTGTAACTTGTTGCGATAATGTTGTTAATGTTCGGAATTTCATAGTGATCAGAATATTTTTATGTTTTTTACAAATAAAATTGTAATTAAATGTTATTTTCGACTTACCGATGGAAAGATATACCTCCTCGCTCTATACTTGCGGTCTAACTTTTTGTTTTACAGGTTATAATTGCACAACACGGCATTTTAAAGCAGAGCTCTGTGTTCCGAAGTAATCCGAAGCGCACTAAACGCGGTGAATGAATTAATCGGTCGCGCTATGATTTACGTATCATAAATGTGGTGCGCTCACCACGCCCACATTGCCATTCCAACCTTATTCATCTATTCCGTGATGAAGATCACAGATGGCCACCGAAACTACTCAATAATAAATATTTCGTCGATTGCGATTCGATTACTTGAATATGCATGTTAAGCACTTTATACTCGTCACAATGCATATGGTGATGTAGAGCTAATGGTGAAATACCAGGAGAACTCCTCAAGAATTAACGGCTCTGCATCGGGAAAAGAAATATTTTGTAAAAGATGATAAGTAGTTCACATTTTAGCTTTTGTAACTAGATAAATTACAAACCGACCCACTAAAAAGCGTGAAAAAAAACCATTAAGCAAAAATATAACCGACTTCCATATCATAACACTACAAAGCCAAAATAAATTTAATTTCGGAAGGCGGTGTCAAAAAAAAATACAAAACCAATAACACCGACTACCGAAATTAAAGTTATTTTTGGCTTTGTAGTGTTTTGATATGGAAGTCGGTTTTATGTTTGCTAAAAAGTTTTTTGTCTTTAGACTTCCTGTCTTGTATGCATGTTACGTATTCGTTTATTTTCAATGCGTGGGTATTATTATTATTACAAATCGTGAGGGTAGCTCCAAATTCATTGACACGTCCACGTCAATGCTAGCGTCTCCCTGACAACCGCTGCGAGTCCCTCCATGAAAAGACATCCACCCACTGAAGAGTTGAATCGTATCAAACGTTGTATTGTGCTGAACGTGACTTGTATCTGATAAATTGTGCTTCATTACCTAAATGTGTGTAGCAACGAAAAGTAAACATCGATCCTGTTTCATTATACATACTATATTTTAAGAAGCCCACCAGAATGGAAACGTGTTTTTCATTTTCTTTTAGGTTTTAAAATATTTATTATTTTAATGAGAACATAATGGTTCGCTTAAAATGAGATCCAGAATATAATATGTAAGTTATTTAACAATATCATTTGCATGCAATTTCATAACGCCTTTAACAGTCTCGGGGGTGACCCGGGGGTGTTGGAGGCGTAATATTATATTGTACGAACCTACCTCTTAATTTTATTTATAAAAGTATCGTCACCATCAGTTCTCATCAAATCCTCCGGCAAACCGTTATACGTTTTCTGTCCCGAAAACACGACAATTTAAAGCTATGTTTTTAGATATTCGATTAGAACATTGTTTCAACAAGCTATCAATCGGTATATTGTAAATCTCAGAATAAAAACTGATTGATTAAAGACAAGACTAGGTAATCATGCCCGCCACCCTACACAGCGGCCTCACAAAATCTCTCGATTCAAAATATACCTCCGAGGATTATTACCATTTCTATTTTATTGGAAATAACGTTGAAATAGAATTGAATGGTAAACCAACAGAGAGGGCAAATGTTTTGGAATATTTTAACGTTGAATTCGGCTGTCGTTTCCACGTGATAGTCGGTGTACAGTCTAAATTGAAACATCACCAATACCAATGAACAATTCTCTAACGATCGCATAGCTCTAGTAATTAGATTGCATAGTTTTGGTTTATTTACGAATTCAGTTGAGATAGCTAATTTTCATTTTGATGTATCCGAAAAGCTAACTATAGTGTCCTATGCAGTACGTTTCAAATATGAATAGGATCGACTTAACAAGATATTGTGACGTCAGAGCTGTCAAATCGAACCAGTTGGACCAGAGTGAGCAAAACGAGAATATATTAAAATATTTATTTAAGAATATTGAGCGTTAAAAATAGTCCCCTTTCGTTATGTTGATGGTATCTTTAATAATTTTACCATAGCTTCTGGCCTTTGCGAAATATGTCCTCTTTACTTTCAGGCGAAATGGTGCCAACAATGAATATGCTTTAAAAAAACTAAGTATGACTGATGATGTATTTAAATCATTAAATATTACGTTTAAATTCGATGAATGACTCGATTAAACAAAGTAAATAAATCGTACTTACCTTTGCAAACCGTACTTTTCAAGTAGCATTTGACACAGAGAGGTCATTGACGTTCTTATTCTTATTTGATTCACATAGTAATACTGAAAACTGTAACCGACATAAAAATAATTATGTCATGTTAATCGTTTAACCGCGGAACATGTAATGCTTACATAATTCGACTATTTTATATATTACATAAGTCGACAGGCCTGTTGGTCTAGTGGTCAGTGGCCCTGACTGCTATGCTCAAGGTCGTGGGTTCGATTCCCACCCAGGACAAATTTTTGTGTGATGAGCACGATCATTTGTTCTTTGTCTGGGTGTAATTTATCTATAATATGTATGTATTTAGAAATATATATGTATGTTTATCAGTTG
This sequence comes from Tholera decimalis, assembly GCA_943138885.2. NCBI lineage: Eukaryota > Metazoa > Arthropoda > Insecta > Lepidoptera > Noctuidae > Tholera > Tholera decimalis. The sequence goes on from OW964548.2 coordinate 3,064,948, forward strand.
TCTAGTACTCATAGCACAAGCTCTGCTTAGTTTGGGACTAGATGGCGTTGTGTGAAAGTTGTGGAATATTATATTATATTATATTATTATATAATTACCTGGCTGCCTCCTAAATCCCTAGCTCCAAATACAAAGCACGTTAGCAATCTGTTGAACAATAAATAGAGCTAGTTCGTGATTCAATATAATTAGTGTGGTTCTGTAAACATGCGGGCTTGGGTAGTAGTGTCCAGCTGTCGGACATGCCTGGCGCCGGAACACGCCACCTGCCACGACCTGCCACTGAACATAACTGAACAGGTCATCCTGTTCAGTCATGTTCAGTGGCAGATTACAGCACCTTTTTTTTACGAATGAGCCCGCTCTTGACCTCGATCTTGACTTGATTTTAACGTCGAACACGTCAACCTTGTTAAGCGGAATTGATGATTAGTATAGATTCAATTTTTTTTTAATCGGTTTTGGAGCGTGTTGTTAAAGACTATATTTTATTTGCATGCCACCCCATGCAAATAAAATCAAGTCGTCTTTAACGGTGCCATGAAAATGAATAGGTTTCACCACCTCGGGTGTGCCCGAGGATGCGGCGTTCTTTGCCTATCAAAACTATACATTGGCTTGGCACCGACTTCAGCCATGTGAGTAGACACCTAGCCCTTATTTTTAACGGAATTAGACATCCTATTAAACAATATTTAAGGTTATTTCTCTCTTTGTAGTGCAAGTCTTTTTTTGTAAGTTTTCAAGTCGCTTCAATTTTTTGTAAAAATATTTTTTTTATTTGCATGTCTGTAAGTTTGTATGTAGTGGACCTCCAGAAATAATTATACCTATTATTTTTTAATTTATTCAGCTGTGAATGAGCTTGTTCACAAAAGCCATTAGCTATTTCTTTTGTGTTATGTTACCCTGATTTGTAATTAAAGTAAGGCTACGTAATATGATGTTTATAACTATGTAAAATTTTTACCTTTCTACTCAACCTCTAATGGTTAATTTAAGTTTATAAAATAAATAAATAAATAAGTTTGGTAGTCATTATGTTTTATCATAAAGCCTCTTTCATCGCGAAAGGGGGAGGGCAACCCACTTCCCGCCGAAGTTCAGATTCAAGGCAACAAATTCCACAAAGTTGCGGCAAAATTGTTCGCATTCTTTACGTCCAATCATAACATTAAGCCGGCAGTTAATTACAACCCTTTGTACTGAATTAAGTAGTATAATTTTGTATTTTCCACCCACGTGGGACTTTGTCTTTTTCCTGCTCTCGATTACCGGTTTGTAACATTTAAAAAAAGATATAATAGGATCACGTTTGACCGCCATGTTACACCTGATACAGAATACTTAGAACTTTGTACCTAGCTCTGGCTGATTCTGTAATTGATTATGGCCTCAGTAGCTACGGACGTACATATACAAGACCTAGGTCGAGGACATTTACAATTCACAGTTGCGAATTTTAAAAACTATTGTTTTCAGTCACATACAAAATCAATTTAAAGATAACGAAAAGGGTTTAAGCACTGTCAAGTTGTAAATGCCTTCGACAAAATACGTTTACGCGTCATTAGCGATACCTTGCATAGAATTAATAATGTTCAGAAATATGAAAGGTTGCTTTGGTGACGCGCTGCTTGTCCTACTTACCCACGTTTGACGTACCTAAACATAATAAAGTGTATGGAGCAAGGACAGTCGAAGACGAAGCACGCTTACCTAAAAGTAACCTATTCACTCTTGACTTAAAGAGCCCCGGGTGATAGCTAGCTAGAAACACAGACTCCGGCATGGGATTCCACTCTTTAGGCACAATGAAAGTATTCTCAAATTCCACGACAATTGGCTCCAAGCAACGAGACCTTCGCGACGGAAGGGCGGAACTGATTCAGTCACAGACCGGTGCGGTGTTGTCGGCAGGAAATACACTCAACTTGACTTTTATATTAGTGAAGTATTTTGGTAATAGTAATAAACTGAAGACAAGTTGGAAGTGTGCGAGTTTCAATCAATCAAAAATACTTTACTTCACAGAGGTCTACATAGGCACTTATAAAACGTCAGCAGTTAGGGCACGGTTCGAAATTGGTCGTTTTCTATGGAGAAGACCCGGCTAGAAATTCCACGGGTACCTTTTTAAAAATATGATTTTCACAATAATTGCATAATAGATACATTTTATTTTTTAGGTTTGAGAGGACAATATAGACACAATAACGATATGGACAGTACAGAAACTAAGCCTAGTTGAGGACATAATTATCTACGCTCGATTGAAGCAATAGGGTTGTAACTTTTAATGATTTTGGTATTTTTTTTTTTACATTTTTGTTCTGTACTGATCAATCCATCGAATTTAAATAACTACCTATCTCACAAATACAACTTTAATAGGTAATCTCATGGCGTCGGTTAATCTCAGCAAAAGACGATAGTTTAAACACGATAAACAATTTAATATTAACACACAACAATTTGTAGAAATGATCTGTAACTTTGTCATTACGGCGACCGCGGCGTAACCTTGATTTACATTTTCAACCGACGAAAAAAACGGAAGAGGTTATCAAGTCGACGCGTATATATATTTTTTTTTTATTTATGATCACCGATTACTCGAAAACGGCTGAACCGATATAGAAAACTTTTTTGTTTGGATGGATATACTTCTAGGTTGGTCCCATTGTCACCAAGTCAGGATCTGATGATGGAATCCTGGAGAAATCGAGGGAACTCTTCAAATATTATAGGCACACCTATAGTGATTTGAGTATTTTTTATAGTAACTTGTGTAGTTGCATTCGAAAAGCACCATTTGTAAAGTGGACCTGATGATGAAGACGACAGATGGCCACTGGAACTACTCAATATATAAATAGGAATAATAAGTATTTCATAATTATGTTCCGCTTCGATTACTTGAATGTGGTTATTAAGCACAATATGCTCGTCACAATGCATATGGTGGAGTGAAGCCGATGGTGAAGTACCAGGAGAACTCCTCAACAATTAACGGCCCAACATTGGGAAAAACAATATTTTGTAAATGATTATAAGTAGTTGACATTTAGGCTTTTGTAACTAGGTAAATTAAAAATCGACCACCTATAAAGAGTGAAATAAAAACTTTTTACCAAAAAATAAACCGACTTTTTAATACGAATGTCTTTAGTTTTGTATTTTCGTTTTTGGCACCAACTTCTGAAATTAAAGTTATTTTTCACTTTGCAGTGTTTTGTGGGAGTCGGTTTAATTTTTTGGTAAAAAGTTTTTATGTTATTGCACTATCGGCTTTAAATATCCTCATAACCGACGCATTCTGGATGTATAAGTAATAAAATCACGAATTAATTATGATCGCGGACTTATAAATCGATAACGATTATGAGTATAACAATAACAATAAACAAATCATTCTTACCTTTCAAAACAGCAGGATATTAATAATTTTTAAATTAATTAATTTTAATTAACTTTTTTCATCATTTCATACGATAGCTCCGGTTTTGTTGAAGCCGAGTTCAAACAGCCGTACACAATGCAATACGCTCGTGGCATTTTCGGAGATAAATAAAATTAATATAAATACTAGCGTCAGCCCGCGACTTCTTTCGCTTGTGTGCGTTTACCCGCGTAACGCACCGTAGGGATTCTGAGATAAAATGTAGCCTTTGTGTTATTTCAGGATGTCAACTATTTACTTATCAAATTAATTCCGATCCGTTCAGTAGTTTTTGCGTGAAAATATAACGAACATTCATACATCTATACAATACCCAATCTCACAAAGTCTCGCATTTAAAATATTAGTTAGATTGTGGAAATAGAAAAACATGCAACATTAACTTATGGATAATTAAGAATAATTATTTTGAGAAACATTATTCTTTAAAAATTAGATTAAAACTAAATAGAACGAATGATAATAACGTTGTTATGTATACCAGTAAATTATTATAATATAATTATAACAGATAGTATTATATTTTTAAATAATCTTAGTATAATGGAAAATCATTGGAAAATCGAGAAACACGCTCTTCCTTTCTGCTACCTATTTCAAATTATTTCTGTCCCGGACAGTGTCCATAATTGTTACTTTGTAATCGTATACCGAATGATAAACCGACCAAATAAAAAGGACAGTAGGAAAACTATGGAGAAGGGAAACGTTAAACAGAACGGAGTGGAAAGAAATAGCCTTTGACAAACTTCTTAGGTGAAGCTAAAATTTATGTAATTATTCGATGTCTGAAATAAAGGCTTATTACTTATTAATCGTGTACTAACTACTTCACACTTGTATATGTACATAATGGATCGCAATAAATATTTGATTTGGTAACTAACTGTTCAAGGAGCAGATATAACTTAAAAATTCTTTCTTCTGCAAGCAAAGTCCGTAACACGACTCACTTAGTCACAAACGATGCAAGTTATCTCGCCTCGTCTCACGTAGATACAGAAGAGACAAATCCCGCCAAGTTTAAAGTTTCATGACTACGAAATACTTTCTCATTACGAGATTTAACTTGACTGACTAACGATCTGGTTGCACGTACTGACAAAGCTTCAAACTTTTGCCGTCAAATGTACAAGCAATTAAAAAGTGTAAAACTGAAAAATGGCAACGTTAGTGCGCGGATTGGATGGAGTTTTAAAAGTTAAAAGTTGTGGCTTTGATACATCTCGACGTGGTAGTTAGTGTACCGCAGCACGAACTCGCTCCCGATGCTGGACTTATTTGTAGCTAAATGCTTAGCTCTATGTGGAATTCCTTGCTTGTAATTGCACTAAGCTGGTAAATGAGGTGTTGTTTACGCGCTCACTCTGTATCCTCAACAGTATAGTAGAAGGCATATACTTATTTTGTTGTACTCTGGGTGGGTTCATAGTGAGAGCTCTCCTCTATGAGATATGTTATGGTCCTGTTGTGATGTAGACGTGGAGAATGTACTTTGTAACAAAAGTAGGTACTAGGATCGAAAGCTGTAACTTTTGCATTATAATAATAATAATATTTTTTTATATCTTTAAATGTTTTTTATTTATTTTATTGGAATATTTAAAAATGGAAATAATATGTATATAAAATGTAATAAATGACATAATAATAATTGTTTAGCTGAAGTTCTTAAATATGTATAAAAGCTGACTATACTATACTATCATAATTAGGTGTTAACCCGTAATGATAATTGTACGATGATAAATAAATAAATAATTGTTAAAATATATTGGTACTCGTAAAAATAAGAATTGGCCAAGTTAACCAAAATTACTTTTTTTCATCGTGTTTGTATACTATACAAAGTTATATTTACGATTTTAGAAAATGTGCTATATCTTAAAAACCGCTGACCCGATCTCATTCAAACCAATTTTCATTGAAATTTTTTATTGAGATACAGCATATTTTTTTTATTATTCATTCCATTATTATAAAAATTAGTGGGGGGTGGGGCACATTTTACCACTTTGGAAGCGTATATCTTAAAAACGATTGATTTAAAAAAAGTGGTTTTAAAAACCTCAATAACATTTTTAAAGACCTGTCTAGAAAAGTATAAGTTTGATGAAAATATATATTTTTAGTTTCAGTTTTATGTGTGGGGAGCTGCCTTATTTTGTTTTTTTTTTTGTCTAAAAATCGGAAAGCGGTTCACAGAATACATCTACCAGTTTAATATGTGTAGTCTTAATAGATTCGGAATCAAATTACTGTGACATACGGACGGACGGACAGACATGACGAAACTATAATGGTTCCGGTTTTCCCGTTGGGCTATGGAACCCTAAAAACTATGAATAAAAAGGTAATATTTTTATTTAAGGTTATAAGACTTATGCACGATATAAACTAAATTTTATGTGTGTAAAACATTATTAAACGCACTAGGCTCATCACCATTTGTAGCTGCATTCATTGCACACACGGCCCAGACATCAACTTACTGTCGTCTAGAAGAAGTGGTTCAGTGGACAATTAATTGAAACCCCGCGCGACTGGCCGCTTCCACGACCACTTTATTGCAATCTCTGTAAAAGGAAAATTCAGTATTATCTAACGAGCTGAGCTTCAGAACGCAAAGGGGAGATTTAGGTCATAAAGCCGTAAGACTAAAGTGAAACTGGGCGGGCCATGTCTGCGGGATTCCGTCACAGCTGTGAGACGAACGTCACTGGAATGGAGCTCTGACACAGCTAGACGGGATCGTGGCAGACTAAAGAGAAGATGGCTTGTGCGTCTCCTTGGATGCCATCCTCGGGAGTTAGCGCGAAGAGGCACAGCTGGATGGAATACAAACTACAATAATTTATTTCTCAAAAAACTTAGTACTAGTTTACAGAATTATAGTTAGGCAGTGTATACATTCATAACCAAACTAGGCAATGCCTGTTGTTCAGGACTGCAATAGGCCCAGTGCAACGGTAACTGGGGTGTCCTAAACTTGTCCACGATACGTGGAGTCATAAACGTTGCTTTCAATAAACAAGGTTACTCAATAATGATACCACTAACCTGATGTGCTGGGTTCGCCAACTTCGACCTTCAAAGGTCACGCCCTAAGTGTGGTTTGTATGTACAATGGGGTGAGTAATTGAAAGGTGTGATGTAAGTCAAGTGTTGTAGAACGTTCACTAGGCGCCAATCTCCAGATGGCGCGGTCACAACAGCAATCACAGCACAACTCGTTCCCACCAAGCGCGCGCTACGCGTGGTAGGCAATAAGGCGATATGTTCCAAGAAATATCACTGTATTCTAGTCAATTTGGAATTACAAAGTTCAACCAAACACTGTTCACAATTAATCTGTTCATATCTCGTGAGATCCAATCCGATTTCCAACAAATTCCGCGTGCCAGCCCGACCGACGACAAGGCGGCGTATGATTCAACAATATCCCGGGGTTTTCGGCAAATGGGGAATACACTTCAACAATTAGATAATTCGCGACCCAATTATCGGTCTCAACAGGCGAATCCAACAATATTTTACCAATTATATTTAGCTCAAGAGGGCCCGATGACCGGCATTTTTTCCAACAACGGAACCAAAGTCTATCTGTCAAGTCAGAGAGGTTATGTCAAGTCCACAGATAATTAATGTTGCCGGCCAAAAGATGCGTTCTGTTTCACGTCGGACCGAACACCTGTGTTTCCGTTATCAATGCCATTTCTCAAGAGTTTTAATAAAATCGCCAACAAAGTGTTTTCTATAGGTACTTTATCAGAAAAATGAGAGGCCTTTTCGATTGCCTTCTCAAATGATTGCCTTTCTTACTGATGAGCTTATATTATGAAGGAAGTGAGGAAATAATTAATAATTCATTCTATTACGTTCCAACTGCTACACAGGCCCCATCTCTATGAGAGGGAATGGGCCAGAATCTATCACGCTGGCCCAGGGCGGGTTTGAGGATTTCTGTGTAATTATTAATTAAATTAATTAATAATTATTTTTTATTTATTTAATTAATAAAAATAAATAATAATTAAAATTAATAAATCAATAAAACAAAATAAATTAATGACTTTTAATTAATTAATTATTCTTAATTATTCTTAAATTCTCTATTCTTACTTCTTAATTCTTATTATTCCAACATTTCCTTGTCGTTTCCTCACGATGTTTTCCTTGTCCAATTTGAGAGCAGTGGTAATAATATAAATTACAAAAAGTAATGTGCCTGACGGGGTCGAACCCACGACACAAGTCGGGCCCGTAACCATCGGGACCTTTCGAGAAAATAATTAACTTACTGAAATAGAGGAACCTAATCATCAATATCGTAGTAGATTTTACACACCTACAAGCACACAACATAACGCACAAACTCGCTTATTACACAAAAACACACACTACTCACCTTCACACCACATACACACAACGTACAAGAGGTAGACATAATTTGAAATGGATTTTGCTAAGGATTCTTGTAACTTTAATATCAGCAAAGCAATGATGACGTCTACCTGTTTCAATTATTGTGGCTTGATACTCGTAGATACTTAGTATATGGAAATACTACGTGTATTTCTATATACTAAGTATCTATCACGCCACAAAAAAATAAATAAAAAGAATATTTTTATTTCGCACCATAGAATCTATAAAGTGTTAGTATCTTATACCTAATAACTTATTACCTACCTTCTTAAGTTGGTTAAATTATGTAGTCGATGATTTTGGTGCACGGTAAAACTCTAATGAGTTTATGTTGGCACCAACGCAAATGTATATAATGTGTTTGAACTATAGAACGAATAAATCAATAATCTAGTGTTACAACCCATCACCCCCACACAAACTGCTTCATAATCGGAGAGGACACACTCTCATCTACCATTCTCGGGATGCTGTTGCGACTGCCCCTCAGAAGCGACGCTGTTTTCTCCCATATAATTGCTTGAAATGAGTCCGTACTCACTTGCGTAAACATCTGAGGCGCTGCAGTAACGAGGCAGTCGCATGAGCATCCTGAAAGCGTTATTATACTGGACGTGGAGCACATCTAGCGATCTCCTGGCATAACTGACCCATAGATCGCCCTGGCAACAAGCCTTAGGCTAATACTACACGGGCGGTTCTCCCGCCGCGGAAAACCGCTCTTCAAAGCTGCCGCAGACCATCAAACTACACGGAACGCGGTTTATCGCTGTCTTTTGTTCATTTCAACATGGATCTGCCAATGATAACTGCGTTTGCAGCTCTATTATTAATAGTATTATTAAAAATAAAGTGCAATGTTTGGGTGGAACCAGTGTTAAGTAATCGCCACCACTTCCTGTCTCCATCTCCATCCATAATGTCGCTCTTAATTCCCGATTAACGTAAGCCTTCGATATCACATCATACAAATCAGGTCGGTCTTGTATTTCAACAATAAAACGCTCCGTATCGCACAATGTCCCGTGCAGAATGACGCAATAGCAGCAAATCGCCCGTGTAGTTTGAAGCGGCGGTTATCAGCGGCGGCTGCATGCGGCGCGGCGGTCGTATTTCTCCCGCATGCAGCATACAACTTCTATATTAAATTGTGTCTAGTGTGGTTTAGAAGCGGATTCCCGCGGCGGGCGAACCACCCGTATAGTATGGCCCTTAAAAAGTGTAATTTTCACTATTACTGTACTTACTGATTCCTTAATCACCCGGTTCTAAGTTGAGCTACGCGATATTCGACAAATGCTTGTACTGTTTAGACGGGCCTGCTCAAGTCTGTGTACTTCTGTCCTTTAAAAGGCGCCACAGGCATAAACCTACATGGCTCTCATATGATTTGATCACCACAGATTGTATGGACTTTAAAAGAGACGTTGACCTCTGAGTTTGTTTCAGTTTCTTCTCAGAGTAGTCAGTTAGTAAACACTGGCCTCATCTAGTTTACATTTACGAAAAAATGACGTGTAAAAGTGTTATTTATAACCTATTAAACAACAACCAAAATAAACATCATTATTTCATTATACTCCGTGCAAATCTACGGGTCAGCAATATTGCTTCGGACCGCTTGTACATTTGCAACTTGACTTTTATGGATTATTTAATTAATAAAACTGCAGATCGGGATACGTGTTACACGGTATAAACGTTGCTTATACTGTAAGTTCTAACACAGGCTGGCGCAACTTCGAGGGAAAGAAAAAATACTATGGACTTTACAAGACAAATAATGGCGGATATTGCTGTCTCACCTGTTCAGCGCGTTCTCTCTATCTTTCATGACAGTCAGTCTCTGTTTAATCTATGGTCGGCCATATAAATGTTTACTAGCTTGTGCCCGCGACTTCGTTCGCGTGGGAGGCTTTTCTCGTGTAGATCCCGATCGCGAGGGAATTCCGAGATAATAAAAACTTTTTACCAAAAAATTAAACCGACTCCCAAAAAACACTGCAAAGTGAAAAATAACTTTAATTTCGGTAGTCGGTGTCTTTAGTTTTGTTTTTTCGTTTTTGGCACTGACTTCCGAAATTAAAGTTATGTTTCACTTTGCAGTGTTTTTTGGGAGTCGGTTTATTTTTTTGGTAAAAAGTTTTTATTTCACTCTTTTTAGTTTGATGATTTTTAATTTACCTAGTTATAAGAGCCTAAATGTCAACTACTTATAACCTTTTACAAAATATTGCTTTTCCCAATGCTGGGCCGTTAATTGTTGAGGAGTTCTCCTGGTACTTCACCATCAGGTCTACATCACCATATGCATTGTGACGAGCATAAAGTGCTTAACATCCATATTCAAGTAATCGAATCGCAATCCACTCAATACTTATTATTGAGTAGTTTCGGCGGCCATCTGTGGTCTTCATCAGTTCCACTTCCCCAAATGGTACTTTTTGAGAGCAACTGCATAAGTTACTATAAGAAATACCCAAAACGCCATATGTGTGCCTATAATATTTGAAGAGTTCCCTCGATTTCTCCAGGATCCCATCATCAGATCCTGACTTTGGTGATAATGGTACCAATTTCGAAGTATACCCATTTGAACAAAAAAAGATCTTTCCAAATCGGTTCAGCCGTCTTCGATGACCATACATTAAAAAAAAAAAAAATCTACGCGTCGAATTGATAACCTCCTCTTTTTGTCGTCGGTTGAAAAGTAGCGTCTATGTTATTCCAAGATGTCAACTATCTCCTTACCTAATGTGACAATTTTTTTTCGTGTCAAAGTGGGACGCCTACGTAATAATAAATAAAAATAAGTCGAAGTAAGATGCCATATTTAAGAGAAAAATACAAATTATGGTTTAAAATGTGACTTCAAATAATTGTGGTATCTTACCCTCACTGGCACTTTAATTCTTACACCAACTTACTCCAAAAATATTATTTATCAATAATTTCGCGACAAAAAACCACTTTACTATAGCAAAATCGGTTAAACGGTTCAGCCGTGAAACATAACGACTTAGTTTTGTATCTATACTATTATTATAAAGCGGAAAAATTTGTTTGTTTGTTTGCTTGAACGCGCTAATCTTCGAAAGTACAGGGTGGATTTGGATGATATTTGGTATGGAAGTAGCTTGAAGCTTGAAGAAGGTTATACGCTACTATTTACGCGTCTGCAAAAAAGGAAAGTTATGTTTTTAGCGTGATAGTATCCACGGGAGCGAAGCCCCGCGTGAGTTAGTACTCCTAACTCCTTACTATATTATAAACTAGTGTCACAGTATTACGATATTTCCTATATCGTAATACTGTGCTAGTGTTTATAATATAGTAAGGAGTTAGGATTAGTAAATATTCGGTAAATTTCATGCATGTCAGTCGCTCACTCTCGCTTGGTCCTGACTCCGAACCCCGCGTCTATGCTGCCGTCTTCCGCGAGATTTTAGTGATATTTTAATGTAGACAAGTAAGTAAGTAGGTATATAAAGGTTTGTTTGTAAAAGAGGGACATTTTTGTTCTCGTTGGGGACAGCGGTACAGACAGCCTGAAAGCGGGACAATCCGCTCAAAGCGGGACGTATGGTCACGTTATGCTTACCAAATTTTATTCAGACCAGTTTTTGCGTGAAAGAGCAACTAACATGCATAAATCCTCACAAACTTTCGTATTTATAATATTAAAAGGACTTATCTGGTGTCTTCTTGTATTTTGTAAGTTTGTGCTTATTATCTGGCAATAATTAAATTGATTTACATATCTCTAAGCCTTTGTGCCCTTCAAATAAACATAGTAAATGTTAGCTACAACAACAACACCGCTAAAGCCCTCCGCTCCCTCTCAATGTCTGCATCGTCTCTAAAGCAAGCAGACTTTCATAACCTTTATTAATAATCAAAGGAGATATAATGTGACGTCATTCGCCATCGGCGACTACGTCACCATCTGTCGTGTCTCACACAAGTTGTTAACTTACGTCTACAGGCGCCACCATGTTATCTCTCCAACTTACCTGCGCCGCACTTAGAACTTAGGAACTATTCTAGTCACCTCATCTATTATTGCTGAGTTCCCAGAAACGAGATATTCTCGATTTGTGCGTAAAGGGAGTCCTTGAAGGGGCTGTAAGGTTATTTCTCCGGATCATAATAATGCCACTAACAAAAAACAACTTGAAATATAGATATCATGTAGGGGAGAACCTTGTACCTTGGGACACTTTTCTTTAAATCTCCATAATTTAACTTCAGATTGATCGATGACCATGAATGTTGAAATTTTTATTAACTAGCCAATAATATGACAATATTGTGATGCAACAAATGACTTACTACGTCTTATTAATGAGGAAATGACAATTAATTATTTTTTTAAAATTGTCCCAAGGTACAATCATGGCTCGTACCTTGGGACACTAATATTTGTACCTTGGCAAACATTTTTGTGAAACTAACCTGTCGCCAGATGAATTGATTTCTATCAGCTGACATGAATGTTATATTATATGTCGATAATTTAGGTATTAATGGGCAACTGTTAAAAGAATTTTGTAGTAATTAAAACAATCATCGTTACAAAGCTAATTTATAATTACTTTTTGGATAATCAGTTAAACAAACATAATAAAAAAACTTGTTCACAAAAATTACTACTTTACTCTACTTTAGACTTAGACCGCATTTCTGACAGTAATTTTCATAACAGGTACAATCTTCGTGTACCCAAAATCGACAGGTGACACCCTGAATCCAGTCTTGTGCTCGAAGCAGTGAAATAATTTTCACCAACATCACACGAATCATAAATATTTTACCAATTGCTCTTCTTCTTCATCACTAAATACTCTCTTGATAGCATTCTGAGAGTAAATGATAAAAATGATAAATGATCTTTATTTTGCAAATTGGTTATTAAATAACACTTTTACACGTCATTTTTTTCCTTAAATATTAACTAGATGAGGCCGGTGTTTCCTAACTGACTACCCTGAGAAGAAACACCGAAACAAACTCAGGGGTCCGTCTCTTTTAAAGTCCATACAATCTACACTGAATTAATTATATGGGAACCTTGTAGGTTTCAGTCTGAGGCGGTCTTTTGAAGGAAGATGCTCACAGATTTGAGTGGGCCTGTCCATACAGTGCAAGCATTTGTCAAATGACGTATAGCTCAACTTAGAACAAGGAGCTTAACGATTTGACGAACAATACCAAGGTAAGGACCTTTAGGTAGGCCGCAAAAAGCACTCAAACTGCCAGACAATTTATTATGTTTAACTCGAATAAATTAAAATAAAAAAAACCTACATAGTGCACATATTCACAATCGTTTATGAGGATTATGTAGATTAGTATGAAATGGCCTTTTGAGGAAAGACCAAACAGATTTGAGTAGACCCGTCCCGTCAGTGCAAGCCTTTGTCAGTTAGTCTGTAAGCTCAACTTTGGACTACTAAGGAGCTCAACGACCTGACGAACAATGCCAAAGACGGTACATTTGAGTAGGTCACTAAAATACTCAAACTGTCAGACAACGTCGTAATAAAGAGAGAGAAAAAAAATGTAAACGGAACTTAAAAAAAAAATACCACATAATCCTCGCATTTAAGTACATAATTAAGTAAATATTCAAAAAAATACATATATTATACTTTACAAAGTAAATATTCATGTCAAAATAAAATAAAATATTATACTTTAAAAAGTAAATATCCATGTCAAAATAAATATTAAAAAACAAAAAAAAATGACATTTGTATAAAAAAATAAGATACAAGAAATTGTGATTGTAAACAACACTAGTGCTCCCTGTATATTATTGGAGCAGCTCAATCCCAAGCCTTTTTATCCTCAACATAGTCTTTAACTGTGTAAAAAGCCTTCTGGCAAAGCTTGCGTCTTATGTCTAATTTAAATTTGTTGAGGCTCAGTTCTTGTTCTTCAGTGATAGACGACCTCAACGTTTTCTTTTTCTTTGTTTATAATCACGTAACGGCCTATTAAAGATTTTGAAACATGGAATTCTTCGGCACCTTTTCGAATAGATAAACGTTTTTGAATGACCATTTCAATTACTTTTTTTTACATTTTCCTCACTTGGTTTTGGCCGGGTGACTTTATTTTTACTTTGCGGCATCTAGAAACAGAAAAACAAACATAAAAATGTAAAAATAAAATAAATTGTTTATAAAAAACAATCCCTTGTACCTTGGGACAGTCCCAAGGTACAAAAAATTCACTTTCCCGAGGTGCAAATTTCAATTGTATAAAACAAAGTGGGTTTATAATTTCTGAATTACGGAAATCTATTGAATTGCAATAAAATAAGTGATTACGAATATAAATAACAACTAATTGTATCATAATTAAACGAATTACCTGTAAATATTTCGATTTTAACACAGATTCAAATGGATTGGAAAAAAAAGATCGGCTGAAAAAATCACACAGCATACCACATGTAAGCAACGACGCAAAATGGCTGACTGTACTTCATGCATTCCGAATATTTATATAAATGGTTACTAGATTTTGCTAGTTACCACTTCTCAGTGCAATATTTCTAATGCAATGAGCTTGTCCCGAGGTACAAGGTGTCCCAAGGTACAAGGATCTCCCCTACTCGTATACAAGGACATCAACACTATCACACTATAGCTAAACTGACGATATGTTTAAAACCATATCCTTACTAAGTTTACACACTATGCCATACACCCAAATACACACAACACACTGGTATACTAAATTATTATATTAAATTGCTAAAATGATAAATTATTACTTGATTGAAATTTCCTCTGACTAATTGCTTAATTGCTTCTATTGATCTGATTTTTGGTATGTAGCCTGAAAATGATATATAAATTCATTTAATGCCTCTCTCTTTTATTAAAGTTTTCCACCTGCGGCCACGACACGTAGGGCTACCATCACCAAAGTTGCCGGCGCCAGACAGACTTCATCCCATAAAAAACAATACTTGTCAAAAAAACCAAGTCTCGCAACTCAGTTCTTCTACCGTAAAAAGTTGTGAGATCCGTGTAATACCAAGTCGGTTATTCGATTATTCAGTCCCTACTTAAGGGACTCTCTGTCTTAAGTTGTTACGTAATTATTTAACCTAACAACATCTTATAGTGACCATATCAATATTAAAAATCTTTAACGTTTTAAATAAATAGATTGCTAAGGCCATCGCATGAAAACACAATATATCACACAAGTAATACATACATATATAAATTAGATTGTTTTTTAATATTTTATGATTTATAATATTTTATTCTAAAAGCTTATTCTTTAAGATAATACAAAAAGCAAGAAAAGGACATAGTAAGTAAACCAGAATATAATAAACTTCACACAATAATAGTCGTTTATTACCCTGAGGTATTTTTTTTGTAAATATTCACTTGATACATTAACTTCACGACTACGACGAAAACAAAAAGGTTACCTACCACCATAGTGATTTTGACGTAAGTAATAATGATTCTATAATGGGAAAAATAGTTATACCACTTTAACTCATTCTGTTTCTAATTTTATTGCGTGTTACTAACCATGAGTAACGAAACTTCATAATTTTGGGACAAAGATTGTTTAATTAAAATAAATACTTCTATATGCAATTTACGAAAAAAATATTGTCCCAATTAGTTAATTGATTCATCAAGAATAATATAGCCACAGTCAATATTACATAAAGCGATGAGTATTCGTAACAATACATTTCTGAAAAAGTGTAGCGCTCCTTGGGACACTAAAAAAATATTGTATGAAGATATTTTTAGCAATGTTTTGGCACCCTAAAAATATATTCTTTTAATGAAAATTTAAGTTAAAATACGAGGCTACTCTTCATATCAATAGACAGATATAACAACAAAGTGGGGAAAAAGTAAATATATCATAACATTAGATATTTGCTTAAATATGAAGTAGCAGGACAAGAAATAAAACCAAATTTACACTTTTTCTGAGTATGACCCACCTATCCACACCTATTATTCCATTATATTATACATAATTATATACAGGTACACTGATTAATTAACTGTAAATGTAACTTTGTAATCCCATATAATAATAATAATAAATATAATATAATATTACACAACTTTTCACACAACGCCATCTAGTCCCAAACTAAGCAGAGCTTGTGATATGGATACTAGACAACTGATAAACATACATATATATTTCTAAATACATACATATAATAGATAAATTACACCCAGACAAAGAACAAATGACCGTGCTCATCACACAAACATTTGTCCTAGGTGGGAATCGAACCCACGACCTTGAGCATAGCAGTCAGGGCCACTGACCACTATACCAACAGGCCCGTCAAAATATATTTATATGGGATTACAAAGTTATTCGTGCAGTTGATGTATCTATAAAACTGGACCGAAATTGAAAAATATTTTAGTTTTTCCTCGATTCATACACTAAACACTAATTGTAATCTAAATTTGAAGCTTCTATGTCTGCTAGAAGTGCCATAGACTTTTGATGATCGGTCAGTCAGTGAGTGACAAAATTAAGAAACTTTGAGTCGTTATAATTCTTAAAGTACTAGTTCAAATTGAATGAAATTTGAAATATACCGTGTTTATACAATGCCTGTTTGGTTACTGAAAATTCAAGTTTCTAGTTTTATCCACAACGAAGTTATAGGGGGTCGAAAATGGCCTGAATTACTTCGAGAAAAGTATGGTACGGCCGTGCCGCTTTTTGCTCAACTTGGCGGGGGCACTACCGTGACCCCAGATAAACCCCGGACATATGAGTAAAATCGCAATTTTTCCGCGGACACCGTAGAAAAATACATTCTTGTACTTGAAACTAAAAAAAAATGTTTAATTATGGTTTTTATTTACTGTTAACATTGTGGACAGTTAGAAGTTTATTAATCAACGTAACCAAAACAATAAGATGAAATACAGAGATCGTGCTGTTTGGTGCCCGTAAGACCAATATGTGTCCGGGTTTTACCCGGACGCTTATCGAAAAATCTACCGGACGCCCCCGGACGCTGTCCAAACTAGGACAAATCCGGGGAAACCCGGACGGATGGCACCCCTAACTACACGATGTTATCCCGTGGGAGTATTATGATGTTTTCCGGCATAAAAGGGAGCCCGTGTCGTTTCCCAAAGTCAAGTCTATATCTGTACCAAATTTCATTCAAATCGACTAAATAGTTTAGTTAGACGTGAAAGCATAGCACTGGCCTTCCAATCCAAAACAGTGTAAACCACATTTGAGATATTTAACGATACAGGTTTTTAATTTAATTAATTTGAAAGTGATAAAGTGTTTTTTAGCTTGCCTTATCCTGCAGAATATACATTGTATTGAAAAAAATGTAAGTCAGGGGTGTTAAACAGACTTCAAGGAAGTAATATAAAGCTGTTAAGCAAAAACACTGTAAGTCGACTTACAGTATTTTGGATTGGCACGGCAGTGCAGCAGTCAGACAGAGTTACATTCGTATTTATAATATTACTAGCGCATCGCCCGCGGTTTCGTCTGCGTGGATTTCGAAATAATTTATAGCCTATATAGGGTTGCCAGATCAAAAAATCCAAAATCCGTAAATTCCGAACATTTGATGAAAATTCCTGACTTTCTTTAATTTAAAATAAAAACATTTTTTTAATGTTTCAATCTTTTTAATTCAATTGTAGACATTCCGGATGGTTTAGGATTCCCTCCACATTCCGGATAAAGACCTATATTACCGGACATGTCCGGAAAATTCCGGTCGTATGGCAACCTTAAGCCTATAAGCACTCCTCAATAATGCAGCTTCCTACCAAAGAAATATTTTTTTTGAATTAGATCATTAGTTTCGACAATTACCCCCTACACACAAACTCACAAACAAATTTTACCTCTTTATAATATAAGTACAGATAAGGGAGTAGAGATGAGGCTCGCGTTTCACCACTATCTCACGTGATGGTAAACGACGATGTGGTTGAAGATACCTACCTACCTTACCTAGATTTAATTTGTTCACTCTCAGGCTATAGCTATCAGGAAACACATACTCATATTGTTCAAAGGTATATTGTCCTTAAGAATATCAAATATGAGCAAATACTAGGTGACTTCTAGGCAAGCGTGCTCCATCTTCGACCACATGATCACTTACTATCAGGTGAGATATTGACCACCATCTGAGACGAACCTATAAATTATCAACAAAAAAAATGTACATACTTCATTCCACTCGTTAGAGAATAAATATAATATTTCTGTCTAGACTATTTGCGAAACAACCCAAAATAAGGTTCATAGACAAACCCCTCATTAATCGATCACAATTAAATAGTAAAACCGAGTTGAACCTCTAGAAAACCTCATTTACACTGATGATGTATCGGTTACAAATTATCTACAAAATGCTATATTATTATAAAAGCAAAAACACACCGATTTAGTCGCTAGATAAATTTCATGATTTGGAATTTCGGACTTCCAACTCTGCCTGACCTGTATTCTCCCTTTAGTCATAAGGCAACAAAGACCAACTTACATTGGTGTGCTCAACGTAGCCTGCGAAGCTTGCACCCATACCGCAACATAAGAATGACTGAGGCTTAACTCTATCCCTCGAGTATCGCATGTTGAATGTACTTTTTTATTTCTGAAAAAACGGACTTCAGAAAAAATTATAAATCGGCAATTTATGGCCATTATCATGGTATATATTATCTGGCTTCTTTATGAGTTTATCTAACTATTTATATCATTCAATAAGCAAATCAAACTGACCTTATCTGGCAGTGATGTGATATGTTTTCACTTTTATAATTTTCACTCACATTCGAAGTCATACACACGAAAAAAAAAAACACGATAACACAATAATGTGTAGGCAGTGTTAACACAAATTATTCCAATTAAGGACAAGTGGACGCAAGCGCACTGCTGAATACGAGGTGTATTCAGCAGTGCGCTTGCGTCCACTTGACCAATGAGTCATTAATTATCCGATTATAAAGACTAATAAAAGGACAATCTGAACATCGGTAGTGGGAAAAATATGTATATTTAAATTAACTCTACTTAGTTTTTAGGGTTCCGTAGCCGAATGGCAAAAACGGAACCTATAGTTTCGTCATGTCTGTCCGTCGACTAATAATGGAGTGAAAAATTTCAAAAAAATATATGCTGTAGATCTTAATTTAAACTTTCAACCGAAATTGGTTTGAAAGAGATCGGGTCAGCAATTTTTGAGATACAGCATATTTTCTAAAACCGAAAATATAACTTTGTAATTCATACAAACACTATGAAAAACAAAGTTATTGGGTGTAGTTTTAAAAAAGTGTAAATAAGCTAGTTTTAAGAAATTTGTAGGATTTTTTTTTTAAAAGTATACATATTCTATTATTATAGTTACTTCGGAACCCTTCATGGGCGAGTCTGACTCGCACTTGGCCAATTTTTTTTCAGAATTATCTGCTCATCTCTAAAAATATCTCATTTTAAAGTTAGGCCACTTTTAAGCAGTTGTCCGACTGCCGGCTAGTAAACGACCAACTATCGGCGATTTACTCGCTCAAGAAACGCGCAAAAAAATACACATTCCGTGTAAACGAAAGAGATGCATATATTAATAGTTGCTCTCCGACTGTTCACACTGCCTGCATCGACTCGCTTTACTAGTAGTAGTTGAGCGACAAGAGTTGTAAAAGATAATACTCGTTCAGCGATCACTTGGCGGGCAGAACTTACGCTGAGAGACCACGCAGATGATAGCTCAGCGACTGAACTATCGTAACTACACACTCGCTGCTCGCCAACTCGTTTTCAGATGCTCTACTCGCTACTCGTTCATTGTCGGCGGTGGGACAACTGTCTCAATTGACAATTCTCTCTACATTCACACTGTAATACATAAAACTGAATTTTTGTCGTTTTTTTTTTGCAATTACATCCATTAGCTCAATGCTCGACGAATGGATGGCCCTGATACCACAAGATTTTTCCTAGTATTGGGGTCATCGAACAAAATAACTTAATGTAATTAGAAGTACTTTAGTTACTTTTTGTAAATTCTAGATACATACAAGTTTGTAACTGTTTCCTTACATGCTAAATAATTTTTATATTATATTATATTCTAAGAGTGCGTTATATTTCAAGCACACTTTTTTAATATGACCGTGACCTTACCTTTTGTAGCAATTACAGGCTTCGCAATGACCTCCAGTATAAAAACATTGAGACAAAGACCTTTCGGCTGTGATATAGGGCAGCGCTGGCTTTCGCTGGCCTTAGGCCTGGCAATAAATTAATGTTTCCTAAACAATTTGCGGAGAATTTAATATTGTAATGGAAACCTACTGCCCAGAATAATACCTGACTTGTTAGCTTTATAATACGCTTACTCGCTTTCCATCTAAATTGTAGATTATTGCTGCTGCCAGTAATAAATTGGAATTACGAGTTGTCTGGCCAATAGACACAGTTAGCCGTGGTCGCGCAAGTCCTTTGCTTCTATCTAAGTAAACAACTACCTCGGTGGCCTAATGGTGGTGGTGCGACTTCTCAGCAAAAGATATCGGGTTCGATTCCCCGGTCGGGCCAAAAATGTTTTTCTGTAAGAAATTTCTCAGTAGTAGACCGGAGTTTGGAAGTTGATGGTGTGATAACACCCGTGGCTCAGAAGGCACGTAAAGCTGTTGGTCCTGCTCGGCCTACGCGTTGGTCTTTCCGGTCGTGTCAGATTGTAGTTCCTTCGAACAACAAGAATAAAGGAATAGAGAGTACGCCTGTATCTGCATATACTTGTGCAATATAATATTTCATGCGCAGATGGCTCGTCAATTATGGGATTGGCCAGTTAGGAGAACCATTGTTATTGAGTAAGCAACACTCCAACAAGAGTGTGGGACACTCTGCCGGTTTCTATGTTCCCTACATCATATGACCCGTCATTGAACGGACATCTTCTGCGCTTGCTCATTCCATCGAAGAACTCATCAATCCTGCCTGTCTGGTGCCTGTAAAACGATCATAATTCAACTTGAAAGAGCTCAAAGTTATGACATTTGAACCATTCCGGTACCCGACAGTTACTCTATATGAAAAGTGCGAAGTATTGACAGTGAGACAACTATATCTCCTCAAACTGAAACAACATTTAATAACATCGGTAAATCATGCTAACAAAAATAAACGCACTATAACTAACACATGTAAAGCCGTAAAATGTAAGACTGTCGCGGCTAGACGACAACACCACTTTCTGGCAGTACCTATATACCCATAACAAAATTAACAAACTGTTTCTCACGGAATAGATGGATAAGGTTGGAAAGGTAATGTGGGCGTGGCGCCACATTTATGATACGAAAATCATAGCTCGACCGATTAATACATTCACCGCGTTTAGTGCGCTTCGGATTACTTCGGAACACAGAGCTCTGCTTTAAAATGACGTGTTGTGCAATCATAACCTGTAAAACAAAAAGTTAGACCGCAAGTATAGAGCGAGGAGGTATATCATTCCATCGGTAAGTCGAAAATAACGTTTGATTACAATTTTATTTGTAAAAAACATAAAAATATTCTGATCACTATGAAATTCCGAACATTAACAACATTATTGCAACAAGTTACAAAAAATATACATTTCCCGATATGTACTCGCTTAATCAACGCAATGACCAAGTCCGCTTACAATGTACTGCATGCGTTGCGTCCTCCACACTTCAACCATTGACGTTTCGTCCTTTGCCCTGATTGGCCGTGATGCAGGGCGCATGTTTATCGACAGTGAGTTACAATATACGTAACGGGCCTCTTGCTTACAGTGGAGCTAAAGAGCGGAAGACAAGCGGCGACACGCGTTCTCATACAAATCAGGAACTATTTCCTTTCTAACCTCTTTTATCCGTTCTGTGCAGTGTCTTATCAGTTCCCTTTCAAAAAATTAAGCTAAGAAAAGAACAAATATGTAGCTACAAACATTAGATTATTCACAAACCGAAAATGTATTAATACAAACTCTACAATAATCAGCATTTGTTATATACATACATACCTACCTATATACAACTATTCAAGAATCATGCCCCACACACACATACAACACACACACACACACACACACACACACGCCACGCGCACATGCACACACGTTTTTAGGGTTCCGTAGTCAACAAGGAACCCTTATACATAGTTTCGCCATGTCCGTCTGTCTGTCTGTCTGTGTCTGTCCACGGTTTAGCTCAAAATCTATTGGTACTAGAAAGGTGTAATTTGGCATGAGTATACACGTTAATAATGCCGAAAAAGTGGTAAATTAAATTTTGAAAAAAACAAGTATTCAACCTCCCCTACATGTAAAGTGGGATGATAATTTTTTTTGTTGTCCTTCCCATAGTGGTGATATCGTTGGATGGGTCTTTCAAAAATATTAGGGGTTTGGGAAGACCGTTTTTTAACCGACTTCTGAAAAAGGAGGAGGTTCTCAATTCGGATGTTTGTTTGTTTTTTTTTTTTTTTTTTTTTTTTTTTATGTTTGTTCGGGCATAGCTCCGTCGCTCGCCAACCGATTTGAAAAATTCTTTATTTGTTGGAAAGGGTATACTTCCCAAATGGTCCCATGAAAATTTTATCGACATCGAACAAGCCGTTTCTGAAAAATCAACAAAAGTCAAAAAAAATATTTACATTGATGATCTTTTCGGTAACTCTATATTGTGTTTTTTGTTCGCGCGTTTTTAGTTTTTTTGTAGTTGACATTTTGGCTTTTATAACTAGATTAATTACAAATTGACCCACTAAAAAGCGCAAAAATAAAAACTTTTTTGCAAAAAAATAAAACCGACTTCCATATCAAAACACTACAAAGCCAAAAATAATTTTAATTTCGGAAGGCGGTGTGAAAAAAAAGAAAATACAAAACCAATAACACCGACTACCGAAATTAAAATTATTTTTGGCTTTGTAGTGTTTTGATATGGAAGTCGGTTTTATTTTTTTGCAAAAAAGTTTTTATTTTTGATTAAGTAAACCGTTCGTGACTTATCATGCTTTAAAGTACCAATTTTCGTTAGAGTCAAGTGTCCACCCCCTCTACCAACTAAACGGTTGTAGTTAGAAATTCATATATCACGGCAGTAGTACCTATATATAACGAAGTTTAAAGAAAAACTATCACACATAAATGGGCATTACAAGTTTACGAGTAATAGTCGACCAATTGTATTTGTCTCGAAAATTTCGAACAACTCCATAGAAATGTCGATAGATGGCGCTAAGCGTCAGTTGTATCGCGCTAATTTTATATTTAAATAAGTTTCATTAAAAAAACTTTTTAACAAAAAAAAACCGACTTCCAAAAAACCACTAGGTACAATGTGAAAAATAACATTAATTTGAGAAGATGGTGTCTTTGGATCTGTATTTTAGTTTTTTGCCACCGACTTCCGAAATTAAAGTTATTTTTTACAATGTAGTGTTTTTTTGGAAGTCGGTTTTTTTTTCAATTCCCATTGGTTCCAGCTGAGGCTGTTACAATTCACAAAAGCCAAGGTTCCACATTAGAAAAAGTTGTTGTACATGTGAAGCCCATTTATTTTATCTATGTGAAGCCCGGTATTTCAAGGTCAATATTATATGTTGCTTGCTCACGTGCCACATGTGCTGAAGGTTTATTTATAGTATTACTGAATGTTTTCATCCTCCACGTCCACCCTCAGATCAAGATTCAGTCGTAATGTAAATGGAAAAGCTGCGTCGAATCTCTAATACCTATGTATCGACTTTTGAGGGAGCCCCACACTTCATACCAAATTATGTTCCATAATGTTCAATCCTTACGTGCATACTTGCAAGATACTGTAAGCGATCCTCAAATAATGCCATCAGATATCTACTTACTAGTAGAAACGTGGATCTGTTCTCAAGATTATTTTTATGTACCTAATTTTAAGGACATAATTAGAACAAATGGCCCTAAACAGTCTAGTTCAAACCTAGGTGTTGGTGTGTGTGCATGGGCAAAAAATTATATTGAATATAGCAACCCACGGTATTACATTGACATTGCTTGAGGTGACCACTGTGAAGCAGTAAGTTTCGAAATAAATGCAGTGAAGATTATAGCTTTTTATAGATCATGCAAATGTCCCAACAGTCGCGCAGTAGGTTTTGTAAGTAATTTACTATCGCATAACAGTCCTTGCATAATATTTGGAGTTTTTAATGAAGACTATCTCCGTAACGACAACACTGCAGTTTTCAAATTAATACGTAACGCTGGTTACTAGTCTATATTACAACCACTACCCTCTACACGCCGTGGTACTCAAATAGATCATATTTTTTCAAACTTCCCTTTTGAAGTTGGATTTTATAATTCCTTCTTCAGGGTTTTACGAACTTTATAAATATTTTATGTTGTAAAATGTAAATAAGTAACAAAAATGGGAGAAGACACTGACTCCTGTAGCACAGGTTATTTATTACCTAGCTCAGTAGTGAGGGCTTCAACAGCTAATTTAACAATTTTTGTGACAATAAACAAGTTATAAAATTAAATTATAATCCCTTACCATCAAACTTAATGATGATCTCGATCAAGCCTGATGGAAAGCAATTGAAGAGAAAAAAAAACAATTGTTTATAACTGGCAAGTGCCATCAGAAGCAGCACAGCGTTACAAACTGTCTCCAGGTTGAAACCAACTTAAACTATGAATATTTCATGATCGGTTGTCGCCTGACGAAGTCGCAATATGCTAATTGTTTCTGTGACACAAAGATGTTTTGTAAACCTTTTCTTTGCCAGCAAGTGGCTGTTTTAGAAGCAGTTGGAACTTGTTTGAAGTTGTTCTGAAGTTTGTGCCTTAACTTGCTAATGGTGATTAAAATAATGTTCTAGATACGATCTTTAATGTTTACCATTCTGCATTTTACATAAATGAGCTTTTGACTGTCCTGGAAAAACCTAAATACTTGTTCTATAAATTATGATTGTTACATTTTGTATAAAAGAAGGAGGGTTATGTTTGATATTTATATTATAGGTGCTACTATTGCTATACCTACTGCTTACCTACGTACCTTAGTGTTCAATTTACAAGACAATCCATACTTCCACACTATCTATACTCCATACTAATATTATAGTAGTCTATCTGTTACATTTTCACGCCTAAACCGCCGAACCGATTTAGATGAAATTTGGCATGGGAATAGTTTAGGACCCTGAGAAGGACATAAGATAGTTTTTATCCCGTAATTCTCATGGGTTCGGGAACCACGCGGGAAAAAATACAGCCACAATCGCAATACAGCCAATATCGCAAACATTTAGCAGATATAATTGAAAACTGTGTACCTTTTTGAAATCTATCAACTATGTAGTAGATAAATTTAGTCAGCCTTTAAAGAAATAGTGGACTGGAATCTTCTGTGCTCGCGCGTCTCGTTGTAGACCTCATGTAACGCTTACCATACGCCGCCGAGCTCATCCGAAATAAAACTGCGTACAAGAGGGTGTCTAATGTATAACAGAATTTATTTATTAATTTTCATCAATTAGAAGGGCCCACGCATCAAGAAATAACAATCATTGCTAGAAAAACAATGACTCTTAGCACTTGGTAACTGCGGACAAATGAAATCGTAAATTAAATGAGCGAAAATGATAGTGGTCTGTTGAGATGCAGCAGCACGATGAGACAGTTTCCTGCGATTGCCGCGATTGGACTGCGAGATTAATCCGGAATGAGTTGCAGCCTCCTTGCCCTGTACTCACTGAAGACGAGATACAATCTTCCCAGTAGTGTGTATGTGTATCTTAAATGTTTGCAAGAGTATTCAAAGCCCTTTGGTCTTAGTACATACTGCTTTCATTACGAAGTTTTCCTTCCCGTTTTGAGAGCAATAGTTTAATTATAAGTTACCTAAACAAATGTGTCTGACTAGGTTCGAACTCACGACAAAGAAACGTAACGTAAAACCTGGTCCACCACTGCTCAACACCCTCTCACTTAGAACAGATGTAGTGAGACAGTATGAATTTGTTTATGAAATAATGATGATTATTTTGCAAATTGGTAATGAATAACACTTTTACAAGATTTTTTTTCGTAACTGACTACCTTGAGAAGCACTGCTCAACCTCGATCAAGCGCAAGTTCAGTCGTGTATTGAGTACTGGTCTCATCTCTGGGATGGATCTGCCAAATACCAGCTTTATGCACTTGAGTCTATCGAGAAACTGGCCAAAATGCTCATCGGCAACGAGAAACTGGTCGAGACAAGGCTCCAGAGCCTAGAACATCAGCGACGTGTTGCAAGCCTATCAGTTTTCTATCGGTTACGTTTCGGGGAGTGTGCGATGGAATTGCACAGTCTAATTCCACCAAGCCCGTTCCATCATCGCACTACGAGACAAACGGCGATGCGCCATCGTTACATGGTGGACATCACACCCACACGCACGAAACATTTTGGGAATACTTTCATTGTGCGTAGGTACGGCTAAGGAATGGAATTCTCTGCCGGAGTCTGTGTTTCCTGATCGCTATAACCTGGAAGTTTTTAAGTCAAGAGTGAATAGGTTACTTCTAGGCAAGCGTGCTTCATCCTCGACCACATCATCGCTTAACATCAGGTGAGATTATGGTCAAACGCAAACCTATCAAACATAAAAAGGTTTGTCTCTTTTGAAGTCCATAAGTACAATGTGTACTGATCAAATCATAATTATGAGAGCCCCGTAGGTTTATGTTGTGGTGCTCTTTTAACGATAAAAAGACACAGATTTGAGCATGCCTATCCGAACAATGCAAGCATTTGGCAGCGTAGCTCAACTTATAAGTTTAAGGAGCTCGAACGATTGGAAGAACTATACCAAAGTAAGGGCATCTGGGATTAGTAAGTCAACTCTCGTATCGTATTATAAACTGAGATCATGATCAAATACATTGGTCACAACCAGCACAAATCGATTTATTCAACCTATATCATACTCCTTCGTGAGCACTCTGGTCGGGTGTCACCTATATTTAAAGTTATCTGTAGTATAGCGACAGATTTGAGTTTTTGACATTGCATAGAAGTAGGTTTTTTATGTTTTTTGGGCGTGTACATACTTGAATTTTCTTAAATATTTTCTGTCTCCACCCTCCTAAAAATACATTCTCTGATTCGTCTTCAGTGTTTCCTGCATTGCCTTAGTAGGTACTTACGAAGCAAAAGAAAAATCTTGGTGCTCCAACAACATTAGTCGAGTTAAATGTTTGACAGTGACGCAGTGTGACATGTCGTAGTCCAAGTGTTGTCGTAAAATAATATTTAAGATCGGAAAACAACAGTGATAGAGAACATATAGATTAGTTTTCGTGTGTTGCACGGCCGGTGGCCTGTGTGGGACAAGTTTGTGATGTTATTTGCGATGTTGCATGGTGTGTTCATGTCTGTCTGTGCGTACCACGTGTATGATGTGATGCCGGGGTTCCCGTGGGCCGGGCGCTGTCTGTCCGGCGTGTGCTGTGCGCTGCTGGCCATGAACCTGATGTGCAGCACGCTGCCCGTCGTCATATGCTACCGGTGTCTGCGAGCGGCGACCCGGGCCAATGGGACCCTCTTATAAAAAAGATCACGATCTTGAAGGTTAATTATGTTACTCATGAACGTTTTGTCATGGCGATTTTCTGTCTCAGCAGAGACTAAGATAGATAGATAGAATATACGTTATTGTACAACAAAAATAGAATAACAATGTTGCTTAAGCTATGGTTGCAATAGCTGTCATTATCGCTGAGAGCGATATCTTCCAGACAACCTTTGGAAGGACTTTACAAGCTTTGACACGAAAGATATTATTATAATTACTGCATTTAATAATTCACCCTTGCACCTGGAATTCGACCTATTTTGCACAAGTGCACAGAAAATTAGAAAAATTCACAACAATGAATATTTTGGTAACACTCAAGATTAGACGTAATTTGTTTATAATTTATTAGTTTTATGTTGCACGATTTGATCATCTTCTTAGTAGTTAAATTTTAGCTTTAATTCTTAGTTTGTAACCTTAGTGATTTTATTTATTTTCTATTATGATTGGTTAAATGTCAACGAAAATTAGATGTAGGTAACTTGATAGCATATATGTGGCAGCTTGTAATTAGCAAACTATCCAATTAAGTATTTTATCTTTGTTATTAGTCTGTAAGCTTTCTGTAAAATAAAATATATAAATAAACTAGCTTTTGCCCGCAACTTCGTTGGCGTTGGAGGTTTTTCCGCGTGAATCCCGATCCCGTGGGAATTTTGGGATAAAAAGTATCCTATGTCCGTCTCCTGGTTCTATACTACCCCCCTACCAATTTTTAGCTAAATCGGTTCGGCTGTTCTTGAGTTATAAATAGTGTAACTAACATGACTTTCTTTTGTATATAGATATAGATAGATAATGAGAAGTTCGTGGCTAAATAATGACAACCGTATGGGTCAATGTTCAAAGTTGAGCAACGCTTACCGAGGCCTGGCCTTGGATGCATAACCATTTTAAAGCCTGCAATACATGTTGGCCGAGCGTAGGCCAACGCAAGCGTTGGCAAATAGGTACAAGGCAAGAAATAATGTCCACACGTTCGACAAGTTCGTCGAACGCCAATGCAGACGACCAATGTAGAAGAGGGTCTGTAGAGCTGCCCACACGTTGGCCGAGCGCAGGCGAGCGGCTTTGAGTTGTGATCAAAAACCGACACTTTACCGAAGTGAGGCAAGTGATCACGAGCAACGGCGAGCGAAGACAAGTTGCACCAAATGAGCTCTATACACGTTGGCGCTGGCCTTCACTTGGCCAACTAGGCAAGTGACACCGAGCGATAGCAAGACAAGGTAAATAAACCGTCTACATGTTGGTATTGGCCTTCACTCGACAACGATCGGCCAACATGTATTGCAGGCTTTAATATCGAGAGACCTTCGTGGCTCGGGAAGCACCCGTTAGTCCGGGCTGTCACTTGAACATGTTTCACCAGTCTTGCCAAGTGGTAGTCGCTCCGTGCACACTAGCATTCAGCTGCATCTAATTAGACTGGAACCCAACCTGTTACATTTAGCCGGAAAAAGGCTAAGTACATGAAAATATTTGTAAAATTCATCCCGTTTTTGACTTACAATCGGATCGGGTGATAAACTATGAGCGCGTGTTTAGACCAACAGAAGGGTCGAAAGCCGGCTGACCCCCCATCGGCAAATCCTCGAGTCGCAGTGTAGTTCGCGGGTTCGAACCCTACCCATTACACAATTGTCGTGAACCCAATCCAGACAAGCATGTTTAGCTTAGTTGGAGGGGTTAACAAGATTGCTAGTTATGTGAATTCTACCCACATTACTAGTTCTCTTTAAAAAAAAAATATTTAGAATAAAAGATTCGTCTGAATGTGTCTTATGATTACATCAAATAAGTGAAGTGTTTTTAAAATAAGTCTATAACAAAGAAAGAGATACGTTATTATCGATTCCGCCTTACATGTCTTCTCTTCATTATATTCCTCAAAATAAACCATAGAAGATAATCCATTTATAGCCAATTTTCCAAATAGCCGAATAATAGCGTGTAATGTACAGCATGAGTACACGATAGCGAAGGCGGCGCCGGTGGCGGTGGTTGTACATGACAAGTTGTCAAGACGACAGGCATCGTGAATTTGCTCTGATCCGCCCCCGACGTTACGTGCTTCCAACCGAAGTGGTTGTAACTGTGATTAGACATAATACACTAGTCTAGCTTGCAACCGAGGCTTTAATTATAATATTCCACAATTTTTTATTCCACGATTTACTTTATATGTCTAAATAAAAACAAACTTACTTTCATCATGTGGTCTATAATTTAGCTTTCTCAGCGCAAATAATGATTTTTACGAGCAAAATTTGGCTCATTTATGGTACAATAGCTTCTACCCGTGACTTCGTTCGCGTGGGATGAATCCCTGAGGAATTCAGGGATAAAAAGTAGCCTATGTGTTTATTTATTCTTCTCAACAAATTTACATTTGTGTCGAACAGTGGTTACAAATGTTACAATATAAAAATTAAATAGTCGTCATAAAACAAACACTAAATAATACGTTAATCCCGACATTATTAGTATTATAATTATTATTTTTTTGTTTTTATATGAATATTTAAATATGTAAATAATATGTTTATAAAATGTAATAAATGAAATAATAATTATAATAATCTAACATGACAAATTTCAAAACAATTAAGTATACAATATAAATTCAATTAATAAATGAAAAACAATAATTATATAAATGTCAATAAAATTAATTAAGATGTAACGTCATGATTATAATGTCAGATATTACATAATGTCATTAAAATAAATATTATAATCACATATTAGTTCGAACTACTATCTTTGAAAAACTCTTCTATGCTGTAATAACATTCCTTCAATAATTTTTTTTGACATTTGAAAAGACTTTTTATTATAAATATTTACTGATTGCACTCCGTATAAAATTAGGTAGATCCTTATTATTCCAGGATATCAACTATATACTTACTAAATTTAATTGAGATCCATTCAGTAGTTTTTGCATAAAACATTAACAAACGTCCAGCATCTATACATCAATCCTCACAAACTTTCGCATTTGAGTAAAAAATTAAATTAACTACTTATTGCAAATTTTCTTATGTCGACCATTTGGTGAGCACTGGTAATAAATAATAAATAAGTAAGTAAGTAAATGGTTTATTTCTCGCCACAATACAATAGATTTACACATTTTATACATTGATAATATACAAATATATTGTGGGAGATTGGTGCCTAAGCTAGGCTCATGCCCTATATTTCAGGACACCAGACCTCCTCCTTAGTTATTTGAAATTTACAATTTATGCACAGAATATTTTACAGTAGATTATGGTCGAAAACTATATAACACAGAAAAACAAAATATAAAATAAAACTAGATAAGAAATAAAAATAAAGAAGAGGTGAGTGAGTGAAAGTGTGCGTGGGTGAGATTGTGTGTGCGTGCGTGGGTGTGAGTGAATGTGTGAAGTAAATAAGATGTGTAACTCGTCCTTACCTAGCTTTGTTGTTTGGCGGCAGGTCGAGTCGGAGGGCGCGGCGCAGTCGTCTGCCAGCCTGCCGCTGTGCCCCGCCGGCAGGCCCGACGCTGACGTCCTGCCGCTGCTTCCTGACGGTAAGTGCATCACAACCCACATACATACATGGTGGACGTCCCACACATGCGGCGCACAAAACGTTTTGGGAATACTTTCATTGTGCGTACGGCTAAGGAGTGGAATCCCCTGCCGGAGTCTGTGTTTCCCGATATCTATAACCTAGGGGTCTTTAAGTCAAGAGTGAATAGGTTACTTTTAGGCAAGCGTGCTCCATCTTCGACCACATCATCACTTACCATCAGGTGAGATGGTGGTCAAACGCGAACTTATTAACATTTAAAAATAAACTAGCTGTACCATCTCGCTTTCACTATTGGACTACCAGATCAGACTGCAGCGTACCATTTCTCCTTAAACTTATTGTGCCCACAAAATGTGAGGAACTACCCGCTTCTGTATTCCCTGACATATATTACCCGTCAGCCTTTAATGCAAGAGTGAACAGGCATCTACAAGGCTCGCTGGTTCCATCGTAGACCTCGTCAATCACTTACCTTCAGGCGTGGCATGCGGGCTGGTATACAGGCTGCGAGCATCATGACTATTACCTCCCCTTCTTCATATCGTGTGGGTAGTAAGGTCTAACGACCCCATACACCCTAGCTTCAGAGTTTCTAGACCACCTCAAGGGCCTCCGACGTGGTCATTTTTTGACGACCGCCATATGGCGACCGAGTCCACCGGCTTATACGTGCCTTCCGAAGCACGGAACCATCTTTTTTTTCAGACAATCAGGTGATTCAGGCCTGCAACGTCCTAGCCAAACTGGAACAATTTTTTTTTTTTTTTTTTTTTTTAATTTAGAATAGGTTCGCGTTTGACCACCATCTCACCTGATGGTAAGTGATGATGTGGTCGAAGATGGAGCACGCTTACCTAAAAGTAACCTATTCACTCTTGACTTAAAGACTCCTAGGTTATAGCTATCGGGAAACACAGACTCCGGCAGGGAATTCCACTCCTTAGCCGTACGCACAATGAAGGTATTCCCAAAACGTTTGGTGCGTATGGGTGGGATGTCCACCATGTAACGATGGCGCTTCGCCGTTTGTCTCGTAGTCCGATGATGGAACGGGCTTGTTGGAATTAAATTGTGTAATTCCATCGCACACTCCCCGAAATGTAATTTTTTAATATTTTAATAATTTCACAAACTATGCTTCCCGCGGGAATCGAACTCACGACCACCGGGTCACAAGGCAAACGCCTAAACCACTCGACCACGGAGGCAGTTAAGGTAAGTGATGAAGTGGTCGAAGATGAAACGATCTTACCTAAAAGTAACTTATTTACTCTTGACTTAAAAACCCCTAGGTTATAGATATCATACAACACAGACTCCGGCAGAGAATTCTAGTCCTTAGTTGTACACCCATAAAAGTTTGCATACTCAAGCCACTAACCAGTTACAAGCAGCGTTGACACGAGCTTATACGCAATTACAAGATCGGATCTGACCAGTATTAAGTGATTCACGGCTCCAACTATGAACTGTTGACGACAATGTTGTCTTGTTTGGCACTGACACAAATGCTCAGCTTGCCCCCGGCTGGGCAAACTGCGAAGCCGCAGTGTCGGAGCCGTGTGAAAAGGATTTAAGTACGTGCGTAAAGAATAATGTAGCTTTCGGTGTAAGAATTTTCTAAATCTGTTCATTGGATCTAGAGTTATAGCGGCTGCGGAAAACTTCAAGCAGCGTAAATATAGTCATCTCGGAGATAACTATATTTTCGAGTTTGGGATTGAAACTCTTGAACCGTGGGGCCCGTATGCTCACAGCCTGTTTAAAGACATATCGAAAAGGCTCGTTGACGCTTCCCGTGACCCAAGGGCTGGTTATTTCTTTGGTCAAAGGCTAAGCATTGCCATACAACGAAGCAATGCCGCCAGTATCTTGGGTACATTGCCAGCCGACAGCGTTAAGGATAAAATTTTTTTACGCTTAATTCTAGTTTGTATTTTAAGTATTTTAGTTTTGCATAATATTTTTCTGTTTACAAAATAAATACTTCATTACCCTCGAAATAAAAATGCTAGGTCAACAAACTATTCCATCAGTTTTAAAGATACCACTACAATGAAATATATCGATAATACTGTAATCGATTATACGTTAGCATTGATTTATCGATATGAATTATTGGTTACACAAAAACGTTGTTCCAAATGTAAACTCGTTGTAAATAATTCAAGAAACCGCCAACGAAAAGTATTTATAAACAGAGCTCTCTGGTATCCCATGTACACTGTCCATGATTCATTTAATTTTATTCCATATTTTAAAATATTATCTTATTTGGAAAAACGTCCGCTTTTCGGCACAAAAGTAATCCTCCTCATTTCTTCGTAGATTAAGAATTAAAGAAAAATATAAACAAAACAATGAAATGAAGGCTCGGAGAATCCATTTTTATTTTACAAACTGAAACAAGTCTGGAGATTCGTGCTTTAGCACGAATCTCCAGCGTTAGAACCCAATATGAAACCTCGGAGGGCACTTTGTTTCAATTATTTTCCGCGTCAGGACTTTTCTGGAAGCACTTAGTTTAATAGCGGTTAAAACTTTCAAGGCCTCAGATGCTCTAAATAACCTGCAAGACCAGTAACTAGTAATTCATTTAGGTATATAAGGCTACTGTTTTTAAAAAATGGATGTTTTTGAGTTAATATTCCAAATGATAGCCAAAGGTTTAAGTTGAATGGATTAGGAAGACATTCAAATGTTTTATAAGCATTAGAAATATAAGTTTAATTTCTACTGGCTCCAAAATATTCGTAGCCATCGTTTTATTTGACACATTCTTAATAACGCCATTATTTTTCCTGTCCACATAATTGATATTGCTTTAATATTCGCGCCAGCCCTTAGAGGCAAGCTCATCGTCGGTTGCATCATCGCTAATATTTTCATCATCAACACTGTTGTAATTCGCATCATTCTCATGTAGCAGATTATCGTACCCACAGATGAAATAAGTTCACTCGCGTTCGTGCTAACTTATTATTCATATACCTACCCAATATGTTTTATTATATTGCTCACAAATTTTGTATAAAAGGAACCGTAAGAAATACCTGTACATGAGTCTTATTTTAACATACCTGCATATCCCACAAGCGGTAGCCCCGACGTGATCAAGCAAATTTATACACCCGAACATTTCAAAATTAAACGGTGGAAGCGAAACTTCTTCGTTATGTATCAATCCGCACGAATTGTCAGCCGTCGCGTCTCCTACAACCAACGGATACCGCCAATATGGAGAAACAGAATCAAGCTTTGGTTCCTGCAATTTGAAGCGATCGTGTCTGCTGGAAAACTAACCGACAAGGAACTGTCAGAGCTGCTCATCCGCCAACTCGACCTAGATGAAATACAAGACATCATGTTCGACACAAAATATGCATCCGAAAACAACAGGTACGCCACCGTGAAGATCCTTATCCAAACTTACGATGAGAGCGACCACACTAAACTTAAGCGGTTGCTGTCTAGCGTGGAACTTGAAGATTCGCAACTGCTACGCCGTATGCAAAATTTTGCTGGAAGCAATATCGCTGAGAACACGCTACGCGATGATATGTTCGAAGCAACTTCCCCATCTATTCGCGCCATTTTAGCTGTGAGCGAAACAATAGCAAACAAAACCGAACTAAATGAGTTAGCAATATTGGCTTACAAAATGCAGCATTACTAGCTCGCCCAATACATAACGCACCGATCGCATTAATGAACGACGCCTCCGATAAGTGCGCCGGCGTTGTACAATATGTACACAACGTATGGCAGCCACTCGGATATTTCTTCAAAGCATTGTCAAGCGCGCAAGTCAAATACAGTACGTTCGACCGAGAACAATTAGCTATATGGCTGTGAAGCATTTTCGTAAAATGTAAGATGGAAGAAATCTATTCATATTCACCGACTATAAGCCGCTAACCTACTATGTAGATAACGCTAGACAACTCATGTATTTAAGTGATTTTACAACAGACATACGATTAGCGGGCAAGATAACATAGTCGCCGACTCATCACGGATCAACACAGACACCATCACCTGTCCTACAACGATCAACTACCAGAAACTAGCTATAGCGCAAGAAAGAGACAGCACTATACGTGACTTGATGAGGCAAAACCCTACCAAATACAAATGTCAAGATATTATGCGACATATCTATCACAGCATATTCGCCCGTACGGCGTACCTACCGGAACCATTTCGCCGTGCCGCATACGAAAGTGTATATAACCTCAGTCACTCCGACGCGCTAAACAAGAAAAGTACTGAGTGAAAAATACTTCTGGCCAGCGATGACGTGGGACGCTGGACGAGAGCCTGTGAAACCCGTCAGAAATCCAAAGTTAGTCGACATACAACGAGTCAAATCACAAAATTCCCACCGTCGGAACGTTTTTAACACATGTATATATGTTGACATTGTTGGGCCTCTCCCACCATCAAAATAGGAACACAAGTACCTGCTTACTATCGTTGACCGGTACCCGCGATGGCCCGAAGCATTGCCTCTCCACGACATAACTGCAGAAAAAAATGACAATATGATATATATATAATATATATATATATAAAAGCTGGATATCGAGATTCGGTTGTCCAATCACTATTACAAGTGATCAAGGTCGTCATTTCGACAGCCAACTTTCTCTCAATTAATGAAGCTAATGGGAATAAACAGTAAGAGAACAATT
This sequence comes from Tholera decimalis, assembly GCA_943138885.2. Lineage (NCBI taxonomy): Eukaryota > Metazoa > Arthropoda > Insecta > Lepidoptera > Noctuidae > Tholera > Tholera decimalis. Next base: position 3,100,771 of record OW964548.2, read on the forward strand.
GCATATCACCCACAATCAAACGGAATCATCGATTGTTGGCACCGCTCACTGAAAGCCGCACTTACTGCGCGCTGCACCGCTAGCGCAAACGGCAAGTGTTTTGACGAGTTAGCGACTGCAATGCTCGGTTTGCGCACCGCTAGTCGTACCTTCGACACAGAGATTAGTCCTGCACCTACGGAACACCCCGCTGCGATCACCTGGAGATTTTAGTTGACACAAAAAGAAACTTTATAGGTTACGATTTCGCTGCGACAGACAATCAACGCAAACAGACCAGTCACTATCTCGCATAGCAACAATAACATGTTCGTGCAGTATGACCTAAGTAAGTGCGAAAACGTTAACCTACGTCTTCGTATCTCTTGATAGCACGAAAAAGCCACTGCAGCCGACATATGAAGGCCCATATCCCGTATTGGAAATATGCGAGAAATACTACAAGCTCTAACTTTCAGGAAGAATAAACAACGTCTCGATCGACCGATTGAAGCCTGCTTACACTTTGAACGTGCAAGATAGTGATGACACACAGACAACGATACGATCAGGAAGAATAGTGAAACCCGTCGTAAGCTTTGCTTGAGGGGTGGGGGGGGGGGTGTACTGTAGCATATATCATACCCACAGTTGAAATAATAACTAACTCATATACCCACAATTTTTCTATATTACTCACAACACACTTTTACACTTTGTATAAAAGGAACCGAATTCTAGAAATAGAGACCATATTATTTTCAACCTACACACGCGTCTCATTTTACAATTCAAATATAATTATGGGTTATTTACGAAGCTATATTTAACAGTACAGTATTATTGCATATCCAATTAAATACGTTAGATGCGTTGAACATTTAATATACATTAAAATTGCTTTTCGCACTATCTCAATAAAATGAATATCTTATGAGATATCGCAAAATAAAAACACATACGGACGAAATTAAATAGTTAAAATTTCGATGAAGCGAAGCGAAGACGTCGCTCACAGTATAAGCAAATATAAACTCTATTACCCGAGCGAAGCCGGGCCGAGTCGCTAGTATAATATGAACAAAAGAAAAGTTAATTTGTTTAAACGCACTAATATTCGAAAGCACTGGGCGGATTTGGATAAATTTTGGTATGAAAGTAGCTTGAAGCTTGACGAAAATTGTAGGTTTTTTTGGCTAAGTTGAATGCAAATGCACGGCGGCGAAGCTAGTTTTGATAATTTCTATATTTTATTATAGCTACTTTAAATATGACTGTTAGTTAATTTATCATGTCACCATAATGTTTCCAGTCCAGTCTCTCAAGGTTTCTGGAGTAGAGATTGTGTTCTTAGCCTTGTATGATTCCGCTTCAAGTATCATGTGTGTCGCTGTATTCTTGAAACCCTGATACTAGACTTCGGAGACGGTGATGTTGGTCTAAAATGTCTAAATGGTGTGCAATTCAACAAGCTGTCTCTTGAGTTGTGTGTTTTTGTCAACTGACTTCCACCTCGCTTTCTTCTCTTTATCACAGGTCTTCCTTGAGACCTTAAACTCCTTCAGTGCGGCATTCAGTTTGAAGTTCATGTCACGAACAGTAGCTCCAATCATCATATTCAAAAAGTTGATCAAACCGCTCCTGCAATGTGACAAAAATCAACTGATTATTTGGGGATAAAAATGAAGTTTATCACTTTTCTAGTCAATTTTGCCACTTATATGCTGTTTTATTTAGATCCCGACATGGAAAAATCAATACATACTAATACTACACGAGTATAGGACTAAAAATAATTTAATATATACCGAATGGAATAGAATAATGTTTTATTTGTTCCGAAAGTTGGTAGGTACATAAATAAAAAGATGTTTACAAAAATATTTTTTGCAATAAAACCGACTTCAAAAAACCTTAAAAGCACTAAACTGTTAAAAATAATACTATAACCTACCTATATTAATAAACCTAACCTAACCTACGATTAATCTATACTAAACTTTAACAATTTTTTGGAGTCGGAATTCCGAGGTATTCCTCGAAGCGCTACCATTTTGAAGCGCACCTAACGAAGCGCTCCTTTTTTATTCCTCGAAACGCTCCTTTTAGTAGCGCTCCCGATAGCAATTAAAAATATTAAAATTTTATTCCTCGAAGCGCTCCCACGTTTACAAATAGGGAAGACCATGAAGTAAACGAATAATTATATTTTTTAAGCTCATCATCATCATCGAAGTTGCTTAACCAAAAGTATGAAAAAGACAGAATTTTTTTTTTCTTTCGGCACTATAATTTGTATTCAAAGACTAACGTGTATTCAAAGAGGATGTTATCTATACTAATATTATAAAGCGGAAAAGTTTGTTTGTTTGTTTGTGTGTTTGCGCGCTAATCTCCGAAAGTACTGGGTGGATTTGGATGCAATTTGCTATGGAAGTAGCTTGAAGCTTGAGGAAGGTTATAGGCTACTTTCTACGCGACTGCAAAAAAGGAGAGTTATGGTTTTACCGTGATAGAAACCACGGGAGCGAAGCCCCGCGTGAGTACTAGTTAATAAATAAAACGCACAGATATAATATAAATGATATGCGTATAATAATCACATTGCAGCAGGACCTACATGCAGGCTAGATGTCGCCTTACATTATGTAATGTGCCTTCTCGCTTACTCACTTCTTTTTGGATTGGATTGCTATAATGTAAGCCGTCATGTTGACGGGTGTTTTTGCTATGTCATATTACATTTTCATAACGTTAAATTATTATTTTTTTAATGATACGTGTATAAAACTGTATTTACGATAACACCACACAAAGTAATCTTGTAATTATTATGTAGGTCCTGCTGCAATGTGATTATTATACGCATATAATTTATATTATATCTGTGCGTTTTATTAATTAATAACATCCTCTTTGAATACACGTTACTCTTTGAATACACATTATAGTGCCGAAAGCAAAAAAAATATTTTTCTGTCAATTTCATACTTTTGGTTAAGCAACTTCGATGATGATGATGAGTTTAAAAAATATAATTATTCGTTTACTTCATGGTCTTCCCTATTAGTAAACGTGGGAGCGCTTCGAGGAATAAAATTTTAATATTTTTAATTGCTATCGGGAGCGCTACTAAAAGGAGCGCTTCGAGGAATAAAAAAGGAGCGCTTCGTTAGGTGCGCTTCAAAATGGTAGCGCTTCGAGGAATAGCTCGGAATTCCCGCTACATTCGAAAAGTTCCGTTGTCTATCTCTGAACCCAGCATCAGATCTGAACGAAATTTCAAACAGAAACAAACATCCTAATTGAGAACCTCTTCCTTTTTTAGAAGTCGTTAAAAAATTGTTTAGACTCTTGTACAATCTACCTCAAAAGGCATGCAAACATTTGAGCACAGAAGAAACTAACCCCGAAATACTCTAAATCTATTCTTAACAATATAATTAACAACTTTACTTCGCAATTCTCTACAGTGAACTCTACATCCATTCATCCATACTTATATATTTTCGCGTTTAAAATACTAATAGGATTATAGGCGGGTGAAACCGTGAGGCACAGCTAATAATATATTATACAGGGTGGCCCGTTTACAGTGGTCCAAAGATTTTTTTCAGCTTGAGAGCATCATAAGTGATCATTTAAAACATACTTTAGTTAAGCGAAAACTTATGGTTTAGAAATTATGTTTTTTTTTTAATTACCCGAAATTTCAATATTTTTGACACAAAACCACTCTGTTATGAAAAGTACTGGACCGAATCGAATGAAATTAGGTATAAGCATAGTGCAATAATCTACCTATTGCGCTATAGGGTCATCTAGTGTAAATCACTAGAATAGATTATTTAAAAAAAACATAATTAAGAAAACCATAAGTTTTCGCTTAACTAAAGTATGTTTTAAATGATCACTTATGATGCTCTCAAGCTGAAAAAATCTTTGGACCACTGTAAACGGGCCACCCTGTATATCGGCAAGCGTCAGTTCACGGCGGTGCTCAGTCAACAATTATGACGTGTCTGAAATTTGGATTCCATCGTTGAAATAAACATTTATTTTGAAAAGCTTTTGAAAGTTACTTATGTTTTACAAGAACCAGAAACCACTGAACTACGTCACCTAGGCATCGATTGTTTAATTTATAACAATCTTGATTAAAAACTTACTTTTTATACACATGTTTAGTACTATGGCAGACCAAGCAGCGCATTTTTTTTAAATCTAAGTTACAATGTGGTTAAAATTCACATTACTAGCAATTTTGTTAACCCCTCCAACTAAGCTGTTGTAATGTTTATATACTTGTGTCTGGTGTGGGTTTACGGCCATAGTGTAATGGGTGGGATTCGAACACGTGACCTCTCGATCACAACTCCGACACCTTATCCATTAGGCTTTTGACGTTTTGGCATTTATTACTTAATATTTTGTTAAGCTTATATGCGATTTTCGAAAGATTTCAAAAGAATGTTTACGATGCTGCATAAAACATTAAAAAATAAATGATCTCACAATTGTAACAACCACTATAGCTAGTTAAATCAACATTCCTTCTCCTTTGATTCAGAATAGAATAGTTTCCGTGATCTGACACGTCCAAGTTGAAATTCAACAAACTGTAAATCTCTCACGACACGAATAGTGCGCACGCACCACTCCAGCGCACGCTCCGCCCGATTGATTTATGACAATGATCTTACGTACAACGATGCTATTGAGATATGCTCGAATTCAACACACAATTAAAACTCGACAAACCAAGTCTGTTATATTAAAAAAAATACGTTTAATTCAGGATTCAAAAGTCCCATACAGTCGTATACATTAAACATCCACATAAAATAATAAAAAATTACAATAGAATAAAAGAAAAACATGCAAAACAGATAAGCTATCCCACCCCACAAGCGACACGTCTCCCATAACAATGTCGTATATAGGGACAGTCTAGCCGACCTGCTACCAGTTTCAAAATAGTGTTGGAGCTAGTCCACACTCGGCGCACTAGGGATGCACTCCGCTTGCGCATAGTCGCATAAAAGCCGTTAGTACTCGCCTCAGCAAGCATCCCTGACGGCTGCACGTGTATAAAAGTGACAATACGCCCTAAAGAGCGTAGTCTTATGAGTTCATTATAATTTAATTTTATTAAGACGTTTATTTCAGACTTTTACCACTTCTCTTGATCAACTAAGTAAGCTCGACCCTCTACACCCTAGTTTACTAATAAGTATATCTGACGCCATTCCCGAGATACTAAAAACCAACTATAAACTAGGTTATAACTTCTTTAAGGCCGATTATCCTAAAATTATCCCGAAACTGATAGAAGTAGACTGGATTAACATATTCTCTAAATGCCATGACGTGAATGAAATGATCTCTCATTTTTATAGTACTTTATCAAATATTATTGATACGTCTGTACCGAAATATAATCGTCGAAAGCAAAAATATCCAGCATGGTTTTCATTTAGGTTAATCAAATTGCTTCACCAGAAGGAAAAGATTAGGCAAAGATGTTGCAAATTTAAAAACCCTCGTGATATAATAGATTTCGAGATGATTCGTGGTCAATGTCATAAACTTGTAAGATCATGTTATCGTTCATATAAACAAAAAATTGAATCCGATATAATTGAAAATCCGAAGGCTTTTTGGAGTTTTATAAAGAACAAACGTAAGGAACAGTCAAAGTTTCCGTCCAGTATGCGGTTGGAAGGATCAGTTGCGGAAACTGGCCCAGAAATCTCCAACTTGTTTGCGCGGCAGTTCTCTTCAGTCTATAGCTCCAACCATGTAGGCGTAACTGATCCTGAACTAACCTCTATCGTGCAAAAAGTAATCAGTAATATACAGTTCACAGAAAGAGAAGTTCTTATGAAGCTAAAGAAGTTGGACTCCTCGAAAGGTCCCGGCCCTGATTGCATCCCTCCCATTTTTATAAAACGATGTTGCAATGCGCTTGCATTTCCTTTATGCGTTATCTTTAATCGCTCATTGGCTGAAGGCATATTTCCTGAAACATGGAAACAGGCAAAAATAGTTCCTATTTACAAAAAAGACGATCCTGCAGACGTAAAGAACTATCGTCCGATTTCAATACTGTCGTGTTTTCCAAAAATATTTGAATCGCTTATCTGTCCCATAATCACACATCACCTCGACTCAAACGTTTCACCTTGCCAACATGGTTTCAAAGCTGGTCGTTCAGTGGAAAGTAATCTGATTCAGTTTGTATCGGACATATCACAATCTCTTGACAAACGATTGGAGGTAGATGCTGTATACACAGACTTCAGCAGTGCTTTTGATAAAGTGAGTCACTCACTACTTTTGTCAAAACTAGCAGCCAACGGTGTTCACGGATCACTTCTGAGATGGTTTGCATCTTACTTACAACAACGGTCACAGACTGTTGTTTTGAATGGTTACACATCACAGCCATATGTTTCTATCTCAGGAGTACCGCAAGGATCCCATCTAGCACCAATCTTGTTCTTGTTGTTCATTAATGACATAGCAGATCAAATACAAAACTGTAAGTTTTTATTGTTCGCTGACGATTTAAAGATTTATAAGGCAATAACTTCGCCAAACGACTCGGACGCGATACAAAGTGACTTGGATCGAATACAAGATTGGTGCAATAAAAATGGCATGGCTCTAAACGTCAAGAAATGTTTCCACATTAAATTCACTAAAAAGAAACAAGCTAGTGTAACATCTTATAAAATCAATAGCGTAACATTAACTAAGGTTGATGAAGTTCGGGATCTCGGAGTGATCATGGATAAAAAATTAACATTCAAGCAACATGTGGACAGTTGTGTTAAAAAAGCTGCGCAATTGTTAGGGTTTCTCAAACGTAATACGCAAGAATTTAGGTCTATTGAAACTAAAATTATCCTATACAATGCCTTAGTACGTAGCAGGCTCGAATATGCTAGTGTTGCCTGGGACCCTTTTTACGCAATACATTCCCAGCGACTAGAGAGCATACAACGGGCTTTCACCAGACACCTTGCATTTATATCCCCTGGCTTATCTCATAGATGTCCCTATCAACAGCGTTTGAGTTTCCTTAAGATGACCCCCCTACGGCAAAGGAGAATTATGCATAGCCTTATGTTCCTTCACAAACTAGTGAACGGTCGTATAGATTGTAGTGAACTGCTATCGCGCATTCTATTGAAGGTTCCGCCTAGGATTCCACGCTTTCCCATAACCACAATTCTTCAGCGCCCTACTACCTCTACAAACACAGGTCTAAACTCACCACTTGTTAAGATGTGTGACAACCTTAATTCATTTAATAAGTCCGTACCCGAAGCAGATATATTTAATGACCGTAAGTTGAAGTTTAAATCAAAAATTTTGGCCTCCCTCCACACCAATTAAACGTAGTCAAATTTCTCTATACAGTTTATGAATGAGTTGCTCGTTTCCATTTCTTTCTTCGTAAAAAAATAAAACATATTCCACTATATTAATTAATTGTACACCTAGATTTAAGTTAGCGATTAAGCGGTAATCTGACGTCTTTGCTGTGAATGTTGTGTTTACCTGTAATTGGCATATATATTAGAATATTACCGTATGATTAAGTATATGTATGTGTATATATGTGCTGTGGGTGAACCTTTTTATAAATAAAAAAAAAAAAAAAAAGACTGCATCCATATAGTGTTGGTAACAAAAACTTACAATCTAGTGTTAGTACTTATCAATCTATTAATAAAATGGCTCAGAATTGGTGAGTGAAAGCTACCCGCCCCCGTTTGCAGCATGCTGTTGGGACTCTCTCTCACCCGCCCTAGCAAAGATGCTGTCTTTTTGCACAGAATCGCATGGAAGCCATTGGTGCAGACTTGTGCGAACATCTCTGATGCGCTGCAATTCGTAGTCCCAACAACATCCTGAAACTATTATTATATTGTACACCGTTTAATGGCGATGGTCCTCTTCTAATAGTTTCTTACTCAGTGTCACACACAACTGGACCTAGTTTGTCCAGTTGTATTTTGTATAGCAAAATATACATGTGTAGTTTTGCACTGAAATAACCACGACACAAAGTAACGCCCTCAGTCATGAGCTCGAAATAAAACCGATCGACAACCGTAACAACCATGACGTAATGGCTCTCTTCAAGTATCTCTCATTAAGACCCTTTTTTCCGGTGGGAAAAACTTGTATTGACTCCTCCCACACTGGGTGGAAGGGAGTGTCAGACTTTTACTGACTAAAAACCCATCCTGTTCCTTCCTTTACCCTTTTGTTCCGGGGCGGCGGTACCTCGTTAGAACATTCCCGTAACTCTGGCTCATCTCTGCCTGCCTCATTGATAATCCCTACTTATTATCAAAGATGCGAACTCTCTATATCTATCTGTTTCACTTTCACCTTTAACCGAATTCACCGATATTGCTGAAATTCGGTACAGAGATAGATGTGAACTAGGAAAATATTTTGAACAAAGGGCTATTTTCTTTTCACTGAAAAAAACTTTCCACATTACCGAAGTTGCGGACAGAAGTTAGTATAAGATAAATATATCTGTTTGAGAAAAATGATATATCTTCGTTAGGTCCCCTCGCAAAGTTAATCACTTGTCTCGTTCACAACTTTGAGTGGCTGGCTCTCTGTATTCGCAAGTATTTATTTATAACAACATAACTGAATAAACTTTCTATCCAAGAAATATTTTCTAAAAATTAGTGATATCTTTCTTTTGTGGCAGATAAAAGTGTGTGGAAATCTGCTGTAAAACTTTTATAGTTCCAAATATTGTGAGTGTTGCAAGATTCTATGGACGTTTATTGTACACATTTGCATACATATGAGATTAAAATAGGTAATACAATGTAAGATTTGAATAATTTAAAAATTAAAATATTATTCATTATTATGATGCATGATGCATTCAGAAACATTCTGTTCCGAATCTCGTCTCAATGGAGCGAGGCGGGCGCGGCGTCTTTACCAGAGTCCATTCACCCTAACGCAAAAATACACAAAAATACGTTTTGCGTTAGGGTGAATGAACTAAATATTTATCTTTGTATCAATTATCTTAATGAATGGAAAAAATAACGTCGGATACATTGAGTGGATCAACTTTGTAAGACGATTAAAAAGCCACCGTGTATACAATATACAAAAGATCTTATACAACCAATTCAATTACCGAAACTAGAAAAATATGAACAGTCTAGGTGGATTTCCACCCTACCGGGTCTGCGGTATCACATTAGAATAGGCCCACTAGGCGGTCTGTTCTAATGCGTTACCGCAGCCCCGTCACGCAAGGGCAACCGAAGCAACAGGCCGGGGTTTTTTTTTTTTTCATTATAAGTCTGACACTCTCTTCCACTCCACTCAGAACTGAAGCCATTAGAGGACATACACTTGAAAAAAAAGCAATCAAATACCTTGTTCGTTTTATTTTAGTTCCGATTATGTATACAGTTATTATAAATTAATAGTTAAAAATACGCTTTTAAGACAATATAATGAGCCCAAACTCGGATATGTTTACTACGTACTATTACTACGTAGGCAGTCCAAGGCTCCATCAGCCACCTTCCAATTCCATCATTAGACCAGATTGATTGTATCATAATATTGTATTGTCGTCTAATCTACACATAATTGCCAAGTTTCATGATGATGCAACAATTGGAAGAAGGTACGTGTAATTCAGATTTGTAGATTTTATTATATAGTTACAGCTGGAACTAATAAAAGCGTGTTATAAATATGTGTGAAGTCTATATTTTACTATTCTTAATATTGTGTAGGTACCTATAATAGTGCGTCATTATTTTAAGTATAATAGGGATTAATTCAATTCCATTTTATTGTAGGTCAATAATTAGGTTTTTAAATAATTTGAGTAATGTGGCGAGTAAGTTTATACGTAAATATTAGTTTTTGGGTTTCCTACCCGTTAAAGTTTTAATTTCTTTTTATATTGTACGTTGTTACTTAAAAAATAAAAGTGGTGCCTGTTCTGTGATTTTAATTTTTTATTTACTGAATAGATTTCTAGAGCTTAATTTATTTTTAGTTGTAGTTATTAAATTTAATTAGTAGAAAGCGCACAGTCAGACATTCAAGCACGTCAGCATACATTTATGGGTATGTTGTTGTTCACATGGCCAATTACTATATGTTGTTTTATTTAGATCTGGATGCGAGGAATACCAATATATACTAATACAACACGAAATTAGGACATACAATAATATATACCGAAATACTCTAAATCTGTCCATTAAGATCTACAGCATTTTTTTTTTCACTACCTTATTTTAAAAGTTAGAGGGAACAACACCCATTTTACCACTTTGGACGCGTCTATCTTTAAAACGAAAGCATTTGAGAAAAAATGGTTTCGGAAACCTCAGTGTAGTTTTTAAAGAGCTATCTATGACTGCAGGTCCCAAACGTATAGGTTTGATGATTTTATTTTAGTTAGGTTCCATGCCTCCTTAATTGTTATTAGGGTTCAGAGAATACATCTACTTACAAAGTTACAACTCTATAGTCCAGAAGTAGTAGTTTCGGAATAAAATGGGACAAATGTGACATACGGGCGGACAGACAGAGATGAAGTATCTGTAAGATTTCCGATTTTTGCCATTCGGCTACAAAAATAAATAACGTTTAAAAAAATTTAAAACTACATTATAACCTAATTGTAAAATAAATATGTATAATTTATTAACACCAATAATAAAATAACGCGTTCATTATTTTCAGACATCCCTTTATTGTTCATGTATCGTACGCAACGTCAATCAAACCAAAATAAATCGTGCTTCATTCAATTTAAAGCATATTATAAACCGAGCAGTCCAATATTCAGTATTTTCAAGACTGAGATTAAGCGGGTGAGATTACCGTTGCCGTGGTTCACTATATAGTCGGAGTACATAGTACATTTCACATTGCACAAGCTCTTATTGCCTGAGGGCATAGGTGCAAAAGAACTTGTTAAGATATTTGCTGTATTTAAGCTTAAATGATATGTATAAAAACACAAAAACAAAGTTACAGTGAGCGTTACCAACTTGTGGGACGTGTATCACGACAGTAAATACACACAGATAATAATCTTAAGACCTTACACTGTACCATATTCGGACAAATAAATGGTTATGATGATACAAAACGTTTTGGGAATACTTTCATTGTGCGTACAGCTAAGGAGTGGAATTCCCTGCCGGAGTCAATGTTTTCTGATAGCTATAAGAGCGTTTCCACATTATCCGATCCGATATCGGTATCGGACGACGATAGCCGACATCCGATAGCCGACACCATGTGCTATTTTCACATATTTCCGATAAAATCGTTCCGATACGGCCATTTGCTCGATAGCTTAGTGCGGGCAGGTCATCATGGCAGACTATAATAGAAAACTTTAGTTGCTGTATCTATTATATTTGAGACCCAAAAAAAGATCTGTCCACAGACAGTATATATAAATAACCCATGTAGGTATTATGTATAATGTACTCGTATGTAAACGTGTAGTTCTGTTTTCAGATTTATTAAAAGTGTAAATTATACCACTCTTTTTTTTCTCATCCTGATTTAAAACTTCATATCCCTCTTCAAGGTATTCACATACTTCTCGCCAATTATTGTCTCGAAGTATTTTATTTTTATATTCATCGTGAGTTTTATCCCACAAGCATGGTTTAGATTCCACCAGTTCAATTAATGTAATTATATCGTATTTAAATTATGACGACGCAATGATGACAACTAAACTATTAAACAAGCTCAAAATGGCCGCCGCGCATCGGGCTCTATGTACACAGAGACAATTAAGATACACGTATAGCACACATACAAACATTATCGTCCGACGGCTCACGGGCGTCCGATGGTGCCGCCAGCATATCGGTGTCGGCTCCGATATCCGATATCGGAACGGAAAATGTGAAAGGCAGGTTCATATTTCATACGTTTTACTTGCCCCGATATCGTATCGGCGTCCGATACCGATATCGGATCGGATAATGTGGAAACGCTCTAACCTCTGCTGACCAAAAATGTCCTGTAATGTTTAGTCTGCCGTATGTTCCACTACTATATAAAAAACATCAATGAAATACTACTTTAATAAGCTCCCATTACTTTATTACTGTCTTTTGAGCGACCGACATATTTCATTCTTAAAAATATACGAAGAGCCATCCGGATGAACGATTTTATGGACGAGTAAACTTAAGCATCTTACTCAGGATGTTAGAGGCGCGCCGCTGCATCCAACATATTGTATTCATCACATGCAATAAATCATGCAGATAGTGCGCGCCTGGTTTACACTTGTACCCACTCGTCTTCATACAGATATAAAGTGTCATTTAGATCAATTAGCACTCGAGCCCGAGCAATACGTTTTGGGTAGGAAACTAACATAATTGCCAACAATGGTTAGTATTCCAGACGCACTCCGTGTAGCCCATAACTCGAGGCTGATAAGAATATTAAATTGAACTAATGATTCAATATATCTGCTGTACTAATTCCATTAGTTTCGTTTAGGTAATGTGTTAACGTAATATTATTCTGAATCATAAATTCATACTGTCCAAAACGCTATTGGAACGCATGCAATCCATAATTTCTCTTAAGGGTTTAATAGTGAAATAATTTGTTGCACGTTGAAATCTGGCACTTCTTTCGTGGTGAACACTAACAATCTGACCATTAAAGTACACAAAGCGCTCGGAGCATTTGTAGGTAAGCTAAAACAACGATCTGTAATATCATTAGACGAACTCGTTTCTCGCTTGAGCTGCTTCAGCTATGACGTAACCGAATCTAGACGAGCTTAGGTTGAGACGACGGAGAATAAGACTCAGACTTAACTTGATCGTAGCCGGAAAATAAAAGCAAACGGATTGTTGTCCGAGGGCGGCAGCAACCACTACCAGAGCCGATTATAAAATTATAAATAACTTTATCTTTCTTGAAATATTTGATCTTTATTATTATCTTTATACATTCATTTAACCATGACCCAGTGGACAAACACAATAACTTGAAACAACATTTTCTATAAATCTTTCTCGATCAACAAACAACATACCTTCTCATGAAATCTTGCAGCGTCACGCGCTCGTACCTCGAAAATAAAATCCCAAAAACAAAATCGTTCCTTCAATCGGGAGGGAAATAATCGTGACAGAGGAAAAATGAGTGAACTTTGAACACATTAAGGCACTCAACTGGAGGGACTCGGGAGGAGGAAGTATTTGAATTGCTAATTAAAGTAGCATTGCGCACGGCTGATGGAAAGATTCGGGGATCGAAGAGCATGGGGGACGTTGCGTTACAGATATCTCAGGGCATTTCTAAATTCTCACTTACATGTAATGCTGATATATGATCAGGTAAGACCAAGCCATTGTTTACGATGATTGCCGTTGTTTATCACTTAATAAACACTAATGTGAGCAAAAACATTCATTGATAACAAAAAGATGTACGACTAATTAAACAAGCAGGATCAGAAGGGACTCATGCATATGTATGACATGCCATGACTGATCAATTATCTACTTCCTCTGTGGCATGCAAAGCGGTGACGTCAGCTAATCAGCGGAGGTAATGAGAGCACCGGCTGACGTGATTGCATTATCATGTGTAAGTGTTCAGCTCCTCTGTTGCCTTACCTTGTACCGCTGACTGATCGCTAAGCATTTTATTCAAGTACAGCAGTAACAAGCGGGCTGTTTTCAACTACAAGATACATATAAAAACATCTAAGTACAAAACAGAACAAACAGGGATTTCCGAAAAGAATCTTGAATATTTAAGACGCCACTTTAACAGCAATCGAAATAAATTATGCAAATAAAAAAATAATTAACTAGCAGACAACCAGGTGATTCGTTATCTGAAATTACGTCCAAATAATTCTCAACAAGATTTATAAGTAATCTGTACAAGCTCTGGAGTGACAATAAAGATTTAAAAGAGGATAAATGGTGCGAGGCCAAGAGTTAATTTGTGATAAGGACCCGAAATCATGAGGGAGGACCCTCGAGATGCTTCACACAAATTTTAATTTCAACACTTTTTAATTGGTAGATAGATTCAGGAATTTTGAATTAATCTTAATTCCAGCCAATATTATACTGGTAGATTGTTTAAGATCGATTTGTTAAAAAGTTTACGTTGATGACAAATGATTTATCTCTAATAATACTTTATCTCAATGGGTAGCATTTATATATTTTTATGTTAACCTATTTGTTTATCTGCGTAGATCTTAGTGCATTAGTATTACCAGATGTTTTTGTTTTAGTCCTTGCATATTACATAAAGATTATACAAATTAAGTTCCATACCGTGTACCATTAAACTGAACACATGGTCGTTAATACTAAACGTATCTTCGTCACGCAACAACGTAATGCCTTGGTTTTAATATTTCAATTAGTTTTGTTCAAATAGTTTTTAATTTCGTTCACTCAACACATGGCTGGCATGCTAGCATGGCAAAAAGTAACAATTACAGAGGTAATTGTTACTTGTTGTTCAATTGTTTCCAAAATAAATATTTTGGTATTTATTGGAGCCTGTGTTGAGGGAACGAAATTAAAAACTGTGTTCGATATTCAAATAAAAAAGTTATAAAATAGTTACCTAAGTTTATAAAAAATAGTAATTAGTTTTTTTTTATTATTTATTGTGATCAAGTTTTATTACATTAAATTCATTATGCCTTGATAACCTCTTTTACAAAACTTATCCTTTTCAGCGAATTCGTAACATCAAGTGTCACTCCCATGTATAAAACGTGTAACGGAAACCCCATATCTATCCGAAAGGGCTGAAGACGACATCTGATATGGAGTCTCTATGCACAGTTTCAGCACAAAATAAGTGACTCAAAGAATTGATACCAATTATCGGTTTCATATATTTCTTGAATACCAATCATAACAAACGTGTTACAGCATTACGAGGGTCAATAACTTTCCACGTCACTTGCCAATAACACGAAAATTCTCTTCGTTCTTCTTAATTTGAAAAATTCGATCTCTGGTATCAGTGTATTGAAATTTGTAATAAGTTCCACACATGTAGACTTAGGATTGTAAAACCCTTGCCATATCGTTTGTTATCATCCAAAGAAGCCATGCACTTGGTATGTATATACCCTATAAATTACACGTTGTACAATGCAATCATATTTAATGTAGGCAAATATTCTAATACTTTTGCTACACTACTTAATATGCCATTCGGGACCAGATAAAGATTCGATTGATAAACTACAATTTCGAAGTAAATAAATTTGACAAGGAGAGGAATAAGATGAAAACTTTAACATCACGATAAACGTCTAAAAATCACAAGAATCGTACTACAAAGAACAAACGTAAATTGTAGACCCGATGAACTATTTCCATTCAGAGTCAATAGCGGTAAGAAATGTATCGTTGAGCTAGACGGGAGAGACAGAAAGAGATAAGTACTAGGGCAGGAAAAGCGTTCAAATTGAACACACATTGTCACCGGATATTGTTCTCTGCTCGATTTCTTAATGTAAACAAGCACCCTTCCAACAATATCTACACCAATTTCTCATGTCACCAGTAATTTAAATGATAGCTTCGAAGAAATTTAATTACCATAAGCAACCACTTGTCGCTGTGCCTGTCACATGGGCACACAATACTTGCGAACGCAAGCAACAGGTAATAAAATGCAGAACACAACAGCCAGGAATAGTTACACTCATCCTTTTCTAACGTCAGCCTCAACTATACCTTCGTCTCGCTCATGTGACGTCACTGGCTTACCATTGTCAGTACTTGTGAAGCATGTTTAGTTTACGAGTTTCAACGGTTTTTCTCGGAAAATAAAAGCCCGTCCCGTTCTATTGATAAAAGTTTGTTGAGTAAAACAAAAGTGACGACATGATTAGATTCGAGAAGTTCTGTAACTTATTTAAAATAAAAAAAAACACTTTCACCACAGATGTAGGTACACTATATGGACCAATTAGTATCTCAAAAAAAATGAGTGACGCTAAATACTTCTATTAACCTCTAAAGGTTAATAGAAGTATTTAGCTTTACTTTATAAAGTAGGTATCAGATAAACCAGTAAAGATAAATAACGAACACTTAATAGTAATTAACGAGATCTAGTGGAGAAGAACGAGCGAAACACAAGTTGCGCAGGAGTATTATTACTCCTCGATAATATTAATGCACGGCTCAGTTAGCAAAACATTTTTTTTTATGGAGAACTAGCAATGTGGGTAGAATCCACATTACTAGCAATCTTGTTAACCCCTCCAACTAAGCTAAATATGCTTGTGTCTGGAGGGGGTTCACATCAATAGTGTAATGGGTGGGGTTCGAACTTGCGACCTGTCGATCTCAAGTCTGACATCTTATCCATTAAGCTGTTGTCGCTTTTACTACTAGTTACCACAAGATAGCTTTGTTGTTAACCCACTTAACTCAAATTTACTTTACTAGAGTATATTTTCAACCGACGACAAAAAGAGGAGGTTATCAATTCGACGCGTATAATTTTTTTTTATGTATGATCATCGATTACTCGAAGACGGCTAAACCGATTTGGAAAATTCTTTTTTTGATTGAAAGGGTATACTTCGAAATTGGTCCCGTTTTCATAAACGTCAGGATCTGATGATGGAATCCTGGAGAAATCGAGGGAACTCTTCAAATATTATAGGCACACCTATGACGTTTTGGGTATTTATTATAGTAACTTGTGCAGTTGCTCTCAAAAAGTACCATTTGAGGAAGTGGAAATGATGATGAAGACCACAGATGGCCGCCGAAACTACTCAATAATAAGTATTGAGTGAATTGCTATTCGATTACTTGAATATGGATGTTAAGCGCTTTATGCTCGTCACAATGCATATGGTGATATAGAGCTGATGGTGAAGTACCAGGAGAACTCCTCAACAATTAACGGCCCAGCATTGGGAAAAGCAATATTTTGTAAAAGGTTATAAGTAGTTGACATTTAGGCTCTTGTAACTAGGTAAATTAAAAAAACTTTTTAACAAAAAATTAAACCGACTCCCAAAAAACACTGCAAAGTGAAAAATAACTTTAATTTCGGAAGTAGGTGTCTTTAGTTTTGTTTTTTCGTTTTTGGCACCGACTTCCGAAATTAAAGTTATTTTTCACTTTGCAGTGTTTTTGGGAGTCGGTTTAATTTTTTGTTAAAAAGTTTTTTTTTCACTCTTTTTAGTTGGATGATTTTTAATTTACCTAGTTACAAGAGCCTAAATGTCAACTACTTATAACCTTTTACAAAATATTGCTTTTCCCAATGCTGGGCCGTTAATTGTTGAGGAGTTCTCCTGGTACTTCACCATCAGCTCTACATCACCATATGCATTGTGACGAGCATAAAGTGCTTAACATCCATATTCAAGTAATCGAATCGCAATCCACTTAATACTTATTATTGAGTAGTTTCGGCGGCCATCTGTGGTCTTCATCATCAGTTCCACTTCCCCAAATGGTACTTTTTGAGAGCAACTGCACAAGTTACTATAAGAAATACCCAAAACGCCATAGGTGTGCCTATAATATTTGAAGAGTTCCCTCGATTTCTCCAGGATCCCATCATCAGATCCTGACTTTGGTGATAGTGGTACCAATTTCGAAGTATACCCATTCGAACAAAAAAAGAATTTTCCAAATCGGTTCAGCCGTCTTCGAGTACTCGATGATCATACATAAAAAAAAAAAAAAAAAAAAAAAAAAATACACGCGTCGAATTGATAACCTCCTCTTTTTGTCGTCGGTTGAAAAGTAGACCAACTAAAAAGAGTGAAATAAAAACTTATTACCAAAAAATTAAACTGACTCTCAAAAAACACTGCAAAGTGAAAAATAACTTTAACTTCGGAAGTCGGTGCCAAAAACGAAAATACAAAACTAAAGACACCGACTACCGAAATTAAAGTTATTTTTCACTTTGCAGTGTTTTTTGGGAGTCGGTTTAATTTTTTGGTAAAATTTTTTTTCACCTTTTTGTATGTAGTTCAACTCCACATTTAACAAAGGCTGTCTGGATTAGTTAATTCCTGAAACTTAGTGTTTCGTAAGTATTTGTAAGTATGTACTTGCTCCAAAATGAAACTCCATAATGCTACTTAGAAACTTTGTACCTATCTACAAACCTAACAAAATTCGAATCTGAAATCACTCAAGTAATTTGTAATCTAGAATTTGCTTGTAACAAACTTATTAAAGTTGAAGTAAGTCGTGATATAGTGTTCGCCCCCAAAGCCTCATATAACTTACACTCTCGAGACACGGGAGACCATACGGCTATCATTAATTAAGACTTGCCACTAAGAAAATAGTCCAAACCTCCTGAAGTTTCAAAGGCAAACTTGAGAGCAAACGAAATCACATAATTGAATTCGCTAAACTCGTATCGAAGCAGGAATAGAGACATGGTCCAAGTTATAGGCAACAATCTGGACTAGTATCATTAGAATTCAAAACAGGATATTTATCATGTGTACTTATTAGTTGTTTCATACCGTGATGTCGATCGAAAAAAAAACAAACAAAAAAGAGGGCAGACCGATTTGTCTGCTCATAAACATTCTCCAAAAGTTCATCCACAGTGCCGAAATCGGTACTGGGTAAATATCCCGTTCTAAGATCTACTGAGACTATTAGTGACCATGTCAGTTAAAAGAGATCTGGTTGAGAGTAGCTAGCTCTCCTCGCTCGAGCCGCGGACAGAAGTGATGCGAGAGAAAGTGATGCACAGCGAAGAACGAAGTGATATGCTTTGCAGTAAATATTTTGTTCTTCCTGTGGATCCTGTTAATACGTTTTTGTTTGTTACGGGGGAAAACCTTGGACTTTGGGAAAAAGATCAGGGAGAGAGGGATTTTTATCTTATTAAAATCTCTCCGGTGATCATCATCAGCACGTAGGAGCCCAGTTACCTCTTGGGCTCATCTCTGGGGTAGCCTCACTGTGCACGGTGGCACGTGATCACTGTACGTCTTCCCTTGGGATTGCTATTCCTACAATTGACTTAATCGAATTAAAGTCATTGATATTACTACTGTTGTACCATCTTGATGTTAAACGTATCAGTTATTCGGATCTAGCGATGCCTCCATCTTCGCCACACAAGTTGCCCGACCGGCCGCGGCCTGGCGACCGCACTCGATATACATTTCTTAGTAAGTCGGTAACTTTGATTATTGAAATTGCCCACGTGTATATTTGTACGAAGATTCTTGAAAATTGATGAAGCGATTGAGTTGAGGTCTTGGTTCTTAGGTTTACTTTGTAAATTAATATTTGATTTTGAATCACTAATTGAAATTTAAGATTCAGACGTACTTTTGCAATATAAATACATACACTGCGTTGGTTGGTCCGAAGTAGCGCTCGAAAAGAGAACCTGGAGGGATATAAGGGAGGGCTTTGTGCAGCAGTGGAACATCAACGACATTAATTTTTTTTTTTTTTTTTTTTTTATTTATTTATTTATTTTATTAATAAACTGGTAGCACATCATGTTTCTATAAAAACCCAACCATGATTTCGAGGCTCTCCTGAAATAGGCGTGGGATAAATTGTGGGAGTTCGTGGCCGAATCAGCGAAAATATAACTTTCCGAACAGTCTTACGATTGCTTAATATAATTAATGTACCTATTTTTAGACAAATTTTATTTTTGATTATTATTATTTTTTTATTGTGCTGATCCGTTAAGCTGTCTTTTGTGCATGGCATGTATCAGAATCTCCCATGAGCCCTTAATATCATTTGTGCAAGTTATTACGTTGGTATCATTCCGTTTATATTGTACTAGCTTTTGCCCGCGGCTTCGCTTCTTTTAGCAACAGCTAACAATACATATTTCTGAATTATGCTAATTAAGGCCTTTCATTTTATACCCAACACGGCATCATTACATTATTTTTTGCAATATAATAACTAATTATTGAACTAACTAATACAGTCAGTTAATTTGTTTAATGATAATTAGTTTTAGATTTAATTTTATAATAATAATTAATTTAAATGTTAATATTTTTGTAATGCTTTCTTTTTCAATTATATATATGTATTTTTAAATTGCTATTTTTTTTATTAATAACATAGGTTGTACTTGAGGGGATTGGAGCTGATAGCCGAAATACAGGCTTTTGCCTAGTTCGGCCACACATGTCTAATTCTTTTGTAATGTTTCTAATAATAATTATAAGAAGTTTAATATTGTAAGTTATTTGAAATTGAAAATTGAAGTTTATTGAATCTTTTATTTAGCAGCAATTATTTGGGACTCAGTTCTGCCGCTTGGTAAATATCTAATAAATATTTTTGATTTCTTTTCGGTTACACTTCGAATTCATGTGTAGACATTTCAATGGATTTAGGAGGCTGGTTTATTAATACCTACAAGTTTCGTTTATAGCTTAATAGTTTTCATTTAATAATAAGTTTTAAAATGAGTACACTTCGCAAGCGGAGACGTATGTTAGATATATTATGTGTTTCTTTTACAAAATCTTGGGTCAGAGTCAGTGTTCTTTGCGGGTTCCTCGCACCTCTCCTCGTAAGAAATGAATAACCTTTTTCATACTCCACCAGTTAAGTCAAACCTCGGACGTCAAGCACCCCTTCCTAGGATCGTGGATGAATACCACTCACTGGTCACTCCCGTGCCCGATGTAGGTGTGTTCTACGATAAACTACGTATGTTTAAAAAGAAAATTAGTAGTCTTACATAAATCATAAAAAATAATTAACTGATAATTAATTTGATATTTGTTATTAAACCTATTATAACGTATTTCTTCCATTTCAATTCAATGTATTTCGTCATTTTTATCATAATCTAAATTATAAATGTATTTTAATATTTAAATGTATTTGTATTATAAATTATTGCATATTTTTAATTATATTTTGTGAATAGTTAACTTTAAGCATAACCGATTATAATTGTGATTTTTATGTACGCCATAATTGTCACGTACATCAGACCAATTAATTATGTGTAATTATTTGTTTTAATGAATGCAAATTGTGCGTGATGTGGCAGTGCATTTCTAAATAAATAAATACATGGCATACAAAGTTGTCTTATACTTACGAAGTAACTATTTAGTAATCTGTGCTTATACTTAGAAATCATATAGGTAGAAAACAAAAAGATGAGTCATAGAACTCTCTTTCCTAAACTAAACAGAAAACATCTCTGTATCTTAAAAAAGAGCCCTTATAATGGATATTATTCTGCTTCACATGCTGTGCTGGTTGTAACACCCTGAATCACAGCTGCACAATGACCCTTCTAAATTTGCGCGCCAACGTGTAGACACATCTCACTTGATCTTAATTCCCAGTACAGTTACATAATGGAAAGCAATTAGTTTAGTACCCGACTGATGACGTTTCAATGAACACTCGACAATACTGGGAATATTGGCCAAACAGGTTGCGTTCACCCTGTGTGGTGGAGAGGGAGGGTGTGGCCTCCTCAAAGGTCTAATCAGGCCGGGAATGCAATATTATCTAGAACTGTTACTTAGCAAACAAAGGCCTCCCGCACTTCACTCCTTCCGGGAATATTGGATAGTAATCACCGCTTGTGGTTGTATGTTCATCCATATCTGAGCTCAAATTATCATATCTAAAGTATTGATATTAGTAACTGTTACCAATAATAGCTCAAAACTCGGTCTTACTCAAAAATTTCAATTTTTGGCGTTGAGGAAAACGCATATTACGTGAGCAATAAATGTATGAAGATTTAAAGATCAACACAATCAAACAGGAAATTGCTGGATACAAAAACGATCAGACATCAATGAACTCGGTTCAAAACATGAAGGCACAGGAAGCATCACATATTCCCGACTGAAACGGCTGTAGTGTGTGGCGAGTGTAGGTACCTTATCGACGAGATTTGACAACAAAAATTCTGAAAATAAAAACCCATGTAAACCACACCCGAATGGGCCATTGTAGCCAACTTCACTGATTGCCAAGTCACAGATTATTTATTATGAGAAAACAAAATGGGTTTATCAATAAAGTGTTTCAAAAAACAGTGTTTAGTGAATTTCAAATGTACATATGTAAACATATGTATATCTCGTTACCGATTTTCATACATACTGTCCCTTCACGTATTACCACGAGGATTAGAGTAGTGTTAAGGTCATTGTACACCAATATCAAAAATTGCAGTTATTTAGAGTTACGTCACTTTTATTCGCTGTCTGATTCTTCTGTAATCTTTATTCGTGTTTCAGAAGCCATGAATGGCTGAGAAGTTTTAAACTGAATCACATATTTTGCGGCCTGAAGCCTTCTTATGAAAATCAGTCCCAGAAATCTGTACTAACATTAAAAATACGAATGTTTAGGTGGATGTTTATTACTCAATTACGTCAAAACTACTGATCGAATGGAAATGAAATTTCGTTAGTAGATAGTCGACATCCTGGAATAACACACAGACAACTTTTTATCACGGAATTTTCACGGGATTGGGATTAACACGGGAAACCTTCCCACGCGACCGAAGTGGCGGACACAAGCTAGTATAACATATGTATAAATTGATTACAAAAAACATTACGAATTTTAGTGAAAAAGAACCAAACGTTGAAACCCCTAAAAGTCAATCCGAGATAATCCGCACAGTATAGAGCTCAGCATTCGGCCCACGATTTAACAAAGTGTTAAATGAGGCACAAAGTCCTGATTTAATTAATTAAATTAAGTCGATCTCGGTGCTAGCGGCCCGAGGTTGACTCCCGGCGGGCCTCCTATTACGCCAGTATCAATTAGACCCATCGGGAACGCGATGTGCTTTTCGACACCACACTCCGAAGGTCGCGACTGCTGTTAATCTAAGATTACGGTGGAGGGCAATGGCCCACGAATTATTCCTTAGAATTTTGATAGTAAGGTTGATTGTGTGATTGAAAAAAGGTAGGATTAGAGGAGTCACAAGCAAGAGTAAAGGTTACTACTAGGCGAATGTGCTTCATACTTGATGGTCCTACCCATTTTGAGAATACTTTAATTGTGCGTACAGCTGAGGAGTGAGATCCCTACAAGAGTCTGCGTTTCCTGATAACTATTATAACCTGTGTCTTAAGGTCAAGAATAAATAGCTTGTTTCTAGGCAAGCGTACTTTATCTTCGACCAAATCATAGCTTACTAACAGATGCGGAGGTCTGGCGAGCCAGTCAACAGGACAACAGTAACACTTGTTGCATTCTACTTAATTTCGATCGAAAATCCGCATCGGAGTGGAATTCCTTCCATTGGTAGCCGTGATGTCACAATGAAGCAATCCAGTATCATATTAATATGAATTTTAAATCTTCATCGCAGTTTCAATACTTTGTACGATTTAATGGTGTTGTCCTTATAAAATATGAATATTCATGATGAAAATATTATTTTTCGCTTGCGTTTTGTATTGAAGAATTTAAATAACTCTTTTGTCGTTCATTGAGTTGTAAATTTTTCATTAATTGCTGTAAAGTTCTTTGTACAATATGAAAACGTTCCGGATTCCGTGTACTCGTATGTACATTGGCGACGTGTTATTCCATTTACTTCACTGACTTTATTCGTTCGCTAGCCTCATTACAGTATTTATTGGAATATTTGAATCGCTGAGTCGAATTACATTAATAAGGATTTCTCGGAAACCTACACTCTAAATGTAAGTGAAGTATATCTAAGCTTTGTATTAAGCGCAGTGGAATAATATGGGGCCAATATCCCGCTAGAGTTAACGCAAAATAGCAAAAAAATAAAATAAAGAGATATATTGTTGAGATAGTAGCTCAGTAAAAAAATGACGGGGTGACATTATTATGGTGGCATAATAATGTCACCCCGTCATTTTTTCATTTTCGTCACGTGTCATAATAATGACAAACAAAACGTGGGTTTTGTTTGTCATTATTATGACACGTATTTGCATTATAAACCATTACAATGCAAAATGGTGCCAATCGACGGAACTATTCCTTACGAAACTCGTTGTTTTCTTTATACTTAAAGTCTCCTATTATTGTTAGCCTAAAACACATTTTTTTTATAAACCTGGATCAGGCAAGTCGCTACAATACAGTACGAATTAAATTTTAACTCGATTTAAATTAAATTAAATCAATAAATTAACCTTTACCAACGTTTATTCAGTCACTTTGATAATCCTTTTAAAACTATTATTTACTAGCTTTTGCCCGCGACTTCGTTCGCCTGGGAGGTTTTTCCCGCGTATATCCCGATCCCGTGGGAATTCCGGGATAAAAAGTAACCTATGTGTTATTCCAGGCAGTCAACTATCCACTCACCTAATTTCATTCAGATCCGTTCAGTAGTTTTTGCGTGAAAGAGTAACAAACATCCATCCATCCTCACAAACTTTCGCATTTATAATATTAGTAGGATTTTTGGACTATTTGTACATTTCTGTGTATAGTACTTGAATCCTACTATCCTACTTCCTACTATCCTACTATCCTATCCTACTAATATTATAAATGCGAAAGTTTGTGAGGATGGATGGATGTTTGTTACTCTTTCACGCAAAAACTACTGAACGGATCATAATGAAATTTGGTAAGTAGATAGTTGACATTCTGGAATAACACATAGGCTACTTTTCATCCCGAAATTCCCACGGAATTGAAATTTGCGCGGGAAAACCTTCCCACGCGTACGAAGTCGCGGGCAGAAGCTAGTATTTTATATACTCTACACATATGCGCATATCCAAGGTGTGCAACTCTCTGCCGGCTTCTGTATTCCCTGCAACATGTGACTCGACAGTATTTAAAGCAATAGTGAACAAGCATCTTCTGGGCTCGTACCTTAGTTTTAGTTGCAAACATTCATTAAGGCTAGAAACAGATTAGACAGAGATATACTATTTAATTTTCTATTTAATCTCGCTTTAACTATCTGACCATGTACTCCGGCCTTACAGCGACTCGCCTTACTGCTGCAACACATACGACAGATTCGATACTAAGGTTATACACGCGATCGCTGCAAAATGCGGGTAGGTACCATAACCGGCAAAACCTTCATGACGTCATTTTGTTTTATTCTTTATATTATTTTTATTGTTGTTATTATTTTGTTTATTCATACCGTTCTTGACCTCGATCACGCATGATGGTGACAAACAGAGAAGCAAGCAGAGAGTTCCCACACCTTTGCTGCGCGCACAATCATGAATTAATGTAGAACAGAAACGCTTGACAACAGACGGTACTCGTATATCTACCCTGCAATAAAGAGACTAACTACGTTCTCATCTTAAATCAAAATTGGCAGCATCGACCGATTTTAATCCAGCTATTCTATAAGAGGTGGAGTGAAGACATAGCAGACTTCATAGACAAAACATGGACTGGCTAGAGACAGAACAAAAGGCTCTTACCACATTACGCGGTCCTTATAATGATATAATATAAAAACTTTTTACCAAAAAATTAAATCGACTCCCAAAAAACACTGCAAAGTGAAAAATAACTTTAATTTCGTTAGTCGGTGTCATTAGTTTTGTATTTTCGTTTTTGGCCTTTTACAAAATATTGCTTTTCCCAATGCTGGGTCGTTAATTGTTGAGGAGTTCTCCTGGTACTTCACCATCAGCTCTACATCACCATATGCATTGTGACGAGCATAAAGTGCTTAACATCCATATTCGAATAATCGAATCGCAATCCACTCAATACTTATTATTGAGTAGTTTCGGCGGCCATCTGTGGTCTTCATCATCAGTTCCACTTCCCGAAATGGTACTTTTTGAGAGCAACTGCACAAGTTACTATAAGAAATACCCAAAACGCCATAGGTGTGCCTATAATATTTTAAGAGTTCCCTCGATTTCTCTAGGAACCCATCATCAGATCCTGACTTGGTGACAAATGATACCAATTTCGAAGTCAAACAAAAAAAGAATTTTCCAAATCGGTTCAGCCGTCTTCGAGTACTCGGTGATCATACATAAAAAAAAAATATACGCGTCGAATTGATAACCTCCTCTTTTGGTCGTCGGTTGAAAAACAGTGTTGTTTTATTTCACTCTTTTTAGTTAGTCTATTTTTAATTTACCTAGTTACAAGAGCCTAAATGTCAACTATTAACTACTTATAACCTTTTACAAAATATTGCTTTTCCCAATGCTGGGCCGTTAATTGTTGAGGAGTTCTCCTGGTACTTCACCATCAGCTCTACATCACCATATGCATTGTGACGAGCATAAAGTGCTTAACATCCATATTCGAATAATCGAATCGCAATCCACTCAATACTTATTATTGAGTAGTTTCGGCGGCCATCTGTGGTCTTCATCATCAGTTCCACTTCCCGAAATGGTACTTTTTGAGAGCAACTGCACAAGTTACTATAAGAAATACCCAAAACGCCATAGGTGTGCCTATAATATTTTAAGAGTTCCCTCGATTTCTCTAGGAACCCATCATCAGATCCTGACTTGGTGACAAATGATACCAATTTCGAAGTCAAACAAAAAAAGAATTTTCCAAATCGGTTCAGCCGTCTTCGAGTACTCGGTGATCATACATAAAAAAAAAAATATACGCGTCGAATTGATAACCTCCTCTTTTGGTCGTCGGTTGAAAAACAGTGTTGTTTTATTTCACTCTTTTTAGTTAGTCTATTTTTAATTTACCTAGTTACAAGAGCCTAAATGTCAACTACTTACAACCTTTTACAAAATATTGCTTTTCCCAATGCTGGGCCGTTAATTGTTGAGGAGTTCTCCTGGTACTTCACCATCAGCTCTACATCACCATATGCATTGTGACGAGCATAAAGTGCTTAACATCCATATTCGAATAATCGAATCGCAATCCACTCAATACTTATTATTGAGTAGTTTCGGCGGCCATCTGTGGTCTTCATCATCAGTTCCACTTCCCGAAATGGTACTTTTTGAGAGCAACTGCACAAGTTACTATTAGAAATACCCAAAACGCCATAGGTTTGCCTATAATATTTGAAGAGTTCCCTCGATTTCTCCAGGATCCCATCATCAGATCTTGACTTTGTGACAAATGGTACAAATATCGAAGTATACCCTATCAAACAAAAAAAGAATTTTCCAAATCGGTTCAGCCGTCTTCGAGTACTCGATGATCATACATTAAAAAAAAATATATAATATATATACGCGTCGAATTGATAACCTCCTCCTTTTTTGTGGTCGGTTGAAAATAAATGTGAATTTACGAGGCTAATTTAATATATTTTATCTATTGTATAATTTTGACTTAGGTTCTAATTTTGATTAATTTTATTATTTTTGATATAATTTAATGTTTTTATAATTAATTTAAATTTATTTTAGCTATTATTTTGTGTATTATTAAATAAATAATTATTAAAATAAATTCTCCTCTTTTAATTAACTGACTATGAGTGTGTCTTAATTGTTTTTTTTTGTCGTTTGTAAATAATAAGAAATTAATAAAAGCTTTTTATTTATTTATTACTAGCTTCTACCCGCGACTTCGTACGCGTGGGAAGGTTTTCCCGCGCAAATCCCGATCCCGTGGGAATTTCGGGATAAAAAGTAGCCTATGTGTTATTCCAGGCTGCCAGCTATATACTTACCAAATTTCATTCAGATCCGTTCAGTAGTTTTTGCGTGAAAGAGTAACAAACATCCATCCATCCTCACAAACTTTCGCATTTATAATATTAGTAGGATTCTAGAATCAAATTCACTACAACCGTTAACACATTTTCTCTTTACCTCGACTCGTTAAGTGGACATGTCGTTCGCTTTTAATTAAATAAGGTAACAATTCGCAACAGATTTTGAACGCCTACCGAAACTTTCACTCTAAAAGCCCAAAAATAATTAAAAGATAGTTTACGAAGTACCTTTCAAAAGTTAGCAGACGCATTAGTGGGTAGGTCCTGGAGGGCGCTCTAGACGTGCGCCTGACAACATGCTTATGAGCCTACTTATGAGAGGTTGAGCGATAAAAGAGCACCAGAAATTATAAGTACACTCAAATGTACAATTTACCGTCCACCCAGATATTCTCGGATATTGGAAAAACTATTAGGATAATTTAAAAAGCATGCTACAGATTCGTTGTGCTAAAGATATTCTGGCATTTTAAAACATAAACAAAAAGCTATTTGATACATTTATTGTTTTTTTATATGATCTAAAAATCTAAACCATTGAATACGACTTTTAACAAAAAACCAAACCGAAAAAAGTAGGCTGCAAATTCAACGCCCACACAGGGGCCATGGACCGCACAATCCCTGCGTAGAGCCTCCAGAAGGAGGGCCTCCTAAGATACCTACAGGATCTTCCTAGTTTAAGAATGGGGCCCAAATTTTGTATTGACCCATCGCTCGCACACTATTTTCATAAAACTAACTTCTGTCTGCGGCTTGCAGACTTAATAGCTATACATATAACAAAAACGTTTCGTTCATATATGTAAATAAGTACTCTATTACGTTTCAATATTAAAGGGTGGTTAAATTTTAAGGGCCGATGTTGATTTTGAATAAAACACAAATTATTTAGGAAATTATTGTCATTTCTTTTTATTATGATAATATGGTATGGTTCAATTATGTATGGAACAAAATATCGGCCAAATGGCCGCCGCGACCTCGGCGGCACACCTCCATCCGATGGTTCAAATTTTCGATGACGCTGAGGCATAATTGAGGTTCTATGCCGTTAATGTGCCAAATTATCTCATCCTTTAGCTCTTGAATTGTTGCTGGCTTATCGAAGTACACCTTTTCTTTCAAATAACCCCAAAAAAAGAAGGCCAACGGTGTCAAATCACATGATCTTGGCGGCCAATTGACATTGCCACCACGTGAGATAACACGGCCATGGAATTTATCGCGCAAAAGAGCCGTCCTGTTGAAACCATATATCGTCCACATCCATATCTTCCAATTTGGGCCATAAAAAGTTTGTTATCATCTCACGATAGCGAACGCCATTCACAGTAACTGCCTGACCGGCCCCATTTTTGAAAAAATACGGCCCGATGATGCCGCCAGCCCATAAACCGCACCAAACAGTCACTCTTTGTGAGTGCATTGATTTTTTGACAATCACTCTTGGATTATCATTCGCCCAAATGCGGCAATTCTGCTTATTGACGAATCCACTGAGGTGAAAATGTGCCTCATCACTGAAGATGATTTTCTTCGAAAATTGATCAGTTGCCATTTCTTGCCACCATTCTGACCATTGATGACGTTTGGAATGGTCAAGAGGCTTTAGTTGTTGAGTCAATTGCTTCTTGTAAACGTGTAAATGCAAGTCTTTATGCATAATGTTTATCAACGACGAGCGTGAGAAGCGCAATTGTTGGGCACTACGACGAGTTGAGGTGGACGGCTCTTCAGCCACACTATCGCGAACAGCAGCAATATTTTCTGCAGTACGAGCTGTACGAGCATGCACTGGTGTTTTCACATCTCCTACAGACCCGGTTTGCTCAAATTTTTGCATGATTTTTCTTATTGTACGCACATTTGGACGATTAAATTGACCGAAAAAATCACGTAGTGCACAATATGCATTTTAATTTGAACGCCCTTTTTCATAATAAGCCTGAATAACTTTAACGCGTTGCTCGGTTGTGTATCTTTCCATGGTTCAAATTGAGTTAGTCTGAAATTGGGAAATGTCAAATGAAATGCAGAAAAAATCTTGACGTTTAGGTGTAGTTCACATTCAACATCGGCCCTTAAAATTTAACCACCCGTTATTTTTGGAATTTTATTCAATGTACTGGCATACTCTAAAATCATTGAATATATAAAAAATTAGCCATGAATGATTCGGACTCACCCATGAAGGGTACCGTAGTAGCTACACAAAATAGTAGTTCATAGTGTTTGTATAAATGACAAAGTAATACTTGCGGGGTTTTTTTACTGTGCTACCTCTCAAAAACTGTATCTCGTTCAAACCACCTTTCGTTGAAAGTTTTCATTAAGATCGACAACAAATATTTTTAGATTTTCCACTCTATTATTTTAACACATTTTACCACTATAAGAAAATATGCTTTTAGAAACCTCAATGTAATTTTCAATATCTATCTAATAGACACCCGCACGTATAGGTTTAATAAAAAAAGCAACGTTTACTTCCAGGTCCTTGTATGGGGAACCCCTATAATGGTTTATTTTGTATAAAAATCGTGAAGCGGTTCACAGAATACATCTACCTACAAAGTTTCAACTGTGTAATCCTACTAATTTCGGAATAAAATTGCTGTGACATATGGACGGACAGACAGACATGAAAAATTAATAAGAGTTCCGTTTTTTGACATTTGGCTACGGAACCATAAAAAAGGACAATCTAATGGTTTCGGGAGCATGATCCAAGGTCCAAATTATTATTACCCCGCACCTAAATATGACGAAAGACGTAGACGAAACCCGCGGAGTAAGAAAGAACTACTCTAAAGAACTGCAAAAAAGTTCTAAAGAAATACTTTCTAGATCGTACTACTATCTAGAAAGTATTTCAATCAATGTATATCCTGGCTTATTCCCTATTTGGGGTCGGCCTTCCTTGTTAAGTATTGTCCTCATCTAGGTGGTTCCATCTTCATCTATAAGTATTTATTTAAATGATAAGAAAGTGTTACTCTAAATGATAATGTGGCATCCAGTTGCCGCGGCTGTTATGTTTGTACTAATAAATTAAGTTTGAACAATAAACGAAAAAAAAATAACAATTGAACACACAGGCGAAGTAAAACAAACCAAGATAAGTGATACAGGAACCTTCTACGGGCAGATAGTGGCCACGCAACGTACTCACCGCGCGGGAACTGTCCGCAACTCCGCAAGGTGAACCCTCGCACCCAGATTCATCCGCACAAACAGTTCTTATCAATCAATCAATCAATCTTTTTTACTGTTGTGTAGCCTTTCATTGTCCACCACCTCGCTTGATGGTAAGCGATGATGTGGTTGAAGATGAAGCACGCTTGCCTAGAAGTAATATATTCACACGTCACATAAAGACCTCCAGTTATAGTAAGCGATGATGTAGTTGAAGATGAAGCACGCTTGCCTAGAAGTAATATATTCACACGTGACATAAAGACCTCCAATTATAGCTATCAGGAAACACAGACTCCGGCAGGGAATTCCACTCCTGAGCTGTACGCACAATGTAAGTTTTCCCAAAACGTTTTGTGGATGGCATAAGGCGCGTTGTGACGACAGATTATCATATCAAGATGACAGATTATCATGTCGCATCGACTGATTTACATGCCGCGACGACAGCTTATCATGTCGTAAGGTACCAATCCTTGATACTGCCCTAGAAGTTGATAAATTTTACTTTAAATCATCACAATAAGAATTCCTCCACAGATATCAATAAAACGTTAATTATTTTTACAAGTAGTGACATCTCTTAATCTAACCTGGTATTTCTTTCTCTGTGATTCCACGTCAAATGTTGACAGTTTAATTTTGTTTACGACAGTGTCATATCAGGTTCGCCGCTTAATGCTTATGTTAACGAATTTCCTAAGGACCTTACTTGTTTCGACTTGTGTTACTCAAAATTGAAGCTCATAAAGTGGTAAGTGTTAACAATATTCTATTTGAGATATTATAGATTATGTAAATATTTCGTTTTGCAACAGTTTTTGCAATATTTAAACGAAATATAAGGGTATCAAACACTAGGACAAAAAACATCTGATTTCCAGTACTTGATACAACTATCATCTACTAGGTATATTCTCATTTGCTCGATTTGATCTATTTTTTATACTATTACAATTAGTTTAAGGTTGAACTATATTAGTATCAAATATAGCTTTTCTAAGAGGCTTCTAACCAGTCGATGATAGGGGTATCAATTACTGGGACGTAAAATATCAAATACTAGTACAAAAGTAAAGCTGTCTTTTTGTGCAGATACTCATTGACTTAAACGTATAATACGTTAAAAATGCCTCCAATAAAGGGAAAAGTGTTCAGTTATTATGAAGATGATATGGTAAAAGCATATAATGAGGTAAAATCTGGGATTTCAATATCTGCTACGGCTAAAATATATAATATCCCTTATAGCACTCTTTCATATAAAGTATCTACAGTAATTACATCAAAAAAGTGGCAAGAGTACCATGAAAATAAAGAGAGAAAAAAGCTAGAACAACTTGAACAGAAACAGAAAAGGGCTGAAGAAAGAGAAAGGAAAAAATATGAAAACGAAGAAGCTAACAAAAACAAAAAAGTCCGTGCCAAGAAGACTGAAAGAAAAAAGAATCTTCTCCTAGAAAAAGGGTCACAAAGACATTGTTTGTTTTAAGTAGGGAATCGGAATGTGAGTCATGGAAGCCTTCTGGTGGAAGTACAGATGATCTCAATAGCGACGATACTGATGATATGAATATTTTTTAAGTTTCTTTTCTGATAATTTAGACGTTTCAAGATCTTTGTTTAATGAGGCTGTATTTTTTTTAAGTAAAACGTTTTTTTACACGATTTTAAGAAGATGTGTGAAATTATTTTCTAGGTGTATTGTCATTATTTTAGTTTTTACGTTTTAAGGTGTTTTTTAATGAAGCTGTATTTTTTTTTAAGAAAATGTTTTCTTTTTACTTGATTTTAAGAAGATTTGTGAAATGTTTTAGTACAGTTATTGTGATTATTTTAGTTTATTGCTGAAGAGTATACTTATCATGTACTGGGTCACTAGCTTGAAAAAGTCATAGTCAATTACTGGGACAATTGAAAATTAACCCATCAATTACTAGTACATTTTTAGTACTTTCGAAAAAAAAAAATATAAAAATAAACAACACTTATTTTGTATACTTAAGTTATATGTAAGTGACATGAAAGACTGATTAATATTTGTTACTTACTTTGAAATTTCCAACTAAAGTAAATACATTGTTATTTAATAAAACGTGTTTTTTTTCGCTAAAGTATCAACTACTAGTACATCTACCTTAAGGACTATTTATCATGTCATGACGACAGATTTTCGTATCGTTTTAAGTGTCGTAGTTTGCGTATTTAAATGGATGTGGTCACGTATAGGATGACTGAATTAATAATCTTCCACACCGTTTTTTGCATTGACGATAGATTTTGGAGATGGGACCAACTAGAGACTCTTCCAACGCCAAAGTTAATCAGCACGACATAGTAGGAACGCGGCCTACGTAACACTGAAACTAGGCGATTTTTGAATATATCTTATGCTACTAATTTATAAATGCGAAAGTTAATGAGGGTGGATGGATGAATGGATGTTTGTTACTCTTTCATGCAAAAACTACAGAACGGATCTGAATTAAATTTGGTAAAGGAATAACACAAAAGTTAATTTTTATCCCGGGATTCCCACGGGATTGGGATTTACGCAGGAAAACTCTCCCTCTCGAACGAAGTTTCGTAGTAGTCGGTACTAGCTACCGACTACTAGGAAATTCTGGTATAAGAGCTTATAAAATGTTGCAAAAAAGTAAAATAATAGACTATTACCGTGAACAGGTGTTATCCTAAATGACATCAGTAGTACAAACACTTGTTATGTGAGCCACAAGAACCAATATCGCTTTAGAGCACACAAAGCGATGCGGTATGAGCCGCGGTGCGCGTGCGGGCTATACGGTGTTTGTATCGGAGCGGGTGTGAGTGCGCATAACTTTGTGTTGGCATGGTTTAAGGCACTAGGCACACACGGTCACACTTTGCGGATGACGAGTGATTTAAGCGGTTGAGTAAATCCTGATGCAAACCCGGGTTATTTATTTAATTATGCTACCTCGAAAAGCTCATCGTGTCCGGCAAAGTAGACGGGAAAAGACGGGATGCAGTCCCATACGTTTGTCTGAACAGAACCGCACCGCTCTCGACTCTACACACTTTCACAACGCTTTTCACACCGCCAGAGACAGAAACTACTGGTGGAAGATAATGGGGGAGAAAGAATGTAGGTCATGACCCTCAATAATGAGGAAAACGATGCAAGAAGGAGAAGGATGCTATAAGGAGTTATCACATGTGCGAAGTTAAGCCTTTTGTTTAGCTAACTGTACTACTGTCTTCATCATCATGTGCTTAGCCTCTTTAGGGTTCCGTAGCCGAATGGCAAAAACGGAACCCTTATAGTTTCACCATGTTTGTCTGTCTGTCTGTCCGTCTGTCCGTATGTCACAGCCATTTTATTCCACTACACATTTGAAACTTAGTAAGTAGATGTCGTGTATGTCATAAGAAATGTATATCTAGTTTTTTAAATATCTGTACTTACAGACAAACCGTGTAAATGGTTTTGTGGGACATTGGCTTATTTTTAAGATGTTAATGTAACATGTTTTTTTAATAACAATAAATAATAAAAATAATGTATTCTGTGAATCACTTTCCGATTTTAGACAAAAATAAAAATATGAATAAAATTAAGGGGGGCTCCCCATACATGGATCTGAAACTAAAATTTTTTTTTTCCTCAAACCTATACGTGTGTGGTATCTACAGACAGGTATTTCCAAAGTGGTATTATGTGTGTTACCCTCCCTCTAACTTCTATATTAATAGAATGAAAAATTAAAAAAATATATATGATATAGATATTAATAAAACCTTTAAACAAAAATTGGTATGAACGAGATCGGGTTAGCAGTTTCTGAGATATAGTACGTTTTCTAAAACCACAAATATAACTTTGTTTTTCATACAAACACTATGAAAAACAAAGTTTTTTCGCGTAGTTACTACGGAACCTTTCATGGGCGAGTCTGACTCGCACTTGGCCAATTTTTCCAACCATGTCGGGGTCGACTTCCAGTCTAACCAGTGACAAAAAAATGGCCAAGTGCGAGTCAGACTCGCCCATGAAGGGTTCCGAAGTAAATATTATAATATAATATAATATGTATATTTATTTGACAAAAAAAACTTATAAATTTCGTAAAACTAGCTTATTTACTTTTATTTACAACTACGCCAAATAACTTTGTTTTTCATAGTGTTTGTATGAATTACAAAGTTATATTTGCGGTTTAAAAAATATGCTGTATCTCCAAAACTGCAGACCCGATTTCGTTTAAACTAATTTTGGTTGAATGTTTACATTAAGATCTACAGATACATATTTTTTTAGATTTTTCATTCCATTATTATAGTAATTAGAGGGGGGACACACATTTTACCACTTTGGAAGCTTATATCTTTTAAACGATTGACTTTATGAAAAAGTGGTTTTAGAAACCCTTATATAATTTTTAAAGACCTGTCTATAGATATCACACACGCGTAGGTTTCATGAAAAAATATATTTTCAGTTCTAGTTCCATGTATGGGGACCCCTCTTTATTTTAAATATTTTTCTTAAAATCGGAAAGCGGTTCACACCTCTATACTACAATACATCTACCTACTAAGTTTCACATGTATAGTCTTAATAGTTTCGGAATAAAATGGCTGTGACATACGGACAAAGAAAAAAATTACACGACCTCCCAAACAGTAAACAACTTTCTTGCTTGCTGCAAATAAAAAATGGCGAAATAAAGAACAAATAATTTTAGTAAATATAAAGTTCATATAAACACTATCAAATTCAAAGTTATAGTACATTTTGATACAAAGAAAGTTTGTTATTGTCGCCGAGGTGGAGTTACGCCCGAGCCACATGGCGAGGGGGTTGTGGAGCCGAGTACCTACTGCAGTAACAAATGTCCACGTGTATGAAACGACGTTATTCAATACACTTTCGGAGAAATAAAATAATAGAACGAAAAGTAGGTATTTTTGTCACTAAAATATTTAATTTTTCCCCGCGCTTTACCTTCGCGGGTTAAAGGAGAAAGGTATGAAGCCGCAAAACAACCTGATATTAAAATTAAAATAATAATAAAAAAATTAAAACACAAATAAATGTTAATATGTTGATAAAATCAAAATTATTTTATAAATAATAATATTTATTTCTGATATTCTATTCATAAACACAATTTTAATTTTCATAAATATAAGGCCTTAAGAACATGCGCCTCTTAGCTGTGAAAAATAAAAAAACAATCACCGCCGAATACAAGGAATTGAATAGTTATTTAATGTTATCTGTGGCACAATCTAATCGTAGTGATTTGAAAAATAAATTTTCGTCTGCGTAAATTAATATGTAAACCTATGTACAATATTTCAACGTTTAATTATTAAATCATGTGAGTGATTCACTTGGCATACTGTTCTAACTTTCATTTTATAGTGACCTATGTTTGACCCCGGATCTTTATCTATCTCCTTCCCAAATTTCATTAAAGTCGGTTAAGCTGTTTAGATTTCTCATCCGAACTTCCATCCCCTATTTCAGCCTATTAGGGGTTGATTTTTGAAAAAAGTGACTATCAATGTTGGATCCAGGGCTTTCGACTATCTTTGTGTCATTTTGTTAACTGGCAAATTTAGTTGGAGTCGGCTACCAGTACCAAGTGAAAGTATTATCGAAAATTCTCCCAAAGCTGAATCCAGCAAAACGAACATATCTTTTCCAGGTATTCCACACCAAAATGCCTTCGCAAAACACCAGTTTTACACTTTAAGTACACACATTTACAAAAAGTTCACAAACAGCTAAACATGATATTACATTTATGTACATACGCAATAAAACATAAAGTAATAGATTGGCTGATACAAAAGGACTATTCCTACACGGAGCCACGTGCCTTCAAACTGCTTCAAACATACACACAAATATTCCACACACTTTCACACATCAAGACACATCCACATCCAACATCCAAAAAATTGCGAAAAAAATTACTGCTAACAAACAGTAGATCGACACAGTCCACTGTTGTATGACTAAGCATATTGAATTAACTAATTAGCTGAACACTGTCTCTTAGAATACAGGCTAGATAGAGGCTAAATTATTACCTATATTTAAGTATAGAAATTTTGTAACATACTGTAATGCCTTAATTAATCTACTTGATACTTCTTGTTACCCGTTTATGTTTATTTCTGTAAATGTGATTTACATAAATAAACTTTTTTTTTTTTAAGTTAAACGTAGAACTAAGGCTTAACTAGGATGACTTCAACAGTCAACCACCTTTTAAATTGATAAAAATGTAAAAATTTCGTTTCATTCTTCGATCGCTAATATGATCTGATCTGACTATAATCGAAGCTTTCATTGACCAAAGACTTTATTAAAAGTATGTAAAAATTAAATTGCTAATAAAGATTTGAGCGAAAAGGTCTTAAATGTGTGGCCTAGGCAAACATGTACGGGTTCGGTTTAGTGTTGCCCAAACGAGAGTCTCGCAAGAGTCTTGCAATTAGCGATTACCCTATTGCTATTTATTAAACGGTAGTTGAGATCTCAGAACAATGTAACAGACTCTGTTATATTGTTCTGAGATCTCAACTACCGTTTAATAAATAGCAATAGGATAATCGCTAATTGCAAGACTCTTGCGAGACTCTCGTTTGGGCAACACTAGTTCGGTTACTTTAAAAGACTCGTCTGCTCCCTTGCTGCATCTATTATTATTATCTATTACTTAACCTTTGCAAAATATTTACATTTTAGATTATCAAAATGTGTTTTTATTTTAATAACATGAAGGGGATACCTAAGTTAGCACGCGTTCCGCCCATTCTAGTTAGAGCCGCCAGTCTTCCTCGCTATCCGGTTTGGTCCCGTTTCGCGTTGCCTTTAGCGCTGCGGTTAGTAGGTAAGCGGACGATGCAGGTTTATAGTCAAAAAGATATTATAGCAGATATTCAAGCATAGTTTGGTTTGACTGGGTTTACCACTGCGTTTATACAGGTTCATGCGTAGGAAAGGCACAGGTAACAGCTATTAAGCATAATCAGCACACCAAATACTGTTGCTACAAGCGGCGCGTGCTTCGCTGGCGAATGCAGTGAGCAGACCACAGAACATATATATACCCTAGGAGCAGACTGACGCCCGAATTTAGGCAGTAGGCACGTTCTAAATTACAGTATGCAAAAATAGAAAAGATAATATTAGTGAAAATTATATTA
Organism: Tholera decimalis; assembly: GCA_943138885.2. NCBI lineage: Eukaryota > Metazoa > Arthropoda > Insecta > Lepidoptera > Noctuidae > Tholera > Tholera decimalis. Next base: position 3,138,901 of record OW964548.2, read on the forward strand.
TTTCGAATAACTTACAAAAAATATTATAACATAGTAACTAACCTGTGGGCCTTAGAAGTCTCACATTAAAAGATATTTATTTACGTATTGGAATTTAAAACATTAATTTTAAAAACACTGCTAAACCTATGGACATAAAAAATCATAAATATTCTTAGGCGTCAAAGTATTCCTCCACATAAATTATGTTTTATTTTATAACACTCTCATTTCATTCGCTTTCTATGTATAAGTCACAGTTCTTCAATATTTTTTTTTTCATAAAGTTCCATCTCTGTAACATATCATCAGGACATCTCTGCCATCTATCAATCACCGTTGGGGATAAATAATTAAATATGTTTGTGATTACTATGGTACCGCGTCTGTAAATACTATTAGACCTAATATTTTTACAGTTTAACGCAATGTAAACTCTATCTTGTAATACAAAGAACAAAGTTCACATAAAAAAGCAAGTCCATCGTATTATTACTATTTATTGTGATTACCGTAGTTTATTACTAAACTAGCTTCTGCCCGCGACTTCGTCCGCGTAGAAGTCGAAAATATTCCACGGGATCCCGTCCCCGACTTGCTTGACAAAGATTATAATAGCTCGGCTAATATGCATGATATAAAGATAATTTATAGCCTATAGCACCCAGGGATAATGCAGCTACATGTAAGCGAAAGAATTTTCAAAATCGGTTCGGTAGTTTCAGAGATTACCCCCTACATACAAACTTACAAATTTTACCTCTTTATAACATTAGTGTAGAAGTGTAGATATACCTACTTAATGTTTTTTTTTTCATTCTTGTTAATTATGAAATTTTGGTATATTTACGTACTATCTCGTAAAAATCATAGAAATCCAACCCTGGGTAGGGTTGCCAGATCAAAAAATCGAAAATCCGGAGTAAATTCCGGACATTTTTGCTGAAAATATCTGACTTTCTTTAATTTGAAATAAAAACAGGTATTTTTTTGTGTTTTACTCTTTCATTCAATTGTAGAAACTCCGGACGGTTTAGGATTCCCTCTGCATTCCGGACAAAGACCTATAGTACCGGACATGTCCGGAAAAATCCGGTCGTATGGCAACCCTAACCCCTGGGGCACAGGAAAGCGTGCGCGCCAGAGTGGCGCCATGGATTCACGAAGCTTCATAATTTTGTCACGTTAAACACATTAATCTCAATCTCAATCAACTGTGGAGTTTCTTGCCGGTTCTTCTCCATAGAAAACGACCAATTTCGAACCGTGCCCTAACTGCTGACGTTTTGTGAGTGCCCATGTAGGGCTATGTGAAATAAAACATTTTGAGTTTGAGTTTGAATTTGTAAACACCGGTAGGTAAGTATAAGTCGCAAAATATGCCGCAGTCATATCTTTTGATCGCGATGATTTTTATAATGAATAAAAATTTTATTTTAAAATTATTTAAATCTCATAAACAGGGCCGGATTAACCATTAGGCGGAGTATGCAACTGCCTAGGGGCCCCGCATCAACTAGGGGCCCAGGCTCAGTGCACGCACCAAGAAAACATGTTTCTTCGAACGTGAATTTGATGTGCGTGTGAACTTAGGGGCCTCACTGTTATCTCACAAAATACAAATCGTTAGATTTAGTAGTAGAATTGAAACTATTTTAGAACAAATTTGAGAAGAGAATAAGTGAACAAATATATTAAAAACCACAGCCCTTAAGGTGTGTTTCCTCAGTTCACACACGATTTGGTCAGTCAAAGTAAGAAAAGGGGCCCCGAGAATGCTATTGCCTTAGGGCCTCTGACAGGTTTAATCCGGCTCTGCTCATAAATACCATTTTCTTATGAACCTTTGCTAGTCATTGGATACATGAAGTGGACTGCCGTTGTCAGACGTTTAAAAAGTCTCGAATCGACCTGAGGCATCATCATCTAGGTACTTAGACTTTCTCCCAACCTTGTCGGGTCAGCTTCCAGTCTAACCGAATGAAGCTGAGCAATTTCAAAAAAATGTGTACCCCCGGATTTTGCCTTGTCCCTCGACTTTAATCATTTATTTTGTTGAGATGAATGACTTCTAGGAGATTATATTGATATAAGTGAAATAAACATATATTAAAATATACAAATAAACTGTAGTTTTGTCGTTACTTTAATAAATATAAAACTTACGAAGATTTTAAAATACCAAAGAACATCGAAATTACCTGTCCCCTTCCCAACTAGCGTCAGACAACCTTTAATTTAAAAAAAATCCGTGTATTGAGAGTGGTTTATATAAATATATTTGAATTCTCAAAAGTTGAATTTATCAGTTAAAAGTATAAATAATATATTTTCTTACATATTTTCTATAAAAAATAAGTTTAAATTAAAATCGTAAATTTTGGCCAACCGGAACATTCAGTTTTGTGACGGCTCGTTATCAAAAAAATTCTTCCTAATCGTGGAAAGTATTTGGCACAATAGCAGCACAACATATTGTACTTCATCGAGAGACGCTATTTTGCTTTCATTGTAAAAAGAATTAGCTAGCAGTGCGGACTTATTGTTGAAGTGTTCCGTGTTTCAATTTCTTGACTCGGGTATGTGACCAAGTTTTACTATTATAAATCACTTTTCTATAAACATTGTTATTGTTGACACATTGCAAAAGTTGTATAGTATTTGATCCCGAAAAGTTAATACTGCTAAGTACGATAAGTAATTTTTAAACAATTTAAAACTACTAGAAGGTTGTATTATGTGACCTCCGTTTTGTGACTTATTCTACGGTCCCATTTAACGGAACGGCAAGTCACAACAGGTCGGAATGCATAAAACTTAGTTTACATTGCTATCCTTGCTGACCGAGTTAAAGTGATTTTAAAGTTTTAAATTAAATAAGTTCTTTTCGTTATTTATATTTCAAATTTATAGATCATTGAAGTTTGCTGACGACATTTAAATGTTAGGTAAGCTTTTCTTAACTTTGGTGGATATAGCAATGCCGCTCACAGGCGCGGAGAAAACTAGAAGATACAAAGAGAGATTAAAATATTAATACCCGGATGCTGCCCAATGCAAAAAGAAATTAAGATCGACTGAAATCAAAATGTTCAATTAGGAAAATTTGATAGTTTGAGATAGCTAGATCGGCTGGCGTCTATACAATTTATAACAAACCTAATCCAACCGTGTATAACCTCAAACACACTTATTTTATTGTATGTAAGTACACCAGTACCTACATTATAATAATTGGGTTTGAGGTTTCTTTTGTGATTTCACTCATTCATTATAGTAAGGTAAAAATATAAGAATACTTAAAATTATTGTTTTATTTCTTACCTACTCGATTCTTAAAAATTTTCAGTTATTATTGACTTTTACTTAACAGAAAAATTTGAAAAGTAGAGCTGATAATGTTTAAATCATCATTTGATATCAAAAGGATATGGCCAATTTTACTATGGACGTCGGCATAGTTATCGAATTTAGTGTACACCAATGATTTTTGGTGTTTTATATTCGTGAATATTGACTCATTAAATTGCTATAAATAAAAAACTCAGAAATCTTGTCATTACACCAGACTAGACAAAAACAGTTACAGTAAACCTTTTAATCAGATCGCTAGCAATAAGGTGTTTAGATTATAATTCCGCTATTAAAAACTTAAATGCGCTTTAAATAGTGAACAGTTGTGAATTATTGCGTATAACTGATATAGTTTTAGTATTAAACCAATAAATAAAGTAATGGCCACATAAAATATGAAGGATTTTAAACTGAATATTGACTAACATTTATTAAACTGGGTAATAGTCTCAAAAAATGTGACAGTAATAACAAACATTAACATAAAACATCGCGCCTGTATTCCCTGAAGGGTTGGGCAGAGGTGTACCTATAGTACACCCAGATTTCACCAGTTATTTTGAGTACCATTTAATAGGGGGCGAGTCTGTTTCTATCAACCAGGCACAAATCTAGACTCCGGGCTGCTACTGAGAAATTCCTGATGAATAAACCCAATATCACTTTGCTCGACCTGGGAATCGAACTCAGGACCTCATGCTCAGCAGTAGTGCTTGCGACTATTAAACCAACGAGGAAAACACAGAATAAAACAAAGGAGTAAAAATTATTATTTATTTACTTATTAGAGAAAATAAATAAAAATATTTTGACATATTATAATTATTATATCTTAAATGCTTACGAAGATAATATACATTAGAGCAATGCAGCGATAGTGTTAATAATGAGACCTAGGGAGGTCAATCAACCAGCTTGGATAGAACAGAGCATTTTTATTTCACCAATACACTAACCTGGATTAAGTGTAAATATAGGGCTTCAGTAATTACATAAATAACTGCTTTAAACATAACCAGACTTGTTAAAAAAATACAATCATAGATTTATTTATTATTATTTTACAAATGTGATTACTGTTCCATGAGAGAATTTCTGAACATTTTCAAAGTGCAGAATATTAGCTTTTGACTTCATAATATTAATTATGTCTTCTATATGGATAGCACTAAATGTAGAATGTGTCTCATTCATTTGAGGTAATAAATGCCATTGATCACTGTACAAATGTGTTTCACACACTCTACAGCTGCGAGGAACATAGAAACTATGTTCCTGCAAAAGCAGTCTTTTAAGGAATTTCGGGACTAAATGTACCATTCTGTATCTGCATTGTTGAAATATACTGTGAACAGATGTGATCGAAGCTCGCTTGTAATTAGGTAATGATATGGTAACATACTTTCCCATGGCCCTCTTTGAACAGACGGCAACGGTGGTGGCTCTGGTGGGCTAACAACTTGGCTAAAATTAGGGGCTGCTGCATCATTATCCAAAGCCAATTCTTGCATGTCTCGTGATGAGTCGTGTATGTATGTAGGGCAGGTATCCGCAACTCCATGACCAAGCGCGTATTTTGCGTAAGGGTGATGAGTCGTGCACTGCCTGTCTATTTGCTCGCATCCAACACACATGGGAAACATAGTTGTTTCTTGAAGGCTGAAATTAAACCACAGTTAGAATAAACACAATAATAAATTAATTCAATCATTAGATAATTCTTATGTTTATATAATTTTTAGTAACAAGGGTATCTTTTTAAATATCTCTTCATGTTTTCAAGTACTATGTTATAGTAAGATGAGCAGTACTATGTTACACATGCCTACTTTAGGCAAGTATATTATGTTAAATACAACAATCATACATACATAGTATGAAAGCTCATTTTTTTATAGATTAATACAACTAGGTATTTATAATAATGAAAAACAAAATGCTTACCACATAATTAGTATTTTGTGATAATAGAACAGCCAGCAACGGACACTCCATACTGACATTATGGTGTCTTATTTTCCTCACTGATTTGCCATGACCAAGGCAAACCATGTTATGCCCCAGTAGTCTCTCTTGTTCACCAGCTTCGGTGTTTAATAATAATAAGCATGGATGACAAATAAATGTATCAAGAGGCAACTGAAAATAAGATGCACTGTAAGATTTCGCATACCAGAACTATATAAAAATAAATCAGGTTAAGTTTTTTCTAGTCCAACTTCTTACCTGGGAATTACTTTGGGAATTGGTTATCCAACGCGAAAGTCTTGTTTGATTGTGTGCAGAAAGCGAGGATATGAGACGCCTCTGCAACCTTTGCATGGCTATTCTGCAGTTGATGCACCTCATATTGATCCACAAAGCAAATCCACAACGCAATGTAAATCAGAGTCCAGTATTAATAGCAAGGTAATCGGGTGGTAGAAGGTATCAGTACGTTGAAATAAGCAGGGGTCAAAAATATTAGAAAATAATCGCAAAAACAAACAGGACGCAATGTAGAATCTGCAATAACATAACATTGACATTTGACATAGACAATGACAAATTGTCAAACAAGTAACGCGTTCCGTTTTCCATTTTTTTTTTGTGTGAAATATAAAAAAAAAACTATCTTACGCATCAACATTATGAAAAGATAATTTTATTAAATGTCAAAAATACCAACGAAGACAGTTTCGTATAAATAAAATGTTTTTATAATAAGCCTTTTGTGGTCCATATCACACGTCTATGTGATATATGCAAGTAGTATGCTTGATTTGGAACACCCATTATTATATTTATCTTACTCTATGGTCCATTATGGCGGACGTTGACAAATGGTACTTTGAATTCATCTTGATTACTAATTATTTTGAAATAAAAACTGACCAGTCCAGAGAGGTTAAAAACTACGTATTAAATCATTTTTCTATTTTTAATATACAATATTATTTACTATTTAAGTGTACATGGAATGTACTTTTTTGTCCATGTCTTTTGTTAATTTGTTTAATATTCTACTAACTATGTAGGTCCGTATTATTTTGGCAATTAATAAATCATGTGAGCACAGCCTTATGATTTTAAGACTTCCATTTTGTCAATGTCCCTTCAAATTGTTGGAGTTAAATCTATGAAATTTGATGAATTTTCACCTTTTATTTCCATGCAATCACAAATATGTATACCGTCATTATCTATTGCTTTTAGAAAATGTACGCATATTGAGTAAAGTATTATGTTTTTGGAGTAAAATTAAAAAAATGCCAAGTAAAAAGCGACATAGTCACAAAACAGAATAAAAAACAATATTTTTGTGTTAATCCTTAAAGCTGTGGCTATTTTCTTTGATTTACCAATTAAGTGCATGTATTAGTTGTTTAAATAAATATGAAAATGGCTTATTTATTTCATACTTTCCGTAAAATTTGCTTTTAAATCTAGTCACACAATGGAACCAGTTCCGTCACCAACTCAGTTTTGTTTCGATATTACAGGATAAATGCCTCGAATTCAGCGTTCCTTTTGTTTTCCTGCATATTAAACTATATTACCTTTTAAATTTTGGTCAAATAAAAAAGAAAAAAAAATATTAAAGATATAATCGAATTTTAGAGCAGGGTACACTTTATTTTGAAATTGCTCAGCTGAGTACTGCATGGCACGACTGCCTATCTGACCTCCACTACCCAGTAACTGGGTAACACAATACCAAGTGGCAAGATCGTTGTCATATTTTCTGGTTCAATGATGTACGTGCGGACGAACAACGAAGTGATTCTACAAGAATTCTTTTTTTTTTTTCTTTAGTTACCTCCAACCTTAACGAAATCTTAGGCGACCCCTAGACCGTACAATAACATTGTACTATATATTTTATTGTACAAGTAAGATTGACAGGCGCATAGAATCCAAACGATCAATTAAATCGATCGATCAAAAGCACTATAAACGATCTGCACAATGTTTTCGCGCGTGTGTATTCCTCATCAAGACGGAACACAGACTTAAAAATATTGTACAATACGTAGTTTTATAGTCTTTGTACAATACTGACCCTATACAACACAATGGCAAAATAAGGTGCAATAAAAATTACACTTGCTCAAACTTTTGTTCAATCATTGCATAATTTTCAATATTAACCCTAAACAGTTAATAATATTACACAATTCGTAATATTGCGCAAAATAATTGACCATCTAGGGGTTACATAGCTCCAGAGAGTTTTATGGTCCTTGCATAGCTCAGACGTGTGGCCGGCGCGTATTGTGAACCCGGTCTGAGCTCCACGTGACGGAGAGACTCTTTTGAACATCCTGATTGGCTTCGTGGCTGGTTTTCTTAATACCATCGCGCTCTCCGTTAGCACTGCTATGCTATAGTCATATCATGTCGCTAAGGGAATGTAAACCATGGCAACAAATCGTCACAGAATAGTACTCCAATACATTTATTTGCATTCCATAATGTGAACTTAGGTGGTAGGTACATACAAAATATACCTAGTTTTAGATAATTGTGGACACTGTCGGGCACAGCAAGTTAAGATAGAGGAAGAGGAAGAGAATTCATGAACGAGATAATTTACTTGTAACGTCGTGGTTATAATAACCGTACGGGTCGATCTTAGGTTAAGACCAGGCACTCTAAAATATTTTTCACACTAGCTCCGCCGCCATGCACCCCGGTTAGGCCGTTGTATGCTAAACGCTAAGGCAGCAGTAATAAAGTTGAATATCGCGTGCACTCTTTCACCATGTTCGGGTTCGAAACTGCCGTTGTGTACTAAGCGCTAACGCAGCAGTAATAAAGTTAAATAACGCGTGCGCTCTTTTACCATGTTCGGGTTCGAAACTAAATGTCGTAAGTGTCAATTCTTATTTCGTTTATAACTAAAGTAATAATTGATCTAGAGAAAAAATTACCTATATTTGAATAATAAACTATATTTTCTTACTGTCAATACTAGTTTTAGACATAAAAGTCGAGTAAACTTGATTAAATTTTCAATAATCTTTAAAAAAGACATGATTGTTGATTAAAAAAATAAATCAAGCGATAATGTTCCAATTACGTAACTGGTCTAGACATGTAAAGAAAAAGATCCAACAAATCGTATACTGAAGTTCCATTTTGATTGTATGCGTGATTGTTTCAGAATGTAAGTTACATACAATTTAGTGAGCTTCCTCTTAAGCAACGCAGCCGAAGTCGATCCGTGGACACGTGACTATCTCAACATATAGACATTTCTCTTCACCTCCGACAAATAGAAAAACACACAGAAAAGTAGGATTAACCAGATGACCAGCAAGCTACTGATCACTTACACCGAAAACACTCCCGCCCCGCCGCCGCCACCATCATTCAATGAAATCAAAATGCCTCGCCTGTATCAATACTGAGCTCCTCGGCACTCCACAAACATCCCTCACTCGTTCGGGACACTTGAGACTTTCAATTTCGCCCTCCCGCTTGAGCAGCAGCTATTTAGGGACTAAGGACTCTCGATACTAATAACTGGGACTGAAAAAAGACGGTAGAAAATATTTTACTTGTGTGTAATGTACATATGTCCTAGGACCATAAAATTCGAAGGTATGTGACGTCCACCAACCCGATCTGAGCGTGCTCTCAGCGTGGTGGATTATGGCCTATTCCCTCTATTATTGAAAAAGCCTATATCCCAGTGGGAACGTAATATCACAGATTACTAAAAGTTACTTCGTAAGTAATAGGCAGAATTATTATTATAATACATATCTACTAGCTGTGCTGTGTTGACAGTTTATACAACGTGTAACGGAAACCCCATATCTATCCAAAAGGGCTGTTCAGTATCAAGCCAGCCAACGATAACTGGTATGCCGAACTGTCCGCGATTACACGGAGCTTTAACGTTGCTTTTCAAGCAATAGGCTCTTAGGCCTCTGTACAACAATTAAGCTTACACTTACCCTCTGAGCTGGGACGACAAGCTTCGACCTTTTCTTCTGGCCACGTCCGTGTGGTAGGTGTGCAAGTATGTAATGAGTAATTGAAACGTGTAATGATGTCAAGTGTTGATGGACGGTCACGAGGCGCCGGTCTTCAGATGGCGTGGTTCAGACAGCATTAACGTTTCCCCACAGGCGTATTTTAGCACCAATTCACAATTACTTTCAACAAGTTCGCGCGTCAGTCAGTCTGACTCCAATACGGCGTTATTGTTCAAAATATCCCAGGTTTCCACTCAATTCGGGATTCTAGAGTTCAACTAATCACTAATTACAATCAATTTATCCTTAACCGCGTAGATTCAACTCGATTTTCAATTACAATCAATAAAATCAATCTCAACAAACTCGGCGGTTGCTTTTGCAAGGAAAAGTTATAATGTCAAGTCATTTTCAAAGACAAGACCATAGATAACAATGTTGCCAACCAAAAAGGTGCGTTCTGTTTCACGTTGGACGGAACAAGGGCTGAAGACAACATCTGGTATGGAGTCTCTATGCACAGTTTCAGCACAAAATAACTGACTCAAAGAATTGATACCAAATTATTGGTTTCATATATTTCTTGAATACCAATCGTAACAAACGTGTCACAGCACTACGAGGGTCAATAACTTTCGTCGTCACAATAACACGATAATTCTTTTCGTTCTTCTTAATTTGAAAAATTCGGTCTCTGGTATCTATGTATTAAAATTTGTAATAAGTTCTACACACGTAGACTTAGGATTACAAAACTCTTGCCATATCGTTTGTTATCATCCAAAGATGATGATGATGCACTTGGTATGTATATGTTACGGCTAAAGGTGGGTGTGAACATAAACTTAAGATTACCCGGCTAATCTTAGGTTTATCTTCGAGAAGCAGCTAAAGTTCGATATCATGTTAGTTTGTGTCGTGATATTCCATCTTTAGCCGGCTAATGTGCATATTAACCGAAACGAAACGGCTAAAAATGTATGGCAAATTATTTTTGAGGCAACAAAGAACTTATTGGACGACTAACTACTTGGTTACAAAAAATAATGACTTGGCAGCTAATATTAACAGACGGATATCAAACATTGTATTATTAGCAACTATTGGTTAACACCCCGACTCAGACTACCCCGACTCGGTTTTTTTTTAACCAACCAGAAATAGGAGCCCCGCGAAGCGGGACTCCGTCGATTCTGCGTAAAAACTGTTGTCCCCTAACAATAAATTCAGTTGCTACACCATAAAATCACTGCCAACTTAAATTTAAACAAAGCTTGGAACTCAATATAAAGCTGCTACTTTATGCTTAAAATGCTACTTCACTGTAGCTGCCAACCTATTATTTTTCCTACTGATTTTAATTATTTTTAAAACTCTAAATCAGATTAGTTTGTCGCCGCGTTAAATACATGCCTAATAGTATGTGTAATGAGGGTGATTTTTTTTTTTAATAAAAGTGTTCGTGTCAAAATAATTACATTGTTTCCTTTTTCATTTCCTTCTACATTTTTAGCCAAGGGCCTGCAGTTACACTTAAGTTTAGCCGGCTAATCTTAAGTTTATGTTCACACCCAACTTTAGCCGTAACATGTATACCCTTTAAATTACACGTTGTAGTCTTTGGGTACCAGTGCACCAGCAGCCGGGCAGCGCGCGTCGTACTTGACCATCAATTTGGTGCCATTATAAAACTATGATATCTCCTAAGATATTAATTGAAATAAAATGATTTCAACGGCAATTTATTTCAACATAAAATACTTCTGAATAATGTATTTATTTAGATATGGATTAATATCATGTTTATTAAAAGACCTTCGCAAATAATGCATCATTATTTTAGAACAAATTTGATTACCATAAAGAAATTTAGACGTATTTATTAATAATTTATTTGCATAGTAAAGTAAAGACATAATTACATAAAAATAGCATAGAGTTACATCGTTTTATTATACACAGTAAGTATATTTAGAAACTCTAGCACCCTTGCTAAGTTCACAAGACAACTTGTATTAAAGGTGCTAGGCCCAACCATTTTGTGAATGCCTTGTTTATAATTTAACTTGATGCACTGGTCGAATCAAAGCTCCAGAGCCTTGAACATCGACGACGAGTTGCAAGTCTATCGGTTTTCTATCGGTTACATTTCGGGGAGTGTGCGATGGAATTACACAATTTAATTCCAACAAGCCCGTTCCATCATCGGACTACGAGACAAACGGCGAAGCGCCATCGTTACATGGTGGACATCCCACCCATACGCACCAAACGTTTTGGGAATACCTTCATTGTGCGTACGGCTAAGGAGTGGAATTCCCTGCCGGAGTCTGTGTTTCCCGATAGCTATAACCTAGGAGTCTTTAAGTCAAGAGTGAATAGGTTACTTTTAGGTAAGCGTGCTCCATCTTCGACCACATCATCACTTACCATCAGGTGAGATGGTGGTCAAACGCGAACCTATTCTAAATAAAAAAATAAAAAAAATAAAAAAACTTAGAAAAATTGGCCAAGTGCGAGTCAGACTCGCCCATGAAGGGTTTCGTAGTAACTATACTAATATAATATAATATAATATGTATATTTATTTGACGAATAAAAAAACCTTTAAAATTTCTTAAAACTAACTTATTTACATTTTTACAACTACGCTAAATAACTTTGTTTTTCATAGTGTTTGTATGAATTACAAAGTTATATTTGCGGTTTTAGAAAATATGCTGTATCTCAAAAACTTCTGACCCGATTTCGTTTAAACTAATTTTGGTTGAAAGTTTACATTAAGATCTACAGATACATATTTTTTTTAGATTTTTCACTCCATTATTATAGAAGTTAGAGGGGGGGACAAACATTTTACCACTTTGGAAGCTTATATCTTTTAAACGGTTTTACTCACGGAGCAAATACAAAGAGGAGATGTTGTAATAAGATTTCCCTATGAAAATAAGCGTGACAATTTGCGGGGTGAGGGGGTGTTAGATCCCGCCCACATCTTTATTTTCCATCTATCGGTCAATAGTAAAACTAGGATATCAATTATGTCGATGTTTCTTTATAATTACGTAGCTACCTCACACTAGATGTCACTATGTAGGATGTTACAGGGACGTACTCAGAATTTTGGGTATATTTTGTCTATTTTTAAGAATTAATTTTGTTAAACACCTTGATAATCTTTTTATTAAAATAGTGATATTTTTAAATAGGTTTGTTTTTAACTGATAACTTTTGTCTTTTTTTTAATGATTTATTTCAAAAAATAAACTTTCTCCCGTACACGTGACAATTGATGCGAAATAATTTATGTCAAACAAAAACACAACTGATAAATAAGGTAAAAATAATCTTATTCCTTCTCTGTCCATGCTGTAAGATTGTGGAACTCACTTCCGCCTAGCATTCGTGATTTAAAAACAATATCTCTATTCAAATGTCGATTAAAAGAGCATTACCTTTCATCTTAACTGTGTTAATTATTTATGTATATATTTATATTATATGTTTATATATAGTTAGATATGCTACCAGCTGCGCCAGTTAGATATCTAACTATATATACAAAAATTGGATTCTAATTATGGCCCTGTCTTTTTATGTTTATGGTTGATGTTGACAGATGACGATAGATGGCCGATTTTTTACAAAACATTACAAATATAATATTTTGGCGACTAAAGGGACTTTAGGAATGAATGTTGAACAAACTTCAGTACGTATAATTATCAAAATAAATTATTACTGTGCTCTACGTACTCAAAAATGCTTCGACACAGTGTCGCCATCTAACGTCGGGTAGAACCATATTGGGAGATGCCGACGCTAATAACAGATCTTTCTAGAAATATTCTTATAAAATTACTTGCAGATGAAATGTGATGCCAGTCATGGCGTCAGAACGTCTATCCGAATAGTTTATACATGATAAAACACAACACTTCATCCTTTTCTTCTTGGAACACGAAAATTCTTTAAAATGCGAACATTAACAAAGCAGTGCACGGCACGAACGACGACGGTACACTGTCAAAGGCCACGCCCACTCGATGACGTCAGGACCTACTTGAAAATCACAGTGCACAGTTGCTTAGGCCGCCTCCTCTTTGTATTTGCTCCGTGGTTTTACTTTATGAAAAAGTGGTTTTAGAATCCCTTATATCATTTTTAAGGACCTGTCTATAGGATACCACACACGCATAGGTTTCATGAAAAAATATATTTTCAGTTCTAGTTCCATGTATGGGGAGCCCCCCTTTATTTTAAATATTTCTTAATATTTTTCCTAAAATCGGAAAGCGGATCACAGAATACATCTACCTACTAAGTTTCACATGTATAGTCTTCATAGTTTCGGAATAAAATGGCTGTGACATACGGAGGGACGGACAGACAGGCAGACAGACAAACGGACAGACATATTGAAACTATAAGGGTTCCGTTTTTGACATTCGGCTACGGAACCCTAAAAACGAGAAGTCGCTTATATTTTTATAGAAGTTAGATTGGCACAAATTATACATATCAATGATTTAACAAAAATAAGAAAACAAAAATAAAAATGGTAAAAACGATGTCGGTGTGTGAGTGAGTGAGTTGTATGTGTGTGAGAGTGAGTGTATGCACATATGTGTGTGACTATTCGTATTGGTATGAATTTGTGATGTCAGAGAATGTCCTATGTAGGTATTATGAATGGATAAAAAGGACACAGTAGAGCATGCCGGGGTCGTGGGACTTATCCCATTACCGTGACCCCGGAACGTAAAGGGCTATTGAAGGTACACCGTGGATTTTTGTCAGTACAAGTCTGAGAGTCCCTCCGGCCCTGCCCGGGGCGGGAGGGCTTATTTGATGATTTTAACAAGTAAAAAAAAAAACGTCTCGAGGGCTTATTTAAGTGATAAATATGGAAGTGACTAAAGTTTAAATATTTTATTGATTTTGTTATACAGATAGTAGTGTGTAGTGACAGCGATAGGGTTGGCTTACCTTGTCTTTGCGTCTGGTAGTGATTACCTCGTAGGGAGTTTTTTGGTACTGCAATAGAACAGTGTTAAGCACAAGCAATTGTCTAACTGTGAGGACTTCACAGTTCTTGTATAGTTCCTCTGTTGGGAAGAGGGTGGGGCGGAAGGTACTGACTTTCAGTACTACTCTCTGAGCACGCTCCAGTTTTAACAACATCGTTTTTAGGACAACACCCCAGACACATATAGGTACAGTAAGTTAGAAGAGATTGACAGAGAGCAAATTATGTACTTTTCATAATTTGGGGTTTTGCAACGTATCGAAGTGTGTTAAAAACAAAGATAAGTTTCCTGATTATTTTTGTTAAGGAATCTACGTGTGTTGCAAAACTCAGGCCAATATCAAGTATCACTCCGAGGTATTTAATAGATTGATTGATCTGGTGGTTGAGTGGAATTTCATATGGTGAAAGTGAGAACGTTAGTTTTGTCAGTATTTAAAGTAAGGATATGAGTTTTAGCCCACCGCAAAACAATATTTAAAACGCTTTAGCCCATAATACATTATATTCGTGTAGTCCAACAGTTCAGGCAGCTTACCCCATGATAGCTCTCAGAGGGCAGGATTTTTTCCGACTCACTTGATACTTATATGGCCAACTTATACAAAATCCTTATAAATTGTTATTTCGATGTAAACGAGTAAGCTATATAACTTTAAAATTTAATCTTTTTATTTATTTATTGATAATGGACTCGCGTTTCGACCACATCATCACTTACCATCACAAAGCACGCCTACCTAGTAGAAGTAACGTATTCACTCTTGACTTAAAGACCCCTAGGTTATGGTTGTCAGGAAACACACCGTAGTCTGTGTTTCCTGATAGCCATAGCCAGGGAAATCCACTCCTTAGCCATACGCACAAAGAAAGTATTCCCAAAACGTTTTGTGCGTATGGGTAATGTAAATCCGTTTAGTAGTTTTTGCGTGAAAGAGTAAGAAACATCAATGTATCTATACACCCATCCTCGTATTGAAGTCACACCAGTTCCAAGTAACGCGCTGCTGACATAAAATGCAGCTTTTATGAAGTCAGTGACACGTGACTTTGAACGCTGCACCGACATTTCTCGGTTGATACGAGCGCAATATCAACGGGTGCGCGGCTACCACAGGTTCTCGTTTGTGAGTCCTGAACCATCTGGTTCCGGAGATCAAACCGTGCATGAAATGGAAATAAGCAATGATGCCTAAAAACGACTTGTCTGAATGTTTTTTAGAGATTGTCTTATCTAATATCATAAAGCCAAAAAGTTTGTTCGTTTAAGCGCTGGGTGAATTTGGGTGAAATTTCGTATGGTAGTTTTTACCCGACTGTAAAATAGAGGTATATGTTTTTATCATGATAAAGTCCAAGGGAGCGAAGCCCCACGCGCCTACTAATTGTTAATAAAAGACGCATCAAGATCTAAGATCCAATGTAACCTCTGCGTTTGATTCAATAAACGTCATTAAGAGATTATTTCCCAAAAATAAACTCATTCCAATTAGGGTTTCCATCCGTCCGGGTTTTCCCGGATTTGTTCTAGTGTGGAGAGCGTCCGAGGGCGTCCGGGGGCGTCCGGGGGCGTCCGGAGGAATTTTCCCAATAAGTGTCCAGGTAATAAAACTCGGACACACATTGGTCTTACGGGTACCAAAAAGCACGATCTCTATTATTATTTTCCTATGGTATTTCATCACATTGCTTATATTACGTTGATTAAATGAAAAGGAAGAGACTTATTAAAAAAGTTCTAAGGCTCTAAAATGTTATTACTTTATCAATAAATAAAAACCATAATTAAATATCGTTGTTTTTAGTTTAAAGTTCAAAAATGTATTTTTCTACGGTGTCCGGGGAAAAACTGTGATTTTACCCAAATGTCCGGGGTTTATAAGTCTTTGTCTGGGGCCGGCAAATTTGGTGATGGCAACCCTAATTCCAATATAACTTTGCATTAAGATAAATTTTATTGCTTCAGAACACAATCTTCGAACATAATACGTCATCCGATCTGTCGCAATGAATATCAAAGCCTATCAAATGCGATGGTGTTATTTCCCGGACAGGTATATTGCTCGCAATTGTGCCGGACAAGTTAATACACGTCTCAAACAGCGGCGCGTTAAACAAGTCCATGTCACGTCAGTGTCACAATCAAACATTAGTTAACAAGTTACACAGTGGCGGCGGGTCTAGCTGGTGCGCTGTGTAATAACCCGTCACTCTAGTATTCAGTGGCAGCCCGGCCAGCTGTCCTCACCTGTCCCGCTCATTGACACGCAGGAAATTGTGTTCAGTACGTGTGAAGGGTTACAGTCGCACACACTACACACAGCTAGCTGACATGTTGAAACTTGTCGAATTAATATCTTGTGTGTTGATGGAGGTTAATAACTTGTTTAGGATTTAAATCATTTACCCGTGTTTTCGGGTCGGCTTCTCAGCCATGAAAACGCTAGAGTTTTCATTACCCTGAATGGGGTTATTAATTACGGTAATTTTGTTACTTAATTTAACCAAGCTTCATTTTAGGGTGGAATTATTAAACCACGCTTTCTCAAGTAGGTAGCGCTTACGTTTTACCCTTTCACCTCATCGTTCACTTTCAGATAAAACACTGCGAGAAAGTACTTATAGTTTCTAACGTATTATCTTTAGGTACTTCTCACATGCTTGAGCTTTACTGGAAAAGCTTTTTCAAACTAAGTCAAGTGCGTGACAGGGTGCAGCGAGGGAGCTTGGGGTCGGGACACTCCTAAGCCGCTTTCCCACATTAAGCTGCAATTCATACTATTAGCGGTGAATGTGTTGTAAGAGTGTCCGGGCGGCACGTGCTCCGGGTTTCCACAAAACTTGAGGTTATTTGAACCGCTTCTTACAAATTGGGCCCTTCACATCGTTAGGGGCAGGACAGTGGCACTTTACTTCGGTACGTGGCGATCGTTTTGTTTGTCTGTCTTAAAAAGAGTTGTAGATAAATATAGATAATGCAGTTGTGATTATTTTACAGCAGTTTTTTTTACATTTCTAGCAATGTTGGTAGATTTCACATTACTAGCAGTCTTGTTAACCTCTCCAACTAAGCTAAATATGCTTGTGTCTGGAGTGGGTTCACGGCTATAGTGTACAATACGGCCGACGTAACTTGGCGAGTCCGAACTTCGCGCAGAAGGTTGTGCAATAACTCTTTTTAGGAACCAAATGGCGACGTGCGGGGGGGGGCGGTGATCTAGGCTAGAGATTGACCTTATGTAAATACAATCGACCCTTTAATCGATCAAATATCGCAATCGATAGTTTTAGTTAGAATTTATTAATTGTTGTTTATATAATATATTAAAGGAAATAAGATTTACAAATATACTGAATTTTGCCTTTGTATGTAATGGGAGGGGTTCGCGCGATCTCTCAATCACAAGTCCAACACTTGGCCATTAGACTATTGATGATTAGTTATTTCAAATTTTCCCCATTTCAAGTTATCGTTGGAACAGAATTCAATTTTATTCACACCTTATTGAGCTTAACCGCGGTGTCACGTCACTGTCTCAGCGGAAAATTTTATTGCATTTAAAATTTTTCCGAGCTCACACCGTTATTGAGAAGATGGCGGTTAACTGAAGCTGCAGTTTAAACTCATAGCAAGACAGCTTGTCTGCATGGAGGAAGGCTTCGGCAGAACAGGAGGAGTTCTATTGCATAACTATATATGTCTGTAAAGTTTAGATGCATTTAACGTTCGTTTTGACAAAAAAGAACTATTTGACCAACTACGGTGATGCTGAAAAAAAAGGTTGTCTTTGACCTGTATATACATATGTCCGTTTATTTGTTCCCTTGTAACTCAACTACTAAACGGCTCAACAGACTTTTTTCATTGATGATAGGCTCCCGTTTGACCACTATCTCACTTGATGGTAAGCGATGATGTGGTCAAAGATGAAGCACGCTGACTTAAAAGTAACTTAGTCAGTCTTGACTTAAAGGAAATGCAGACTCCGGCAGGGAATTCGCCTCTTTAGCTGTACGTTTTGGGCGTATGGGTAGGATGTCCAGCATGTAACGATGGCACGGAACGCAGCATGTAACGGTTGTTATGTAGTCCGATGATAGAACGGGCTTGGTGGAACTAAATTGTGTAATTCCATCCATTTTATTTTAAGGTCATTAGATTTATCTTGGTATTAAATTTAAAAAAAAAATTGAAGAAAAATGCTGGCTTTGGGGCGCCATATTGAGAGGTGCGATTTTAATAGCATACTTTTTTAGAGAAATTGCGTTTGGTTCCTGTACTACATCGCCTTGCCATGTTAATGTGCTCTCTGCTTAGACGAGACGAGCGTCTCCCGGGACTGATCGAACTCTGCTAGTTGGCCATCGAGAGGTATTCATCGCATTAGTGCTATACGTCATTGTTAGTGCTCCGTTATGTTATGCGGCTGCAAATTGCCTGCTTTATGCTGCACTTGTGTGGTATGCTAGCTAGCGGAATACTTTAAGCTTTACTTACCATGAATGTTGTATTCCGGACTTACAAAATTTGTTAAGTAACAAAGTGTTAATAAATTAATAAATGGTTTTTATTCTTACTAGGTTAAAAATAACACTTTTACGCGTCCATAGATATTTTTGATCGGTTTAAACTAAATGAGCCCGATGTGTCTCAGCTTTAAACTACCCTGAGAAGAAACAAACTCAGAGATCAATGTCTCTTTTAAAGTCCATACTATTCGTACTAATCAAGTGAGAAGCGCGTAGGTTAATATCTAGGGCTTTCCCGGGAATCTCGGTCTCGAAAATTTCGAGAGTCTCGACGATTTTTTAGTATTTTCGAGACCCGAGACTAACATTTTCGGTCACGGGAATAACGAGACTTTCGAGACTTCAGTAACATAAAAACTGTATTAACCTTATTGACAAATAACACAGATTTTATCTACATATTATAAATGTAAATTGCTGTGCCCGAAAGGGTCCATGTGAGCTACTACTTATATTAAGATCTTGTTAACACATAATTATGATTGCAATAAAGATTGAATTATGGAACTATTCTGATTAAATTGAAAGGGGTTCGAACTTTTTTGTATGACGAATGGCATGTCGACCCACCGCCATTTTGTTTTTTTTTTTAGATGTCGTGGCGCATACTTAAAGTGGCATGTATGTAACAAAAAATATCAGTAACATGCTACCCTAAAATGTCACATTACCGAGATATTTGAAGGTAAACATCGACATATGACTACAACGACAATCATTAAAAGTAAACTTATTACGTGTCTATAAGCATCAGATTGTATCTAAATAATCGTTCCCAGGTCGATTATGATTACTAATGTTTATTGAAAGAGAGTAGGTACATTACACGCTACTAGGAGCACGAGAATACTACTACAAATAATTATTTATCCACTAAATCGCATTGCAATGAAACGCAGTCGACATGTCACTATCGCGTGGCGGATTATGTGACATGTTACTCAGCTTGCAAAACGTTTTTAAGCAGTAGTTAAACAAAAGGTAAAAGGTCTGTCATTTACGTTAATATTTATTTATAACTGTAAGTATGATATCAAACAAGTGAATATTAATACTAAAATGTGACATTTCAAAAGATTTATAATATATCTAATACGTGTCATAAATACTACTATACTACATAATCCATAAATTCAGCAGGAGGTCGGATAGGGGTTATTGATGCCAAGCCTAATCCATGTACCAAATAAAGACGTACCAAAACACTTGTTGTTCATTTTATAATACGGTGGGATGAAAGACAGCCAACACGCGCGTGTGGAATACTTTGACATGCCTTTTACTGCGATGCGATTTAGTACGCAAATAATTAATTATAGTAGCGGTTTTGTCGTACTGCTAGACTAATAAGCTAAATACTAATAAACATATAGACGCGTAATGAGTCTATTTTTAATGATTTTCGTTTAAATTATATGTCGATGTTTACCTTCAAACGTTTACGTGACACTGGGGTACCGTGTTACTGGACATTTTTTGTTCCTCTAGCCATGCATACTACACTTTCATCATGCACCGCGATTAAAAAACAAAATGATGACGTCGATACGCCAGATAGGTTCTATCCCCTTTCATTATGATAGCGCGAAGTGGTACTAAGTAGTATCCCTCTAGCGTACAAGCAAAAATAGCTTTTTCTAATGCGGGTTACTTTTGTAACAAAATTAGGGTTAAATACCCTTTGTTTTTTACGTGCCCACTACAAAAATGAAAACAAAACTGTAACAAATGTTTTTTTTTAATTTGCATTTGTTTATGAAAGTAACTACTTGATTAAAATATCTTGATTTGACTCTCTGATTGCATAGCTTATAAATAAGAAACCTAGTTTTGAAATAGTCTCGAAAGTCTCGTTTTTGCCGGGAATTTCGAGACCACACCTAGTCTCGTTTTTTTTTTCCCGGGACTCAGTAATGCATCGAGACTGAAAGCCCTATTAATATCTGGAGTTGGCTTTGATAAAAGAAGTACATAGATTTGAATGGACCTGTCCAGACAGTGCAAGCATTTGTCAAATATAGTGCAGCTCAATTTAGACCTTGAGAAGTTCAACAATTACTAATAAACCTTCATTGGTTTTTTTTTATTGAAAGGCAACTAGCAATGTGGGCAGAATTCAAATTACTAGCAATCTTGTCGACCTCTCCAACTAAGCTATAATATAAATATGCTTGAACCCACTCGTATCTGGAGTGGGTTCACGGCAATAGTGTATTGGGTGGGGTTCGAACCCGTGACCTCTCTATCACAATTAAAATTAAAATTCATTTATTTCAGGTCTGTGATCCATATAAAATAGGAAACTATACTAAACATTGGTCGGCTTACACAACTATATACACATAATACATGCAAAAAAAAACGTAACTATGAAATTGAAATTAAATTAAATTGAATTATAGAAAATAAATATACAAAAATGTCAATAAAATAAAATGAGAAATGTCAAAAAATAAATAAAAACAATGTCCCGCCGTCAGCTGCCCCGACAGCGACTCAGCAGCGATGCACTTCTTTTTCTTCTATTCCGTAGAAGTCATCGGTACTGGCCTCAGCGATGCAGCGATGAATGCCGAACCCTTAGCCATTAGGCTCTTGACGCTTGTTATTTTGAAACATAAATACATTGCATAGACGTGACATGAACGTTTCCTCTGATGCTGTTCAAAACTAATACTAACAGAAAAATATCTTGTGTTAATTCCACCATAAACCAGACGAACAATCTTGCATACAGTATGATCTGATCTTGATCTGGTTTTGGAGTTTGGTATGGTTTTCCGCAAAGTAACGCCTGACTCCATTCTGATGCCGTTGCCAAGTCTTCACTTTTAAGAAGATTCACGGCTAAGGTTATCGCATAGAACTCTAAAAATACACAACAAAAAGAGTAACTGTTCATGCAACATAAAGCGGCTTTCACAAGCGGCACATGTGTTTAATGAGGTCGCAGATCGGATCGTCTGAGCGCGCCTTTATCGTCAGACTTGGGGTTATGAAACGTAAGTGAATTTAACAGAGCATTAGATAGATAACAGTAGTGAAGGGCTGAAGAGCAATTTACTTACTATAAAGCATCAAAACCATCGTACCTCCATGATATGGGCAGCTAGATAAAAAAAATGTCGACTGAAGTACTAAAATCACCATTAGTAATTGTTAAAAATACCTCGAACTTGGCAAGCGCATATGTATTACATGAAAATAGAAGTATCATCGCCAATGGGATCAAAGCGCGGTTAGATACATAATATGATAAATAACATTCCGGGATACAAAAATCCGCTTCGACGTTTAAAACCTACAGTTCAAGATCTAATCATAAATATATATTATCTGGGAATGTGCCACACAATCTGCAGTTAAATATCTACCAATAGCACAAACAAAGTACCGTAAAATGCTGTAACTTTGCCCGGATTTTGACGTTTTTTGTTCGTATCTCTGAACCTGTTTATTATTGCGGCTTTTACAGTCTTTCAGATGGAAAACAGACCTTATGCTTTGCCAGGTAGAACCCAAATCCATTTAAATCACGCCGTTTTTCAGAATTACAAACACCCAAAGTCGTAGGCAAAGTTGTAGGTAAAAGACACAACTTTGCCTAGAAGGATATCTCAATAAATATATTGTTGATCTTTTTAGTATTTTTTTTCCGTGTACAAGAGACACGTGCTTGTCCCCGGCAGTTATATTATTACCATGACGGTATTGAATATTTTTTTACTGCTGATAGGCAATGTTGTAGCAGGTACCACAAACTTTTCATACAAAAATGTCGTTGAAACAAGGGTTGTCCAAAAAAAAATACGGATTATTTTCTTAAACTTTTATTCACTTTTTTCAAAAATAAAACCAAATTCCACTTATGAGTAAAAATCACAAATATAATGCGTTTTAGCAATACTGACTCGTAATTACTAATAAAAAAATTAAAAAAAGTGTCTTTTCCACAGAATATTTGAGTTTATACAGGAGTCAGTGTCTTCACCCGACTTCGGAACATTAACAATTTATGCAATAAAATATCGTAAAACGAAGGGAATTTAGTGCATGCAAGCGCTTACGTGTCGATTTGACCGGGTTTGAAGCTGTGTAAATTTCATGCTAATACAACATTTACATAGTAAAAATATATCATTATTAAAATCCGACTAGTGACATCCCTAGACCCAGGCAAAGTTGTGTCACTCAAGTTTTCAAAACTGTGCACAACATTGCCTGCTAAGTTATTTTAATGAAATGGTGTCCTTTTAACAAAAATATCGAGTAATACGGAAAGTAGATAGTATTTTCTTACCCTGGAATGTTATAGCTGCACGAAAACACCTTTTCTTTAGCTAAAACATCAAAAGTTACAAGACACTAAAAATTTTCACTCACTCGCACCGGTGTTTGTCGTACAATTAACGGAATAACAATGAAGTTACCATTACAAAAAATGAAAAATATGTTACCCTAATAATGTAAAATCACTACCAAATGGTAGAAAATAAGAAAAAACGAAGCAAACGCGAAATATCGTTCATTAAACGAAATAGGCAAAGTTGGGCTTAGTTGGCAAAGTTGCAGCGTTTTACGGTAATTAAACTCCTATTCAATCTGGGGGCACGGCAGTGCGCCCGCCCAGGACGAGCACGAAGCAAACACTGCCGTACCATCCTTTTCTTGAACCATCTCGGCGTATTTTCACCTCTGGATAGATTTAGAACGCTGAAATTATCGTCATCTAGTAAGCTATAATCACACATTCAAACCACAAAATTTCATGTTTGTAGCTTATTTAATTTTATTTCCTAAGTTATGCAAAAGCAAAGTTGTGCTAATTCGACACTTACTGTCTCACTGATTCTCACTGATTCAGATGAAATTTGGCACAGAGGTAGGGTTTAGTACCCATATAAAGGGAAAACTATCAAAACTAGGATCTTGGAAGATCTGGAGTACTTGATGACCTTGAGGAGAAACCGTAACAAACCAGCCAAACTATTAAAGTTATCGACGTGCTATGTTCACAAAATTAACTAAGCGTAGTTAGTCCTTTCTTTAAAAAATAATTTAAGGTCTGGAGTATCTGATGAAGCACCCTCCGAGCTCATTTAAACAATGAGTGATACGGAAATACGCCTTGACAAAAGTTATTCAGTGTGATGAGCCCCTTCTATTGATGTATATGAAACTGGAGTCTGAACTGGGTGCAGGGCCCCCAGTTCCCCGCCAAGTCGAGATAAGAAAAAACAATGTCTAATAAGAAAACCTAACTATGTTGTGTATAACTAAGAAACTAATCGAATAAAAAATAGCTTTCTGCAAAAAGAAGTGAAATCCGACCAAAAACATCCTGTAAAAAATTTGCCAAGTCTCGATGGAGCTACTTGTTTCTATATAAAAAGTAATGAAATCTCTAAGCAAACCCAAGCCAAATCTAAGGTTCTTTACTGCGATTTCTTTATTATTATAGTTAGATTTTATGTGACTGGGCTGTTGACTTGGATGTGTCAACAAGTAAATGTGTCTAAAGAATGTTCAAGGGTCAGTCACATAAAATCTATGATGGGGTTGGCGTATCAATTGAGATAAAAACCCCAAATTAACTTAATAAAGATTAAAAAAAAACAACTAAGAAATCGCAGTAAAGAACCTTAGACTTGGCTTAAACGGATCTGAATGAAATTTGGTAAGTGGATTGTTGACATGTTGAAACATACATAGGCTACTTTTTACCTTTCCTAAACATTCCCTGTATGAGAGAGAACATAATAAAAAACCGGTCAAGTACGTGTCGGGCTACGCGCATTGTAAAGGTGTGTCCAAACATCGAGTGGCAATCGAGCGCGGCTGCCGCGCGCCGCCCCTGACCTGTGTTTAGACGACTGCCGCACAAACATTAGTCGGCTTTGTCCTAACTACAGCGCGGCAGAAATGGGTCCTAGAAATGCTGCGTGTTGCTGCCGCGCTCTTGCTGCTCAATGTTTGGACACACCTTAAGGTTCCGTAGTTTACTACAACGCCCAGTTCGAGTCGGATTAGCTGACTAAGAGTTCCATACCATGCTCTAACGTGACAGAACTTAGCGAGGGAAAGTTTAAAACCCATATTAAACGGGTCCTTATGAAAAAAGCATATTATAAGATTAAGGACTATGTTGAAGATAAGACTGCTTGGCAATGATTCCTTCTGCACATGTGGCTTCCCTGGCTTATTGTGACTGCGTTATTGTATAAAGGTCTATTATCAATTCCAGTGTGCCTGTTGTTAACATTTTTATTTTATGTGCTTTGCTTAAGTTTATTTTCAGTTTTGTAAAGCTATTTTTTTATGTGAATGCGAGAACGCTATAGACTCTGAGATTCATTTCTGATCAGTTATATTACATTGTATTATGTCAATTGGTCTATATTGTCCTCTCATACCTAAAATAAATGTATTTGTATAGCAAAGATTGTAAAATCATTTTTTTTAAAGAGAAACCGTGGATTTTCTTGCCTGTTCTTCTCCATAGAAAACGACCAATTTCGAACCGTGCACTAAATTCGGACGGTTTATGAGTGCCCATGTAGGCCTAAGTAAAATAAAATAATTTTGTTTTTCAACCGACGACAAAAAGAGGAGGTTATCAATTCGACTCGTATACTTTTTTTTTTTATGTATGATCATCGAGTAGGTACTCGAAGACGGCTGAACCGATTTGGAAATTTCTTTTTTTGTTCGAATGGGTATACTTCGAAATTGGTACCATTATCACCAAAATCATGATCTGATGATGGGATCCTGGAGAAATCGAGGGAACTCTTCAAATATTATCGGCACACCTATGGCGTTTTGGGTATTTCTTATAGTAACTTGTGCAGTGGGTCTCAAAAAGTACCATTTGGGGAAGTGGAACTGATGATGAAGACCACAGATGGCTGCCGAAACTACTCAATAATAAGTATTTCGTGGATTGCGATTCGATTACTTGAATATGGATGTTAAGCACTTTATGCTCGTCACAATGCATATGGTGATGTAGAGCTGATGGTGAAGTACCAGGAGAACTCCTCAACAATTAACGGCCCAGCATTGGGAAAAGCAATATTTTGTAAAAGGTTATAAGTAGTTGACATTTAGGCTCTTGTAACTAGGTAAATTAAAAATCATCCAACTAAAAAGAGTAAAATAAAAATTAAAAAAAAAAATTAAACCGACTCCCAAAAAACACTGCAAAGTGAAAAATAACTTTAATTTCGGAAGTCGGTGCCAAAAATGAAAATACGAAACTAAAAACACCGACTACCGAAATTAAAGTTATTTTTCACTTTGCAGTGTTTTTTGGGAGTCGGTTTAATTTTTTGTTAAAATTTTTTTAACAAAAACCAACTACTCTGTTTTACACAAATATGAACTTGATCTAAATATTCTTCAATGGAATTTGTCTGAAAGGGAGTATAATACAGTTGGTTGAGTCGTAAATTTGTGAGGCCAAATTGGGTCTGATAGTTTTTCTTTGTACTTCGTTATATTATGTAAGCACTACGTTAGAATTCCTACCTACTACCAATTAGTCGGTAGAGGGGGCGATAATTGACTTAACAAAAATGAGTACTTTAAAGCTTAACATTCCAAACGGAACCCTGAATCGAAAATTAGTAATTATTTTTAAACAACCTATCCAACGATACCCCACACTATGGGGTTTTCATGACATTTTACAACTACTTTGTCGGCGTGATTAATATATATATATATATCTATGCCAAATTTCAGCGTTCTAGTACCAACAGTTTCTGAGCCAAGCCGCAGACAGACTTACAGACAGACGGTTGGAGAAACGGACGGACATAGCGAAACTATAAGATGAAATCGGTCCAGCCGTTCCCGACTTTTAGCAAGACTAACGAACAGCTATTTATAATAAGGAAGAAGATTTGCTAGTTTCACTTTTCCTGGACTCTGTCTCTCTGTACGTCGCTACTGACGCATAAGGACAAGAATATCAAATAACATTTTACGCGTTCGTGCCCGAGTCGTCACAGTAAGACAAAGGCACTTCTTTTTATAGTCAAGTATAACTGGGAGGTGCTCGTTTACCTAATTTTATTTCGAGGCTCGCAGTAAAAGTGGTGGATTGACACGTTACGACCTGCCCCACGCCCGGCGCGCGGCGGCACTGTTGCCACCTCCGCGCGACCCTCGAGGTAATCATGGGTCTTTTATTTTATAACAGAGTAAATGGGTTCTTTATGGCGAAATGCTAGCTGTGAGAAATTTTAGACTGAGAACTGTTCGGTGAGAAGTCTGGGGCTAAATAATAATAGCCGCGTGGGTCTTCAAGAAGCAACAATGCTGGGTCAGTTCGTGGATGATTCACCTTCATATCAAAATTAGTCCGTGCTTAGGAAAGCACGTTGTTCAGCCGTTGGTCCCGGCTGTCACATCTTTGGCAGTCGTTACGGAAAGTCAGAAGCTAACACCAGTCTTACCAAGGTGTATCGTGTTACCCAGTTACTGGGCTGTGGAGGTCAGATAGATGATGAACTTTTTGAACATTTGACAATTACACCAATCGAGAAACGGGCCAAAAGACTCATTGGCAACGATGAAATGAAATGAAATATTTCAATTTTTTAAATTTTGTAAATTGGTTATAAGTAACACTTTTACACGTCATGTTTTTTTGCGTGTTAAGTTTAGCTAGATGAGGCCGGTATTTCCTAACTGACTACTCTGAGAAGAAACACCGAAACAAACTCAGAGGTCATAGTCTCTTTTAAAGTCCAGACAATTTGTATTTTTATATGAGAAGCATGTAGGTTCATGTCTGTGGTATTCTTTTGAGGAAATAACCACGCAAATTTGAGCGGACCTGTCCAGACAGTGCAAGCATGTTCTGCACTGTTCGAATCAAAACTAGGGCGTTGAACATCGACGAAGAGTTGGTAGTCTATCGGTTTTCTATCGGTTTCATTTCGGAGAGTGTGCGATGGAATTACACAATCTAATTCCGCCAAGTCCGTTCCATCATCGGACTAGAAGACTAACGGCGATGCGCCATCGTTACATGGTGGACATCCCACCCATTCGCACAAAACGTTTTGGGAATACTTTCATTGTGCGTACGGCTAAGGAGTGGAATTCCCTGCCGGAGTCGGTGTTTCCTGATAGCTATAATCTGGGAGTCTTTAAGTCAAGAGTGAATAGGTTACTTCTAGGCAAGCGTGCTCCAGCTTCGACCACGTCATCACTTACCACCAGGTGAGATGGTGGTCAAACGCTAAACGATAATAAATAAAAAAAAAAAATTACATTTTGTTGGAAATTCTGATGTCATAAAGCCAGACTATGTGATACCTATGCATATTTTGCTGTCATATATTTCCACAGGCATTTTTAATATGTTTAATTATAAAAGCTGTTGTGAAACTTGTGATTCTCAATTAGTAGCTCCGCATTCCGCAGCGCAATTGACACATTGTTTCTAACAGATATTACACGGGCGCCGCGGCGGGTGAGCGCGGAGTTTTTGGTACACGCCATTTTTATTATTTGCAGAAAGAAAGAGAGCAAAGAGCAATGGCCCAGTGGAAACCCGACGAGCGAGTTGCAAGCCGTGAGTTTGAATCCAGTCAGGCATATGACATAGTGCAATTTATATCATCACTACTGATATAAGAACATTAAAGAAAAACATCGTAAGAACTATGTCCTAAGACCGAAATACTGAAGACATTTGTGACTTCCATGAACCCGCAAAAGGCTCGCGTGGGGATTATAGTCCACTTCTTCTGAAAAGAGGCCTATATCCCAGTAGGAACGTTTATTTATTTATTTTATTATTTGTGTACACACAGTAAAATACATTAGGATACAACATAATTATAATATTTGAGTACAAAGGTACTGCTTATTTCTTAAGAAATTTCTTCCAACAGACCTGCGAAAGGAGAAGTGAAAACGAAACGAAGATGAAGAAACGTTATATATTATGTATTATTATTTATTGATACAAGTCAAGTCTCTTCGCGTTCTTGTTTTAGTTGGGAAGAAGAAATAGTAGATTGTATTATAAGGGAGCAAAATAATATTTTTAAGGCGTGGGCGCTTTTTTGATTCCAGAGCGAAGTGAGAGATTCTAGAGTAGAATCCTGAACGTAGCGAGGGATTCAAAGTACGTCGCCCGAGCCAAAAACATAATTGCGGCGCATTTATAAAGAGGATTAAAAACTCATTACTGCTCGCTAATAGTTTCTTATAGAAAACACCACCTTTGGGTGCACTTAAAGGTGAATCAAGTCATCCTTTTCGCATAGATGGGATGAAAAAGTATGAAAATCTCCCTATCAACACATCGGTCTGTTATGTGCAAAGAAATAAATGTATATTTATTTCTTGTATACAAAACAATCATCATCACCGGCCTTTTCATAACTATGTAGGGTTCGACTCCCAGTCCTACTGGAATAAGCTGGATAATATTCAGTGTTTTATGTGGACCGACCAGCCAGAAGCCGGTTAACACAATACCCCTTGCCTACACCAGTGTCAGACTTTTTCGCGTTTCTGATTACCCATAACGTCTGTCAAATGACAGCAAATTATACAACGTGTAATTTAATAGTACATTGTTCATCGAGGGGAGAAAGTGACCGATTACCGAATCGCACTTTCTTCCGAGTGATACATAGTGCTTTATACTATACCTACGAGGAAAATAGCTTTTTGTACATTAATAAATGAAACCGAGTTAAAAGATAGGACCTATGGCCATAGACAGTAGGTACCTCATTTATTTTTCGTGCCAAATTGTTATTCTTATTATGTTCGATGAAAGTTAATGTGAGAACTTGTTCAGCAGCGTGTTGGGAGTAATTTTAAATCAATGTTGAGCAATACTATGTCGCCAGTATCATTTTCTCTTGGTGATAAAAACTTTTTTGTCTTTTGGCATTATAAGTATTTTTAGTTAGCTACTGAATTGGTCTAAATTAAAAAAAAACAGCGCGTTAGTAATGGATTTTCATACACTTTTCCCTCCCTCTCCATTGTCTCCAGCACGTTAGTAATGAATTCTCATACACTTATGCGACCCGCACATTTGTACTACAGTAATGACGTCCTCTCTGTCAAACTTTTTAAAAAGTAATAAGGCACTTTCCGAGCAGGTATAGTATAAAGGGTATATACATACCGAGTGCACGGCTTCTTTGGATGATAACAAACGATATGGCAAGGGTTTTCTAATCCTATGTCTACATGTGTGGAGCATATTAGAAATTTCAATACATTGATACCAGAGGCCGATTTTTTTTAATTAAGGAGAACGAGGAGAATTATCGTTTTATTGGGAAGTGACGTGGAAAGCGATGACCCTCATAGTGATGTGACACGTTTGTTATTATTGGTATTCAAGAAACATATGAAACCGATAATTTGGGGTCAATTCTGTGAGTCACTTATTTTGAGCTGAAACTTTGCATAGAGACTCCATACCAGATGTTGTGTTAAGTCCTTTTGGATAGATATGGGGTTTCCGTTACACGTTGTATGTCATACAAAAGAAAAAATAAAAAAAAATACCGTACATATTCTATAGTTCTGTGAAATACAGGCTTATAACAAAAATCTTTAGGTGTGTTTATGGAAAATAAATAACTACAAAGAGCAAGATTTTATTTTTCTAGCTTTTGAGATATTTTAAAACAAATAAGGAATAAGTGTAACTCGATGAGACACCCCTTTTATATCTGAAGCGCAAATAAATTGAAGGGAAGCTCACTTTTGTGATGTTTGTATAGGTACATACACCTCTGGTACCGGCTATGGAATAAAACAGTTTATTATTAACTTTAGTACATTACTTATTACTGGATATATCAAATATAATTAGTATTATTTCTAAGTTAATATACAACGTGTAATAGAATAAACGCATTCATGAAAGTAGTTGGTTCAGAATGGGCTTCTGAATCGATTTCCGTCATAAAAAATAGGTGTTAAATTTTGATGGAAACATCTTTCATTTAACTTAAAATGGAAACAGTATCATGGCAAATTAATACAATCCTTAATTCAAAAAAATGCGCTCGTGTGCTTGTCGGCCACAAACATTGCATGCGTCTGCGTAAGGATATTGTATAACGCACATACGTTTTGCGTTACGGATAACTATTTTATTAAAAAAAACTTTTTAGCAAAAAATAGAACCGACTTCCATATAAAAACACTACAAAGGCAAAAATAACTTTAATTTTGGAAGGCGGTGTCAAAAACGAAAATATATACAAAACTAAAGACACCGCCTTCTGAAATTAAAGTTATTTTTGCCTTTGTAGTGTTTTTATATGGAAGTCGGTTGAATTTTTTGCAAAAAAGTTTTTTTTCACGCTTTTTAGTGGGTCGGTTTGTAATTTATCTAGTTACAAAAGCCAAAATGTCAACTACTTATCACCTTTTACAAAATATTGCTTTTCCCGGTGCAGAGCCGTTAAGTTTTGAGGAGTTCTC
The DNA here is from genome assembly GCA_943138885.2 of Tholera decimalis. Taxonomy (NCBI): domain Eukaryota; kingdom Metazoa; phylum Arthropoda; class Insecta; order Lepidoptera; family Noctuidae; genus Tholera; species Tholera decimalis. The sequence continues at coordinate 3,170,242 of OW964548.2, forward strand.
CTGGTACATCACCATCAGCTCTACTTCACCATATGCATTGTGACGAGCATAAAGTGCTTAACATCCATATTCAAGTAATCGAATCGCAATCCACGAAATACTTATTATTGAGTAGTTTCGGTGGCCATCTGGGGTCTTCATCATCAGTTCCACTTCCTCAAATGGTGCTTTTCGAGAGCAACTGCACAAGGTACTATAAGAAATACACAAAACGCTATAGGTGTGCCTATAATATTTGAAGAGTTCCCTCGATTTCTCCATGATCCCATCATCAGATCCAAACGTGACGACAATGGGACCAACTAGAAAGTATACCTTTTCAAATAAAACAAGAATGTTCAAAATCGGTCCAGCCATCTCCGAGTTATGAAGTAACATACATAAAAATAAAAAAGAAGTTCAAGACGAATTGTAAACCTCCTTTTTTTTTGAAGTCGGTTAAAAATGCCTAGGTTTGGTTTCAACCTATTTAGTTATGGATTTTGTTTTAGACTTTTCTATACTAATATTATAAAGCGGAAAAGTTTGTTTGTTTGTTTGCTTGAACGCGCTAATCTTCGAAAGTACTGGGTGGATTTGGATGCCATTTGGTATGGAAGTAGCTTGAAGCTTGAGGAAGGTTATAGGCTACTTTTTACGCGACTGCAAAAAAGGAGAGTTATGTTGTTTTTTTTTTCGTGGTAAAATCATCAGATGAGTGCTCCCACCCCGGGCAGGGCCGGAGGGACTGTCAGACTTGTACTGACTAAAATCCACGGTGTTCCTTCAACAGCCCTTTACGTTCCGGGGTCACGGTAATGAGATAAGTCCCACGACCCCGGCAGGCTTCGGCCCTCTACAGGGCGGGCCTCGTCATCTTGCTGATGCTCTTTGAGGCGCGCATGGAACACAACGCGCCGTCGACCCGGGCATGGTCCATGGTCGGACAACGAGTTGCCCTTTACTCGCTGTCCGCATGCCCGCGCCTACGGTGGCCGGAGATCGTCGGCCGACGTCCGACGCCGTGGGCATCTACCACTGGTGGCTGGGCTGGAGGGAGGACGCTATCCTCTCCCTCACGCGGCCCGCCTCCTCCTTCGATAGCATGACTGCTTCGCAGAAGGAGGCGACCGCTTCCCACTTCGTCTCGCCCCGCAGCATGGCCTCGACCAATGCCGGGCGCGAGAGGTCTCCGCCTATCGCCGCCGTGAGGACACGTCGGTGTTCTGCCCAAGCGGGGCAGTCTTGCACCGTATGCTCTACTGTGTCCTCAGGGCGATCCTCTCAGTGGTGACACCTAGGCGTTTCTTCCTTCCCCATCAGACACAGGTACCTCCTGAAACTTCCGTGTCCGGTGAGGACCTGCGTCATGCGGTAGGTCAGGACGCCGTGACGCCGATCTAGCCATTCCTCAAAGAGGGGTCTGAGGTTTTGCGCTTAATCTGTTACATCTTGCATAATTCAGCATATTACGTTTCCACTAGGTAATTATTATTATATACATTTATTTCAGACAAAAATTATCCACATACACATAATTAAACACAATACAAATGACATACAAACAAACACAAATTACACATAATACGCACACTACACAATGAACATATTAATTCATACCCTCTCTGCTCCATGACTTATACACGGGGGCATGTAGGGCCCGCCAATGCCGCAAAAATGGGCCATCCAACCTGTTGGCAACGACGGTAAGGCCATAATCCACCACAAGCGCTCAATACGGGTTGGTACATGTCACATGCCTTTGATTTTTGGGTCCTAGGACATAAAAAATTCCGCACAATGGTTTCCTTTACCGATTTGAGAGCAGTGATATAAATTACACACAGTCATGCGCCTGCGAGACCTGCAACTCGCAAGCCAGGCCCGTAATAACCACTAAACCACCACGGCTCTCCTAGATTTTCCAAGTATTTCTTTTTGTTTTCCTAGAATAAGAAACACATAATATTTTTCACATATTTCATTTATAATTTTCAATCAACTATCTAATCTAATCAACTGAATTTTGAACAGCTTTCTAAACAAAACCATTTCACGAAAGTTTTATTTCATTCGCCTGGCTTTTTGTTTCTTATATTGCCGTGTTCCTGACAAGCACATCTTTGCTCGCGTTTTGTTACCCATTACGACGCAACAGAGCCGACGGTATCCCTGTATCGACTCATTGTGAACTAAAACATTGTGATCGACAAATATATATCTTTTTTAAGAGAACCTGCAATGATGGTAGATTTCATATTACTAACAATCTTGTTAACCCCTCCAACTAAACTAAATATGCTTGTGTCTGGAGTGCTGAGTACTGGCCCCGGGACACAACGCCTTTATTCACTTTGATGTCATTTTTATAACATTTAACTATCATTAAAATGCAAGAAGGAAACACAATGCCCAAGTTAGTTTAATAGAAGAAAAGCTTTCTAATAATAAACAACGAATGAGAACAAGCGATCAAATTTTGTAAGCGAAGATAAACGATGAGATGCCTCTTAACAAATCGATGGGAGATAGCATCGATTACTATCCGAGAACGACGAACACCAATAATAATATTGGCTTTGATTTAATATGCGCAAGCAGACGTAAGCGCCTGCTATGGCCGCCGCTCGGCCGGAGGGATCTGCTACCTCGTCGACTAGCTATTGTTGTCCAGCCTGAGCTCGCAAATGAATCTGTCGGCTCACGAGACATTAAAATTCTGTCATTTCTCTCACAATGGGCTGCAGATTTAAACGTTTCTGTCAGCGTCTCAGGCCGCCCGCCTCGCGATAGCTCATTACCAAATCATTCGCTCTTTGTTCCACGTTTTACAAGTTGACTTCTTTATTGTTTTGTTGTTGGGAACAATTTTCGTTTATCAGACATTTTAAGAGTTTGTCAGGCTTCCAAAATCCAGGAAACGACAATTCCATTGAGTATATAGGTACTTACCCACCCTTCTCGATTATTTATTAATTTTGCTTCAAAAAATATTTAAGTACATAGATCAAAATGTCATAGATCACTGAATCCCACATTAGGATATCTTGTGTTTAATTAATAAAAAAACCATATAATTATAACCACCATACGATACAAACAAGACAGTACCTAATATAGCTTGATTATTACCAATTACTTATTGATACGTAACACCGTCTTGGTAAAAATGCTAAAGCGCGATTACTTAGGAAAAGAAATCTCATTTTTAGGGTTCCATAGCCGAATGGCAAAAAACGGAACCCTTATAGTTTCGATATGTCTGTCCGTCTGTCTGTCTGTCTGTCTGTCTGTCCGTCCGTCCGTATGTCACAACCATTTTATTCCGAAACTATTAAGACTATACATTTGAAACTTAATAGGTAGATGTATTCTATGAACCGCTTTCAAATTTTAAGAAAAAAAAATAATATATATTTAAAATAAAGGGGGGTCCCCATACATGGAACTAGAACTGAAAATATTTTTTTCATGAAACCTATGCGTGTGTGGTATCTATAGATAGTTCTTTAAAAATGATATAAGGGTTTCTAAAACCACTTTTTCATAAAGTCAATCGTTTAAAAGATATAAGCTTCCTAATTGGTAAAATGTGTGTCCCCCCCTCTAACTTCTATAATAATGGAGTGAAAAATCTAAAAAAAAATATACGTGTGTAGATATTAATGTAAACTTTCAACCAAAATTGGTTTGAACGAAATCGGGTCAGCAGTTTTTGAGATACAGCATATTTTATAAAACCGCAAATATAACTTTGTAATTCATACCAACACTATAAAAAAACATAGTTATTTAGCGTAGTTGTAAAAATGTAAATAAGCTAGTTTTAAGAAATTTTTAAGGTTTTTTTTAATCGTCAAATAAATATACATATTATATTATATTATTATAGTTACTACGGAACCCTTCATGGGCGAGTCTGACTCGCACTTGGCCAATTTTTTGACATGGGGTGTGTCGATATCTGCTCGCTCCACTCTCAGCGAATGAGATAATAATATCGAATGCCACCGAAGAATGCTTAAATCTGATTTTAAATATAACGAACTAGCATTTCACCCGCGACTTCGTCCGCGTGTATTTCGAATTAATTTATAGCCTCTAGCACTCACCAATAATGTACCTTACTACCAATGAAAAAAATATGGAATCTGATCGTTAGTTCCGGAGTTTACCCCCTGCATACAAAGTAATAAACATACAAACAAATTTTACCTCTTTTTAATATTAGTATAGTCAAAGGAATTCTTCTTATCATTTTCTTAACTCTTTTCTCTTTTTTGCATTAATTGATGTTGAGCAAAATAGGTAACACGAACCACATATACAACAACAATATACAATACAATTATACACACGGCATATCTTAAAACGAACTTTCCCCGTGTGATTAAAATGAATTATTAAAAAATACTGAAAACCTTGCTCCAAAGCCATAAAATGCCTGAAACTTATAACTGTTGAGAGACTTACCACGGATTTCCAGATACGCTGAAGGTTCATTACAGGATGTATGTATAGATACTATGGATGTTTATTACTCTTTTACGCAAAATCTACCGAACAGATCTGAATGAAATTTGGTAAGTAAATAGCTGACATCCTGGAATAGTACATAGGATAATTTTTATCCCAGAATTTCCACAGGATCGGGATTTTCGCGGATAAGCCTTCCCACTTGAACAAAGTCTCGAGCAGAATCGTACTTACATAGGTAATAGAAAAAAACTTTTTAACAAAAAATTAAACCGACTCCCAAAAAACACTGCAAAGTGAAAAATAACTTTAATTTCGGTAGTCGGTGTCTTTAGTTTTGTATTTTCGTTTTTGGCACCGACTTCCGAAATTAAAGTTATTTTTCACTTTGCAGTGTTTTTTGGGAGTCGGTTTAATTTTTTGTTAAAAAGTTTTTATTTCACTCTTTTTAGTTGGTCTATTTTTAATTTACCTAGTTACAAGAGCCTAATTATCAACTACTTATAACCTTTTACAAAATATTGCTTTTCCCAATGCTGGGCCGTAATTGTTGAGGAGTTCTCCTGGTACTTCACCATCAGCTCTACATCACCATATGCATTGTGACGAGCATAAAGTGCGTAACATCCATATTCAAGTAATCGAATCGCAATCCACTCAATACTTATTATTGAGTAGTTTCGGCGGCCATCTGTGGTCTTCATCATCAGTTCCACTTCCTCAAATGGTACTTTTTGAGAGCAATTGCACAAGTTACTATAATAAATACCCAAAACGAAGTAGGTGTGCCTATAATATTTGAAGAGTTCCCTCGATTTCTCCAGGATCCCATCATCAGATCCTGACGTTTATGAAAATGGGACCAATATCGAAGAAGTTGTAAGAAGTGTGTAAGAATATCAATATATCCTTTCAATCAAAAAAAGAATTTTCCAAATCGGTTCAGCCGTCTTCGAGTAATCGATGATCATAAATTAAAAAAAAATATATATATATATACGCGTCGAATTGATAACCTCCTCTTTTTGTCGTCGGTTGAAAAAAGTATGATAATTAACTGCACTAGCTCAAAAAACATAACATACGGCTGCCCACAAGGTTCAATTTTAATTTCATTTTTCTTTGTAATTTATATAAAACGCTGTAATAAAACTGGACACCTAACCCTATAAAGATAGATAGTTAGAATATACTTTATTTTACACCAATAATTGAATCACACTTAAATAACAATATTGTAAAAAATTGGTTATAATGGCGGTCTTATCGCTGAGAGCGATATCTTCCAGACAGAGAAAGAGACGATGTTTATTTTACTTTGACAAATGTATCACCGAAATTATAAAACTAACGCTCAAAAAGACCTCGATATACTTAATGAATGGCTCATTACAACTTAAACCTCAAAGACATCAAATTATATTTGCGCAATAATCGAACCGGTTCCCGTCTTTTTACCTCTCACGAACAACGGAGAAACTATAAAATTAATAGTCTAGCCAGGAAAACTATCTTGGGCTTTGGTTCGACGACCAGTTCAATAGCATAACATATCTCCAGTTATGAACGCTGTACTATCGTTGTATACAAATAATTCACAAACATCCTCTCTGCGAAAGATCTAACGATTATTTTTCGACGAGTAGGTAATGTGGAACGATAAAACTTCACGTTTTTATTAGATTTAACTCAGATATTTCAATAGATCCGAAAATAAATTTACATGGTACAATGCAAAGTTTGAAACAAACATTAAAAATAGTAGATATCGTTATAGATGTGCTCTCACCGGACTGTACCAGTGTACTGAGATAAGTGGTAACTTTACAGTGGTTTAATCACAGTATCTCGTTATTGTTAACTAGCTTCTACCTACGACTTCGCTCGCGTGTCAAGTTCTGCATCAGTTTTTCCAGTTTCCGAAATTAATTATAGCCTATATTTTACCCAGACTTCATAGCTATATACCAAAAAAAAATCATTGAAATCCGTCTTCGTCAGTAGTTGCGGAGATTAGCGTGTATAAACAGACAAAAAAAATATTTTAAATTCTTGCTCAATTATTTTATTATTGCTGAGCCCATCGGTTAAAGCACTAAGAAAACTGATCAGAGTGTGTGAATTATACCTTGGGCTCAAATATAATACACTGAAGAGCGAGCTTATGATCTTCAAAGCAGGGAGTGAAGGGTATACCAGGGTGCCACCAGTTATGCTGTGTGGTAGTCCTTTAAAAAGAGTTGCTGAATTTAAATATTTGGATAACTGTGTCTCAGACGATATGAAGGATCCCACTGATGTGGAGCGGGAGCGCAGTTCGCTGGCTGTTCTATGTGGGATGTTGGCTCACAGGTTTGCACGTTGTACAGCACAAGTCAAGGTGACGCTTTTTAAAGCGTACTGTCAATCCTTTTACACGTGCACCCTGGGGGTGAACTTCACGCAGAGGGCATATAGTGACCTGCGCGTCCAATATAACAATACGTTCCGGGTGATGTTGGGGCTGCCGCGATTTTGTAGTGCGTCCGGCATGTTTGCTGACACGAATGTGGACGGATTTGCGGCCATTATGCGCAAGAGATGTTCTTGTAGACAGCGCCGTGTACGCGTCAGCCCCAACACGACTCTGAGAACGCTAGCTGATAGGTGGGACTCTCCGATCTTGGGGCGATGGATACGACTGCATGCAAGTCAAGTCAAGTAAACATGCCCCAAGGTCGGCGTATGCCACGCAGCTTAGATTTATAATTTAATCTATACTAATATTATAAAGCGGAAAAGTTTGTTAGTTTGTTTGTTTGTTTGTTTGTTTGCTTGAACGCGCTAATCTTCGAAAGTACTGGGTGGATTTGGATGAAATTTGGTATGGAAGTAGCTTGAAGCTTGAGGAAGGTTATAGGCTACTTTTTACCCGACTGCAAAAAAGGAGAGTTATGTTTTTACCGTGATAGTATCCACGGGAGCGAAGCCCCGCGAGAGTACTAGTTTAGTTATAAGTTCACATGTTACTAACAAACAAATATGGAATCATCCGAAATATAATAATTATATTGAATTGAATTCCTGTTTCCAAGCTACCCTGATTTTTTTTTGTAAATGTGTTCAAGTTGACTACTTACAAACAAACACGCATTTTTACTGTTTTCTTACATGTACTGATGAGATACTGTGATTCCAACGACTATAAAAGCTTTAAATTGAACGAATCTTACTATTTAAATCTTTGGTTTGTTATTATATTTAATAGTTTTCGTCCTGTTTATTTCTGTTATTTTTTAAATGATGAAAATTTCGACTTTGTCAACCAACACACCTGATAGTAAATGATGATGTGGTCGAAATGAAAGCTAGATTATCTAGAAATAAGCTATTCACTCTTGACTTAAAAACCCCCAGGTTAAAGCTATCAGGAAATACAGACTCCGGCAGGAAATTCCGCTCCTTAGCCGTACACACAATGAAAGTATTTCCAAAACGTTTTGTGCGTGTCGGAGGGCCACCACGAAACGATGGCGCATCACTGTTTGTCTTGTAGTCCGATGGTGGAACGTGCTTGGTGGAATTAGATTGTGCTATTCTATCGTCACACAATCACCGCAACTCTCCACATATCACACTCCCCGAAACGTAACCGTAATGTAATGTAAATTTAATGTAATGTATGTCTGCAGAGGGTCAGCAAGATGGCGGCGGCGGGGCGGGCGGCGCCGACCTCGGCGAGGACGAGGCCCCGGGCTGGTGGGGCGACTGCGTCAGCACCTGCCCGCCCCCTGTGCAGGAGCTCTGCACATCCAACCGATTTGACAACCTACACGTAAGTCTTTCATACTAAGTTACGCTTGCTCCAGAGCCTCGCTGATCCTATCAGCATAAAATATATGGAAACTGTCATGTGCATGCAATAAAATGTCTGTACTTTTAGAGATGCCGCCAACTGTAGTTGGTTTCTTCTGTCCATGGTCTTATTTATTTATTTAAAATTCTTGTACTTTTGTACAAAGTCGGACTTAATGCGGTAGGTATTCTTTACCAGTCAACTATGAGTGGTGAAGAGATAGTGTGGGAACTGCAATATGTAGGTACGTGAGTTACTTAACATAGAAAAATACATATAGTATAAAGTAAAACAAGTACTTATATAAATGTATACACAAATATATATAGTTGATACAAGTTACTGAAAAATAAATATGAAAATTTTGCTTAAATGTTAGGAAAGTAGATTTACAATTTCGTTTTAAATGCGTAGCGACTGCTTGGCATGCTGATCTTGAAAGAAAGCTTATTCCGCTGGAAAATCTACGGAATGTGAAATGACAAATTAACAAACTCAGAAGTTTAAGAATTATTAGTGGACTGTAACTCAATTTTTTTTTTATTTATTTATTACAAATAATACAGTTCTGATAGAAAGTACCATTAAACCTGGATTGGTTTGTCTTGGCACTCATTCGCATTAGTAACACTACTTACACTAATTCTTAATAACGAATTCTACACAATTACTCTAACATAACATAAGCTTAAGTATGATATAATTATACCATGTAAGTTAACAAGTTAACTAACTACTATGACTAAGTCGTAAACATCTATTAGCATTTAGAATCAACTTGTAGGGTATACAAGCAAATTTTTAAGTGACTGCGCTAACAGCGCTCTGTTGTGCCACTCATTAGAAACCAGTTCTAATGAATATGTACAGGTTGCTTCATTTTATAACCTAAAGTAACTGATGTTTTAATTAAGATTATTTAAGCAGTCGAAATTATATTTTTTTAATTTAGCTTTATAATTTTTTCTATTTAACTGTTTTTTTTTTAAGTTAGGTGGGATTGCATTAATTAGCTTAGGAATTACATATTTTATAGTTCGCCTACCATAGTAATTAGTCATGCGCGGGATAATTAATTGATTATTAGAGATACTTCTTGTAGTTATTTTATGAGATATAGGTTTTTGTATGCTTTTATTATAAAATTGTTCTATTAGGAAGGCCATATTGAATCTACTCTGTACGGGTAAAATTTTACAGTATTTGAAAAGATGCATAATGTTTTCTTGGCTTGCATCCTTAACTTTTCTAGGTACTATTAGTTTTAAAAGTCTAACTTGAATTTTAAAAATTCTTTCCATATACGAATTAAACGTTCGGCCGTAACTCGTGATTCCGTATGCTATTATTGATTCCACTAATGCTTTGTACATGTTAAGAAAGATATTGAGCGGAACTTTTGGTTTTAAAATATAAAATTTGGCAAGTATAGCTCGCAACTTATGACACACTGAATCCACGTGATAGCTCCAATTAAAACGATTGTCTACAATTAAACCCAAGTAGGTATGGTGCGTTACTTGCTCAATTGCATCACATTGGCATATACATAAAGGGGGAGAGTGTAGACAACTGTAACTATGTGCGATTACCTTTAAAGAGGTAATTGGTCTTAGATTACTAGAGTGAACATGGATGATTTTAGTTTTATTTGCATTAAGGACCAGTCCAGCATCGTGCGCCCATTTAGAAACTCAAGTGAAGTCGTCCTGTAGCCACCGAGCAGCTATATTTATGTCTCGATGGGCAGCTACTAGACATGTGTCATCTGCGTATTGATACACAGAACAGTGGTTGACAACATGTTCCATGTCGTTGACATATGTTAGGCAGAGGCAGAGGCAGAGGTCAGCAGGTTGCATTAATTATGCACCATTGTATGTTAGTTGTCACTATGAATCCTGACATTACACGCCGATGTATCACGAAGCGGTTACCTACTGCAGTTGAGAGTAGACACAGAACTAGACGAATACTTCAGATTGTTCACTTTAACGTTTTCTGTTCTGGTCCTGTTTATAGCATGTTAGCCTTATTTATCTATTTTATTTTATTTATTTGGCTCACCAACTATTGAATACACTGATACAAATATATAAGCCCGGGTCCTTTTTTTCGGTGTCGTAGTCAATGAATTTTTTCATAATTCTACTTTCTAACCCGGCTAATGATGGAGAAGTAGCAAATGATATGAACCTGCATTCGATACTCAAATTTCAATCCAACTAAGTAACTAAATATGCTTGTGTCTGGAGTGGGTTCAGGGCGATTGTGTAATAGGACTGTGACCTCTTGATATTACAAGTCTGATTATATTGCTATTGACGCTTTTATTGGCCATCACATCTCAGAATAAAGACTTATTTGCCCCGAAATAATTACCCGCTCGTCAAATGCTGGTTTGATGAATGCAAACAGGTATGACTGTCAATGTTCCAATAATAATGTTCTCACGCAAACTAACGGGTGCAGCTCATATTCCAGCGATTGCCGCTCTAACATGAATGTGATGTACTCCATCATTTTAAATACTCACAAAATTTCAAAATGTAATAATAACGATGGACTATAAAATGTTTAATATTTCGTGTTTAATATTATGATGATGCTGTTTACGAGGCATATTTTCATCGCGGTATTACAAACAATCCATCATCGCGTCTCAATGAACGGAGTTAACCTAAACACACGCTGTATATACATACATGTGTATTTATGTACCAAACTGTACATTAAAATAATTGAGGGTTAATTTGAAGACACGGTACCTTTTTTCTGGGTGGGAAAATCATAGAATGACTTCTCCCTGCTCTGGGTGGAGCTGGAGTGTCAGACTTCTACTGACTAAAAACCCACCCAATTCCTTCAACTGCTCTTATGTTCCGGTGCTGCGGTATCTCGTTAAAACATTCCCGCTACCCCGGCAAGACATGATAAATTATTTATTTTGTAAATTGGTTATTAAATAACACTTTTTCGTAAATTTAAACTAGATGAGGCCAGTGTTTCCTGACTACCCTGAGAAGAAACACCGAAACAAACTCAGGTACAGTACGGCCGTTCCAACTTGGCGAGCGTGAGGTTTTAAAAAAATAAATGCAATTTAGCAGTTGTTATTCCTGTTAACAACTGTTATTGGCATTTATTTTTTTAAACCTTTATTTTTGTACGAGTTCACAAGCGTTAAAGTTCGCAGAGCCTAACTTCACGCTCGCCAAGTTAGAACGGCCGCATTGTACCTACCTATATACTCAAACAAGTCCGCATTTCTTCAGGAACAGGTCCGAACGTTAAGTTGATAAATAGATATATGGAACTAGCAGGTACACTCAATCAAACATAGATATATGGAGCAAGTTTATACACTAAACCTTACATTCTATAGTAACAACATCACATTGACAACGCCGTTAACCTGGCTCTTCACAGCAGTAAGATTCTCGTAGTTTAGTTTTTGTGACGCCTAAAGATAGGTATTAAAATCTAATTTTGAAAGTAGCGAACACGAACTATATTTAACTGTGATGTGATGAGTGTGTACAACAAGGTGCAATTCATCATCCTCACAACATGCATATACATAAAAAATGCGAAAAGTTTTAAGTTCAGATATATTATATATAACCATTTTTACATAAAATAACGGCCTCATCTAGTTAATATATAAGGAAAAAAATGACGTGTAAAAGTGTTATTTAATAACCAATTTGCAAAATAAAGATCATTTATCATTATCATTTAACACTTCTATTTATGTATATTGTGTCTTTATAATTTTATGTTATTAGTTAAGTATATTTTAATTTACATAATTAGTATTTATACACACTGTATCTATCATCTCTTCTTCAACTCTCCTATCGCAGGTCTGCTGGAAGAAATTTCTTTTGAAATAAGCAGCAACTTTGTGCTCTTTTATCTGTATTTGTCTTTTCTTTTCTTTTTTAAGTGTCATGTGAATAAATACCTACTTAGGTTTAGTTATCCTCTTTTTTGTTATTGTCTAATAAAATAAAGAATAAATAACGGCTTGCTAAAACACAGATAAGCGCTAAGAGGCTTTCGTGTAATGTGCAAAACATTGTATTTAATATTTTGTGAAGTGTATTGGATAAAACAATAACTAGTGTATAAAAATCCCATGAACATGTGGTGAAAAGCTTGCACAGAGTTGAGTCTCTTAAAATAAAAATAAAATATAGGAAGCGATAACGTAATATTCACAAAATTCCGCGAGTTAGTTGCCTACTCGTACGTCGCGTCGTTGGCTTCACTCCTCCCGATCTACTTTTGGTCATTGACTGCTCAGCTGATGTACCACGTCCACGCAAAAAAATTAATGATCCCCAATTTTTAAAAGCGGAAAAGGTTGTTCTTTAAAAGCGCCAATCTTCGAAATGCTGGGTGGATTTTAATGAAATTTGAAATGAAAGTAGGTACCTTGAAGCTTGAGGAAGGGTATAGGCTACTTTTACCTTACTGCAAAAGAGGAGGGTTAGGTTTATATATAACAACAAGTACTAAAATTAGTTTTATAAGTTGTTTGTGTACTAACCAACTGGATTCTGTCTGAAATAATAGAATTTTATTATTATAAACATATAAAAAATGTCATAGTTGATTTGATACAATTATAATTTGATGAATATTGAAACACAAAATTATATGTCACCATTAGTTATTTAACACTAGCATCTGCTCACGGGTTTGCTTCCGTGTCAATTTCTGCATCAGGTGTTCCAGTTTCCGAAATCAATTAGTTATAGCCTATATGTTGCCCAGACTTAATAATATTCCACAACTTTCACACAACGCCATCTAGTCCCAAACTAAGCAGAGCTTGTGCTATGAGTACTAGACAACTGATAAACATACATATATATTTCTAAATACATACATATTATAGATAAATTACACCCAGACAAAGAACAAATGATCGTGCTCATCACACAATCATTTGTCCTGGGTGGGAATCGAACCCACGACATTGTGCATAGCAGTCAGGGCCACTGACCACCAGACCAACAGGCCTGTCTGTAATAGCTATATAACAAAAAAGTTTTTATCAAATCCGTCTGTTTTGTATTAATCTATATCTACACTTATAATAAATCTGTAGAGAGGTCAATTCTGTACATGAAATATATTTCCAAAATAACTATCAGGGGGTGATTAGGGATCGATACTGATGCCAAAAATGCAATCAGTAAAATTTTTGTCTGTCTGTCTGTCTGTCGGTCTGTCTGTCTGTCTGTATAACCGTTATAGAAACAAAAACTGCTCGACGGAGTTTAACGAAACTTGGTACAATTATTTTTTGTACTCCTGAGCTGGTTATAGTATACTTTTCATCACGCTACAATCAATGTGAGCAGAGCAGTGAAGGGAAATGTTGAGAAAACGGAACAGAAGTTACTCCATTTTTTAAGCTTCCGTCGCGTGTGCAACCTTAATGGTTAAAGCTACACAGAAATCATTTCATGACGGAAATGTTCTCCTTAAAATTATATAAAAAATATCCCACGACAGCATATGTCTATCTTTTGTAGTTGACTTACAATAACACGTGTAACTCCCGATAGCTTAGCAGTTCGAAGCTTTCTGATTATAATATTTGTCTACTCTTACGTTTATAACACTCTCAGTCACCCCTAATAGAAAAAGTTAACATTATTAACTATTCCATAAAAAATAATTATATAAATCGGTATAGAAACACCAAAGTTATACATGAAATACGCTAATAATAAGCCATCGCGCGTGAATACTGAATCATGCTATAAGGATTATTTTTGAGAATCGGTCGCCGCGCTGGACGCGTCTTGCGGCCGAAGGTATAAAATTTCGTTCTATAGGTACTTAAGCCTCATGTGAACGTGATCTAAACAATATTACCAATACATTAACTTACGCTGAAGGAGTCGCGGGCACAGCTATTAACAATAATATTGTGCGGTTCCGTATTGCGATATTTTTCAACAGTATTATAGATTGACATATTATATTTCCCTACTAAATCACGAAAGTTAATCTGTCTGTTACATCAAAATCACTGAACCGTGAGGAAGGACATAGGCTACTTTTTTTTTACGAAAAACGACGGATCCGCGGAACAAGTCACGGGCCAAAGCTATCTATACTAATAATATAAGGCTGAAGAGTTTGTTTGTTTGTTTGAACGCGATAATCTCAGGAACTACCGGTTCGAATTGAAAAATTATGTTTTAATTAAATAGTCAATTTATAGAGAAAGGCTATAAGGCTATATATAATTACGCTAAGGCCATTAGGAGCGGAGCGCCAATGAAGAATGCTTCAAAATCGGGGTTAAATTTAACATTGGCCTAAAATAACTATTCCACGCGGACGAAGTCGCGGGCAAAAGCTAGTTTATAAAAATATTAAGATCACATATTTCCACACAATGTAGGAATTGTTTATGAAATAAATCAATCAATCAAAGTCTAGTAGTTACGGAGATTAGCATGTACAAACCGACAGACATTTTTTAAATTCTTTCTCTATTACTGTTTCTTAACCCCTTCAATTATTATTCTAAATATATTCTATCTACGGACACTTTTTTTTACTGATTTATTACATGTATATTGATTTTTAAAATTAAATGCTGCATCAAATGGTCATCTCCATTCCAATCCAGTCCATTGTAATGCCAGGTTTGTGATATCCTATAGTGATCGATGTGCCGGTTGTGGCTTACTGACCTACTGTGCACTCTACAACTTGCTAATTGGCTTGTGGTATCGGTTTCTGGTTTGGACACCGACCCTCAAAATATATTTTGTTTAGGTATCAATAACTTTAACGTGTAGCTAGAATATCTGCTTACTTCCTGGCCATGAAAAAACTACACTTCATAGTATACTAGCTAGCGAGTTCTTTCAAAATCCTACCTAGGTGCAAACGCAATATCTATCTTTATCTAAAAACAGACGGTATTGCCATAGCATTGATATTTACAATTGAACAGAAAACAACACGCCCACATATTGAAGATGGTACAGAATTCTCATAAATCCTGTCACTGACCTCCCTGAAAAAAGAATTTAACAGCCAATAACTTCAGTTCTAGTAATTTTACTACTATAATAACTCCACCTGGTGTCCATTCGGTTATCTCGGCGCGGTGCGTAAAGCTGCGTGCACACCTACCGACGTAGTCGCATCTCCCCTGATTTCTCTGCCGGTTTCTAATTCAGTGAGGACTCACTACTTTTTAAACTGACAACTTCATACTGCCTTTTAGTAAATACATCTACTTAAGGTTAGTTACTAATTCTGTAGCACAAAATATTTAGAATTGCTTTTTAAAACAATTTACAAACACATCTGCGAATATTATGTATGTGTATAGAATACCCGTTTGTGGTGGATAATGGATTTGGTTTGTCGAACTTTCAGGCAATTGACGAATGTCTGAAGTTTGGAACTACTAAAAACATTGTGGAACGTTATTAGTTTCTCTGTTCAGTGTCAGGGTCGGCATGTGATGGGTGAGCGTGCGACAGAGAGCACGATAGACACGCTTGCTGTCTGGCCGCGCCGCCGTACTCCCGCACGAGTACAACACTCAAACTATCAAGAAGCTATTCCAATTTAACTCTAGAACAACAATGTTACGTTCTGTGAGAGTTTAGCTGACGATAAATTTATTCTGGGCCTCCGCAGCTGACTGGCCGAGTAAATATTTAGTTTACATTAAACAAAAAGTGCAGAGAATACTCGAACTTCTGCTGGATTCTCGGCGCCTGGTCGCGCCATACTGGATGATCTGCTCTCACTCATGTCGCCAACTCGTAGGAACTGCCCACATGAGAAAAAGCGTCGAGTTCTCAAAAGAAGGAAGAATTTGTAATTACTAATAACTTACTTTTGCCTGTGACTTCGTTCGCACGACAGGGTTTTTCCGCGTAAATCCCAATCCCGTGGGAATTCCGGGATAAAAATTTGCCTATGTGTTATTTCAGTATGTCGACTATCTACTTACAGAATTTCAACCGGATCCGTTTAACCATACATCCATCCATCCTCACAAAGTTTCGAATTTATAATATTAGTAAGATTGTGGGTGAGATGTGTTACACAGACCCGGCGTGAGTGATGTGCTTTATAAAAATATTCGCGCATGTTGGGTACGTAATATATCATGACGTCACACTACAATGTTTCACACATTATTCTTGTACTTTTACACAATATCTTATCTGGTTTAACGAGGATTTTGTACGAGATTGTGGACGTCCGCGTACTTGTAACGTCAATCCTCCCCGACCTTTGCCAAATGAGCCAGCCCGCGATGCTAAGCCAGTAGCAATAAATAACCTCATTAATAATAATATGACCCAGCCTGACCCTTTGCTGCCCTTCACCAACGACCCCGCTATGCCGAGGCCTGTACTCCACAGGGAGTGCCCTTAGCGTGCGGTTGTTTACATGTAAATATTAGTATGTAAGCCCTGGCAGCCTTTAAATTTAGAGGTCACCACAGGATCGTCCGGTTAAGTAGTAACCAGCCTTAGAGTGCTGAACTACGAGTGGCCCTATCAAAAAATAAAAAAAGAGATTGTGAAATAATGTAATACAGACGCCAGCACATCAAGCTAGTGGCCCTATCAAAAAATAAAAAAAGAGATTGTGAAATAATGTAACACAGACGCCAGCACATCAAGCTACAACAAACTGTCAAATTTCTTTAATACATTTTCAACTTTATTGTTAAAGAAATTAGGTTCAAGGTTGATTGGGAAAATTTGACAGTTTCGTTAGTGCTAAAAAGGAGGATCGCTATAGTCGCATGGGTTAATGTTCGAGGTTATGCAACACTTACTGAGGACTGTCCGTGGATGGGCGATCATCTTGACATGTCGAGATTCCTTTGTGCCTCGGAAAGCACGTTAAGTCGTTGATCCCAACTGCCATTTGTACAATTTTGACAATCGTTACCAGTCTAATGAAAGTCGAAAGAAAGAAGAAGAAAGAAAGAAGAGAGTCTAAAGGAAGAAGAGTCGGGGAAGACCCGGGTATCGTGTTATCCAGCTACTGGGTTGTGGAGGTTAGATAAGCAGCCGTTCCATGTCAAACACTAGTACTCAGATTGGAGGCCGACTTTAAGACCAGGCAGTCCAAAATAATTTTCACGCAAGCTCCGCCCCCATGCAGCAGTAATAAAGTTGAATATCGCGTGCGCTCTTTTACCATATTCGGGTTCGAAACTAAATGTCGTAAGTCTCAATCCTTATTTCGTTTATTACTAAAGTAATAATCGAAAGAAAAAATGTTCTATATATGGATAATAAACTACATTTTCTTACTGTCAATACTAATTTTAGACATAAAAGCCGAGTAATCTTGATTAAATTTTGAATAATCTTTAAAAAAGACAGGATTTTCCATTAAAAAATGAATCGAGCCAAAATGTTCCAATTACGAAACTGGTCTAGACATGTAAAGGAAAAATCCAATAAATCATATACTAAAGCTCCATTTTGATTGTATGCGTAATTGTTGCAGAATATTAATGCAAAGTTACATACAATTTAGGGAGCCTCTTATTAACAGAGTTGAGAATAGATGATGAATGCCAATGATCACAGTAGCAGTTTAGTGACGTTAATAAAACATTGTAACTCGTATCACCACTTTCATCCAAGTTCTGTATAAAAAAAATTGTTTAAAAAAAAATAAAACTGAATAAGCCGGTTTTATTTTTTTATTTTATTTGATTATAAAAGCCTAAATGTAAACTACTTATCACCTATAAAAAGTATTACTTTTCTCGATGAAAACCAATAATTGTTGGGGAGTTCT
Organism: Tholera decimalis; assembly: GCA_943138885.2. NCBI lineage: Eukaryota > Metazoa > Arthropoda > Insecta > Lepidoptera > Noctuidae > Tholera > Tholera decimalis. The sequence goes on from OW964548.2 coordinate 3,188,360, forward strand.
TCTGGTACTTCACCATCAACTCGACTTTCTCCATATGCATTGCGACGAGCATAAACACACTTGACCAGCTTTACGACAAATTATGAGGTCACACATAAAAAATACAGACGAATTGATAACCACCTCCTTTTTTGAAGTCGGTTTATAAATCTGCACCAACTGTGGTTCACTGTCGGTAATACATGTATCCATAAAACATGTCTCCGCGCCACCTACTGCCCTGCTAACACATCTACTGAATCAATGCTTTCAAGACAAACGTACAACAGAACGAACCATTTCCACCTCCGCTCTATAAACCTCGGAATAATGGTGCGAGGCGTAGCATCGGGCGTATTTTTACGGCACCAGTAAATTACGCTCAGGTGAATATACGCCAGCGTCGCGCCGACGTGACATGGCGTCACGCTCGCCCTGACTGACTGACGGCGCTGTCAGCGCTGACAGATGACGTCATTTCTATGAAGGGGTTATTTAGTATTGTCCGTAGAATTATATAAGGCCCTAGCACGTCACGGCAACTAGACCTTGCTCCCGTGGAATTTATAACGATAATAACATAACCCACCTTCTTTTGCAGTAAGGTAAAAAGTAGCCAATAATCTTCCTCCAGCTTCAAGCTACTTCCGTTCCAAATTTCATCCGAATCTACTTAGTACTTTTGAAGATTAGTGTGTTTAAACAAACTTTTCTGCTTTGTAATATTAGTTTAGATTACTGGTATTACGTCAAATCAGAGTGGTCATACATTTTTGTTTAATAGTTTTAGAAGATATCTAGAACCAGTTGAAAAGTGTTACAGGCTAAGAAAGCAAGGAGATTTTATTTGAAAGGCATTCAACAATGATGACTGCCATGGAGTGTAATTGTGGTGCTGCTCCACAAACCAAGACACACTTAATAACATGTCCTGTGTGTCCTGTTCGTTGACCTAAAGGAACTCATGGACGTGTCCAACAGTGCCAAACTCTTTACTCAGTTCTGGGCCAACTCCATATAAATTGCCATCGACAAGCTAAGAAGAAGCCAGCAGTAATGTACAATAAATCTCTTATGACGTCACAATCTATATTTCTCTTGTTGGAATAACAATGACAAAAATATTTCTTGTTCAACAATATTCATACTTAGAAAACACTGACAAAAATACACACTTTCTCTAAGCTCAATAACACACACGTGTGGGCTCGTTACAATATTTCACTTCAAGTGCTAAAAATATGATTCCATCCATACAAAAGCCAAATCTGCTTGAAGTGAAATATATGTCAGCCGACTACTCGGCTCGACAGCTTTTTAATGAAAAATGTTTTGTTGACGCTTCCATTTGTGTGGGGAGAGTTTGAGGCGAGCAGGACTGAGGCTTACTGGCTTTGGGACGAAAACCCTCCCGCGTCAGAAATCGTTTGGGACGAAAATCTAAATTCAAACATTTCAAACTATGCCAGCCAGTGTGGTAGGCTGGCCGCTCGCATAGCAGACTTCCACAGTACCGTGTATCTACGTTTTAATGCTGCGAGTTTACAAGAACACTCTTGTCGATCAAGCTGACTTGATTGAAATTGGGACGAAAGCTCCACAATCGAGCTGTATCACGCAAAAGAGAAAGTAATGTCGCGTGAGCTCCGCTACTGCAATAATATTATACTAAAAATCCCAGTTCCCGCCCCTATTATCTATTAGTGTGTATCTATTCAAAACACAATTATCCTCAAAGCCGGAAACCTTCACAGGACGACCCGTGAGATGTGTATAGCTAAGTATCATTCAAAGTAGGTCGTGACGCCGCGCACCCGAACTCAAATGTCCGTTAAACATCACTTGTCTTGAATCCCGATCGTGAACTTATTGTCACTCAATAGGAGTTCCGTTTCCGTACATAAAATTAGCCTGTCTCCTCCCCCTCCCACTGAACTAAACGACCTCTCCCACCTTCTGTTCTTTATCGAAGTAATCTATTTGTTTACATCTACGAGGTGACAAGTTTGGCGATGTTTACAAAGTTATCTAAGATTTTTCCCGGAAAATATATATAAATGACAAATTGGTCACATTATAAAAAACTTTTGAAGGCCTAGGAAAGAAAACGAAATAAAGGAATCAATTTGTGTGTATTGTGGAGGCGGCCAGCGATGGAATTAGGTCAATGTGTCAGAAAGCGTCCGACTTACAATACCTCCCGACACGAGCCAAATCTTTACAAAACACAAACAATGACGTTTTGAATACAATGTAGCAAAGCGTCTGTAAACAATTCATGGACGATTTACTTGGGATATTGGAAACTGGGCTATTGGGAACTCGTACTTCTGAGTGGCTTAGAATTTTCCATTTTATTTTGAACTGAAATATAAACACTCAAATAACCCAATTTCGCGTGTCGCAGTGGAACAGTGCGACCTAGAGTGCATGCACACTTCACGGCACGCCTGCTCGTCGTAAGCCACGCGCCGGGGACGGCGGCATACGGCGAGCCACGCCCGCCTCACGCCGAGAATACGCTCCGCAAGCCCGCTTTGAGGGTTCGCTTCAGTAAACCGCTCTGTACTACCGAGGATTTGGAATTGAAATATTTAATATTATGACTTCTGTTGCAACTATATTTTAAGCTCTGGACAGAATACCCAACAAGTAAGCAGTAATGTATGAACGTAAGAATTTTTTTGTTTGTTTGTTTACACTATAAATATACTGGAGAAACCTATACAAAACGCCTGGAGTTTTGAGAAAAAGACAAGGGAGTGTAAGATTATTACCTCACTATAACACCACGGTTCATCAGCACATAGACGGGCCCATTACTTTTTAAGAAACCCGAAACCCCCTTTGTGCTACGCCTATAAGGGCACATCCCGGAGGAGACTTTAAAAGGGTCTCCCCTGAGTCTCACTGTGCATGATGGCATGCGATCACTGTGCCACTGTCTTCCCTGGGATCACTAGGTAGGCGGACGGAGAGCTCGCTCTAAGCGCGTGCGAGTCCTAATACCAGCATGACTTAGTATGCAGGCGCGGGTTCGGCTCGTTAGGCGTCAAAACGATACTATACATTCAAATATATGATATGTATCCAATGCCAAACCCCGATATGTGTTGGAAACAATTCCAAGATTTATGTCAAAAAAATCAAAAAAAAAAATCAAAATATTTTATTCGTTTATAAAGTTTACATATCATGTAGTGATTGGAGCCTACCGTTAAGCTAATAAAGCCTGTATTGGGAGACTCCGCTCTTCCATATCGTTATTTACGTACATGTGAATGTAAAATTAAGAAGCTGGTTTACTTATACAAACACATTAGTTAAACATTTTATAATTCACGTTATATGTAGAATAAATTTCATACCTCATAGACTCCCGCCATTAAGTGAGCAGTAATTAAGTCATCGTCTAATATCAAATAGAGTTCCCGATAGATAGTTGACTTACCCGTCATTATGGTGAAGCTGAAATCCTAATGAGGGTTTTCTATAACAACGTTCACCAGGGGGCAGCGCTGATCGGTCAGGTCCAAGCACTTGTCAAGGCTTAAGTTTTATGACATCTGTCAAATTAACGTCAATGTCATATTTACTTTTATTTATCTTTATATAAAAACAGTGGTGCCAACGGGTGTATTTGCCCGAATTCCTTAATTCTTATTTGTCATTTATTCTATTACGATTACTTCTTACCTACTTGGTGTTATATAATTCAGCAATCGTAACAACAACGTATTAGATTAAAGCAAATAAAACAGTGTGTGAAAAGAAACACATCAATATCATCCGGCACTTAATGAATCAGGTCCATTATCTCTGGTCCAGCGGGTCTGGATGGAGCTGGCGGGTCCGGCGGGGCCGGATCGGGAACCCTCACACCTAATATGGAGGGACAAGCGTCGGGTAACCCGGGAAACTAAACTCATGTGTAGAAAAAGTAGTTGGTAAAATGCCTCTAACAATATACTCATAGCTGAAAGTTAGACTATTAGGTACTACTGTCCAAATCGAGAACATATTTCGCTCATGAAATCCTATGTTAAGTAAGTATTATAAATAAAATCTAATTATCTATATATCTAAAAGCGAAATACCACTCACTGATTAATCACGAAATCTCAGAAACTACAAGTAGTGGGGCTCTCAAACTTTGCATGTGGGTTCATTTTAGTACGTAAATGCTCGCTTAGATTTTGCGAAATTCCCATGGGATCGGGATTTACACGGGAGCGAAGCCGCGAATAACTGCTAGTTTTTGTTTTTTATATATCTGTGAGCAGTGGTGGCCAGGTGGTTTCAGACACGTCACATGAGTTGCAGATCGTGAGTTCGAACACATAAAAGCACATTTCTTTGACTAATGTTCATCACGACCACTGTTCTCAAACCGATGTAGGAAAACATCGTAAGGTAACGGATCTTCTAAGACCGAAAACATCGTAAGGTAACATGGATCTTCTAAGACCGAACATTTGAATATATATGTCATCAACCAACATGCACAGGGCTGAATTATGTTATACTAAGCACTCACGCGGGTCTTCGCTCCCGTGGATTCTGTCACGGTAAAAACATAACTCTCCTTTTTTAGCCTATGACCTTCCTCAAGCTTCAAGCTACTTCCATACCAAATTTCATCCAAATCCACCCTGTACTTTCGAAGATTAGCGCGTTCAAGCAAACAAACAAACAAAATTTTCCGCTTTATAATATTAGTATAGATTCCCTCTCATAGAGAGGTTTGTGTTATCCCATAATCTTCATTATTTTCCAATAAAAGTCCCATTCGAATTTGGTTCAGTTGTTCTAGAGATTAGCTCGGACAAACAGTAAGACAGACAGAGAATGTTTTAAGTACCGTGAAATAACTTATAAGAAATTGAGAAATCAAAGTCATTTTTAATTCACAGGCAATTCAATTTCAAATATACTTATACATTTAGGAAGTCTGTCGCAGTGGTTAGTAGGTTTTAGTAAATGAAGGGAGAAAAGAAATAGAAAATATTATTTTTTGATACCGTTCACCCAGAATAAATAAAAAAGAAGTTATAATAAGAACAAAAAAATACATAAATAAACATGATATTTAAAAGGAGATGCCACTAACTGTACAACTACAACATGTATACGTATAATTTCGTAAGCATTTTGAATTTAGGATAAGGAACGTGCGGATTACGACACCGACTTCAAGGGTGTCGTAATCCGCACGTGGTGTGATGCAGATGCACCTGGAGAAAAAAAAACTTGAATGCATTTCTGCTCATCATATTTTGAAAATCGGTCCACAATTGATAGAGGAATCGTGTGACACACATACAAAAAATATACGGTCGAAACCTTTTCCTTTTTGAAGTCGGTTAATAACACTAATCTCCTATATTTTTTTTCTTACGTACACGTCTTAGACGACGTTTCGGTAATTTAAAAGTTAGTATAGTCAGCAAAAAATATTTGTTTGTAACTGAAAGTAGATGTTCAAATAAGTCTTGCCGCGAGCTTCTATAGTAATTAGTACTGGCTATCCACACGCTTCTCCTTGTACCTGTTGAATGTTTACATTTGTACACGAGTAAATAACTACTTTGATTCATCGTCAAATGTTCAGCTAAGTGCTCGGCAAAACTCTGATCACTCTAAGAGCATGTGAATTTGTAAATAAAACTACATCGATTAAATGCTAAATCAATAATTTCGGAATCAAAATCTTTTTTTGCTCTCCGTTGAATTTTCAAATGTATTTTCTCTTCATGTCTATTACACTCCCACAAAGTTATTCATACGCACACACATACTTTTATACATACACACTAACAAAAACTAATTCGTAATAATTATTCAGGTTCATCTATCTGTATTCAATACCTACGTATAATGTTAAACGGTGGAGTCCTGGTGTCCTTAAACACAGGCTTGTAGTTTAGTTACAACACCAGTATGCCACAATAAAGCTGTTATCATAAAAAGTTAAGTAATATATTGTAGACATTGTGGAGAAAAGACTCATTTATTTATTTTTTTATTAAATCTTTGTTTATTGAACAGTTAGTAAAAGTTTACTTGTTCATGCAACCGTCGCACCTTTAGTGGTTAATATAATTACATGAGAGCTTTTCGAGTCCGTGTTACGAAAATAATTTTATTGAAAAAAAAGTTTATCAAAGAAATGCATGCCCAACTAAAATGGCATGCACGTTTGCATTTCACATGCAAACAGCTTTCTCACATATCACAATGAGAATCAAATCAAATCAAATCTAATCATTTATTCAAATTTTCTTACAACTTGATGTATACTCAAGGACATGCTTAACCTGCTGCGGAATGCTGTATCTGTGTGAAATATGTTCTACTGCTGAACTGAATTCTACTAATATTACTAAAAGTAATGTAGACTGTCAAACAGATAAAGAGATACATACGAGTATATTTATGTGTGTTACGATGGTAAAATAGTAGTAAAGTAGAGACACATTATATAGATAGTTGTTCAGGATTGGCTTCTTAAGCAATCTTATAATGCAACAGAAGATCTGTTGCAAGTACTGAAATAGTTAACCTAATCCCACAGACAAACATTTTATACACAGAAACATACACCACATCACACCTCACACGTCGTCACACAACACACACCACGTCACACAACACACACCACACCATACCATTGTTTGTAACTGCACTAATGTCTTTTTCTTATTGTATTTTAATTTGCTTGCTTACCTTGTAATTTAGTATTGGTATCATAAAATTATTTTGTGTAAAACAGTTTCTGACAGACGACATTCTGGTGACCTGTAATACGGGTTTTGATTACCTACTACAGGTGCCAGTGTTTCTCGGCCAATGTACTTGTGTTCTTATATATGCCAATAAAATAAATAAAAATAAAACATTATCATGTGTTGTATGCAGTCGCACAGACAGACAGCTGTGCCGAAATTACGTTTATCTGACTTAGATTGAAGCAAGTTAGAAGCTCCGCGAACAAGATTCAATTAGACTGCCTCCCCGGTATGTTACACGCAACTGTCGTAAACAAAGAGAATTTAATAAATTAAGTTCTCAGTACATCAGAGGAGATCGTGGTTAAATAATTACAGCTGCACGGGTTGATCATAGGCAATCATTACAATTTACACACGCACACACATACTTATATACTCATAAACATATAATACTCACACGTAAATAACCACACCCCTACAGCAATCTTAGATTGCTAGTTCAAGTTTTGATTTTTAAGATTTTTTTTTGCGTGTTATCAATTAAATGTATTTTTGTTATCTCTGTAACTTCACCTAATATGTCTGTATACCTAGCTATTTTATGTCATGAATTGCTTCTACTGTGTCACTTGAAGGTTGCTGGTATTTATAATAGGTTGGGGAAAATGTTTCTTCGCATTTTTTAAGAAAATTCAAAACATTTTTTAATATAGTTTATTTACATTTAACTAAAGTATGTAGGTACCATTTTGTTCAATAACTTTTGCCATCTTGTAGGTAGGGACATGATCCCATTGCTATAGAAATTTTGGAACTTCTGATCAAAATACTGCGACTAGTGGTTTTGGCAGTCCTCTCGTGATGTTAACCTGACACTGCCTAAAGAATTCTGAAGAGACCGAAACAGGTGGAAATCTGAAGGTGCAAGGTCAGGACTATACGGCGGATGCATTAACACCTCCCAGCCAAACTCTCTTGATTTTTGCTGAGTGGCTAAATATGTGTGAGGTCTAACGTTATCATGATGAAAAACCACACCGCTTCTGTTGATTAATTCCGGCCGCTTTCTCTCAACTTCTTGCTTTAATATCATCAGTTGTTCGCAGTAGAGTTCAGAATCGATGGTCCTGCCTGGTGGTAACAGCTCATAATGAATAATGCCCTTCCAATCCCACCACACACACAGCATCACCTTGTTGCGAGTTAACCCGGGTTTCGCCACAGTCTGTGCACGTTCTTGTCGTACATGATCCATTTTTCATCACCAGTTATCAGGTTCTTCAAAAATGGTTCGGTTTCATTACGTCGTAATAAAGAATTACAAATGAGTACACGATTCATTAGGTTTCTTTCAGTGAGCTCGTGAGATACCTACCCAAATATTGAGCTTTTTTGTGTACCCAGTTTTTTTCAAATGCGCCAAAACTGTTTTGTGGTCAATTCTCAGTTCTTCAGCTACGTCGTAACTACAGATATGCCGATCTTGCTCCACTTTTTTTTTTTAAATGGCGTCCGTTTTATCCGTAATAGGGCGACCTTAGCGACGTGCATCTTTGACATCAAAATTTCCGGATTGAAAACGCTTAAACCAAATTTGTGCTACTCTCACAAACACTGCACTAGGTCCATAAACATCGCAAATTTTTTTCGCGGGTTGGGTTCATTTTTATCTTTTTCGTAGATTTTTTTTTAAATGCATCGAATTTCTTCATTAGATTCACTCATCTTGACAGTACGAAAAACAAATGAAAATCACACATTTTCCTAATTTGAATTTGGAATTATGTTCTTTAAAATTTAAACTTTCAATGATACCAAAACCAGCCAGATACAAATAGTATAGCCAAAGAGATTTTATTACAAGTTCATACATACTATAATGCGAAAAGACTTTTTCCCCAACCTTATAGCTCAGGGTTTCCTTTTTTTAACCGACTTCAAAAAAAGGAGGTTCTCAATTCGTCTTGAACTTTTTTTTTATGTATGTTATGTCATTACTCGGAGACGGCTGGACCGATTTGAAAAATTCTTTTGCGTTTAAAAGGGTATACTTTCTAGTTGGTCCCATTGTCACGAAATCAGGATCTGATGATGGGATCCTGGAGAAATCGAGGGAACTCTTCAAATATTATAGGCACACCTATAGCGTTTTGGGTATTTCTTATAGTACCTTGAGCAGTTGCTTTCGAAAAGTACTATTTGGGGAAGTTGAACTGATGATGAAGACCACAGATGGCCACTGAAACTACTCAATAATAAGTATTTCGTGGATTGCGATTCGATTACTTGAGTACAGATTTTAAACACTTTATGCTCGTTGCAATACATACGAGTATGGTGATCTAGAGCTGATGGTCAAGTACCTGGAGAACTCCTCAAAAATTAACGGCTTTGCATTGAAATTGAAATTGAAATTGAAAACCATTTATTCGGTTATAAACACACACAACAACAGAAAATTACAAACATAAAAATAAAAATAAAAAATTACATTAAGAATTTCGCTGAGCATGTCTACACCGAAAGGGTTACCAACTCAGCATTTGCTGGCATCATCATCAGCATTGGGAAAAGCAATATTTTGTAAAAGGTGATAAGTTGTTGACATTATGGCTTTTGTAACTAGATAAATTACAAACCGACCCACTAAAAAGCGTGAAAACAAATGTTTAACAAAAATAGAACCGACTTCCATATTAAAATACTACAAAGCCAAAAATAACTTAATTTCGGAAGGCGGTGTGAAAAAAAAAAGAAAATCCAAAACCAATAACACCGACTACCGACATTAAAGTTATTTTTGGCTTTGCAGTGTTTTAATATGGAAGTCGGTACTATTTTTTTGTTAAAATTTTTTTAATTACCAGTTGTCTGTTAATTCTTGCACATAAATTTGTACAAGGCATCTATGTACCCTATTTATTTTGTGAAACAATAAATAAATAAATGTTCAAAGTTAAACAACGCTTGCCAAGGTAGGTTCTTGGATGAGTGACCACCTTAACATACTGAGATTCCTTCCTGGCCCGGAAAGCCTGCTAAGCCGTTGATCACAACCACAGAAATCTTAATTTAAGATTTCTGTGATCCCAATTCCCAACTGTAATTTGTACTTCTTTGACAGTCGTTACTGGTAGTCAGAAACCAGCAATTGTTCACTGGTCTGACCAAGGCAATGACGTATTATAAATAGACACGTCATATTCCCACAAAACACCTCTCAAAAACGGCACGAAACACACACATAGAGAGTTACTATCTAATACGTGTACCTAAAGAAAGGGACAGAAAATAAATACCATCTTTAGGTATACCTGATGTTAGAGAGAGATGAATATACATCTTTAGTTAACAACCTCCCCTAACGTCACGTGACTGACTTCATTCATACGCTAGCCGCCATTAGCCGTGTAGAAAAATTAAAATAAAAGATGTATTTCTGTTGATATTTACCTATGAAATGACACATTTTGACCTCTCACGGAAGCAGTATAATTAGTGCAACGTGTGAAAACACACAAAGGCATGATTTTTCCTAATTTTCTTTTAAAACACATTTTTTCTTAAGATGTGCAGTGTTGCGTTCGCGACACAGGTTCGTGCGTAACTAAACAGACACGAGGCACTTACCTTGATTTCAACTTGCCATTTTAGAGCACGGACAACGTATCTATAGTTTATTATATATCTTTGGACCAAGGGTAAACGTGTAACCCAGTTAGCTGGCTACAGAGGTGATATACTTAGGCTGTCGCTCCACATAAAGCACCAGTACTTACAGCTGCATCCAGTAAGACAAGAAGCGTCTTACACCAGTCTTGCCTTGCCCTTTAATCATCCCTTGCTATGAAAATAAAAGAAATATTTATTTTGTAAATCTATATCTATATATACAGGTTATTTGTAAAACACCAAAAACCTCTCAGGTGTATGTTACTAACATCATAATCAACAACTTTTGTTCTATGACTTTTGAAAGATCATCAAATTTTAGTTCACCAGATTTTCACACAAAAGTAAAAATATTTAAATTGAACGCCCTAAATGTTACGAAGTCTATGCGAAGCAAAAGAAAGCGATAGTACCTACAATAGCGAGGGGAGCGGGGTTAGAGCGGGGGGGGGTCTGGGTTGCTTGAACTTGACCTATTTACGGCCAGTGATGTGAACTTAGCTATTTTATAGGTAGATCTAGCTATTTTTGCACCCCTGTCAGCTACAATTTCTAAAAAATTGTAGCTAAACGATTTAGCTACTTTTTTTTAGCAAATTATCAACATAGCGACTTTATCTACACACTATTCAGCATCAATATGCTTGTGTGTGTGGTTTTCAGTTTTAGTTTTTTGTCTGTGGAAGCAATTTTTAGAGTCGTAAACTCGTCAGCATTTTGAGTCATATTGTAAAAGCAAGACAATACATAGTTAAAAAGCACAAAGGCCGCGCATTTACTACATTTGGTTAAGTGAAAATTACTACAGTTGGTTTAGGAAAAAGTGAAATTTTGGGTGGAGGTCAGACACTTTAAAAATGATAATACATATAGGGATATAAGTGAATTGGCTATATCTTGCCTTTCACTTCCACACTCAAATGCAGAGGTTGAGAGGTTATTCTTTCAAATGAATCTAGTTAAAAATAAGCAGAGAAACCGAATGAGTCTGATAACTCTAAATTCTATTTTATGTATAAGAGACTCGCTCAGGAAAAAAGGTAAATGTTGCTTCAACTGTTCAACCTTACCTTTAACAGTTCTCCAACAAATGGGAACCGTGGAGAAATACACAAAAGCCTTGGATTCTCAGGATGTACAACCATCTACATCATCTTCCCTAGATTAAGTTATATTAATAATGTTTTACCCACATTGGTTTTAATGTAGAAAAACGATTTTAACGATTACACACATTAGTTTTAATGTAGAAAAACGATTTTAACGATTACTTTAGTTTTTTTTTTTTATGCGCGATACTCACCGACATTCACGAGACTTGAACTTGAGAGGTAATAGTTTGTAAATTCTGATTAAACTTATTCATCCAATTGTTGTAAATATGCTGATTCCACTTTTTAAATACGCCTGCAATAAAAAATAAAAAAAAAATGCAAAAAATAGAACCGACTTCCATATCAAAACACTACAAAGCCAAAAATAACTTTAATTTCGGAAGTCGGTGTTATTGGTTTTGGATTTTCTTTTTTTTTTCACACCGCCTTCCGAAATTAAAGTTATTTTTGGCTTTGTAGTGTTTTGATATGGATATCGGTTCTATTTTTTGCAAAAAAAAATTTTTAACGCTCTTTAGTGGGTCGGTTTGTAATTTATCTAGTTACAAAAGCCATAATGTCAACAACTTATCACCTTTTACAAAATATTGCTTTTTCCGATGCATAGCCGTTAATTTTTGAGGAGTTCTCCTGGTACTTGACCATCAGCTCTACCTCACCATATGCATTGTGATGAGCATAGTGTTTAACATCCGTACTCAAGTGATCCAAACGCAATCCACGAAATACTTATTATTGAGGAGTTTCAGTGGCCATCTGTGGTCTTCATCATCAGTTCAACTTCCCCAAATGCTACTTATCGGAAGCAACTGCTCAAGGTACTATAAGAAATACCCAAAACGCTATAGGTGTGCCTATAATATTTGAAGAGTTCCCTCGATTTCTCCAGGATCTCATCATTAGATCCTGATTTCGTAACAATGGAACCAACCAGAAAGTATACCCATTCAAACGCAAAAAGAATTTTCCAAATCGGTCCAGTCGTCTCCGAATTATGAGGTAACGTACATAAAAAAAAAAGTTCAAGACGAATTGAGAACCTCCTTTTTTTGAAGTCGGTTAAAAATGGGTATTGTACCTAGTTTTGTACCGACATTCTTATCCGCACCAAATGTGTTTACAATGAGTTATTTTAAGGACGCGTTTACAAAACTGTAGGTGAAAGCTAAATGACCTTAAGTCCATTTTTTGACATTTTTATATTTTAAATGATACTTATTCAGAATACCCCAATTGATCAAATGGTAAAAGCCATAAAGTCCTACAGCCGCTAATTTCGCAGATGTAAAATTATAAATAACCTTAAGTCCCTAGACGTGAAAAAGTAAATGATCGTATGGTTACTTAATATTGTTCACCATTTAAAAAATAAATATAGATAAATGTTAAATGACTGTATGTGGGACTTACTGTTCTTTACCATTATGCTCGCGGGTTAGATTTGCGCGGGTGTATCGTACCTACGATTCCTGCCGCGCCCATGCGCATGCTCTCCCTCCGTTTAGTTTGATTTGTGTTTCGTGCAATACTAGACGTACTCGAAGACGTATTTGCGGCTGCAATCCCTCTCTCTCAAAGTGCATCTCAGCAATATCCGGGGTCTGCGAATCTCGTTGCAGTCCACCGCCGTCTCAAGACTGAAAAACCTACTCTTTTGTTTCTTTCGGAGACGCAGATCAGAAGTCCGTCAGACGTGTCGTATCTTTCATACCCAGGGTTCACCTTGGAGCACAATTTCAAACCACGTGCGGGTGTATGCATGTACGCCCGCGACGACATCTGCTATCGGCGTCTCCGTAACCTTGAGGACTCCAGGTTCTCGACGCTTTGGGCTCTGGTGGACACGGGCATGGACAAAATTATTTATGCCTGTTTCTACCGCTCGCATAGTGGAGATCAGTGAGGGGGCAGATGCGGCCTAGCAGCGGTACCCTTCAGCTCAGTTCGTGTTACTGGGGGACTTTAATGCCCATCACCAGGAGTGGCTCTTCCCGTACCAGTGCACGGATCATGCTGGGCGAGAGATGCACAATCTTGCACTTACATTAAATCTCACTCAGCTGGTCCAGGGAGCAACGAGGGTGCTGGATGTTGAGTCGCACACAGCCAATTTCTTGGACCTTCTGCTGACTACAGATCCAGACCGCTACTCGGTAACGACATCTTCACCGTTAGGTAGTTCCGACCACTGTCTGGTGAAGTCTGTATCCGTCTACTCCCCGCCCGATCCCAGCCTTAATGACACACGGTGGGTATGGCGATACAAGTCAGCGGATTGGGATGGCATGCGATATTTCTTTGCATGTTATCCTTGGCAGCCTACTTGCTTCTCTTCAAATGATTCATCGTCGTGCGCAGATGCCGTGGCGGATGTTTTGTGACAGGGGATGAAGTACTACATTCCGTTCTCTGACCTAACAATGTCCGGCAAAGCTCGATCGAAAGCTTGGTTTGGCGCCGAATGTGATCGCGCTGAAGCGCTTAAACACGCGGCGTACCTAGCATGGGTCGATGCTAGAAACTGCAAAGCAAATAACGTGATTCAGATGAAGACAGCTTTCAACAGGGCTGCCAAGTCCTGTAAAAAGGTTTTGCGGAGGGCTCGGTTTGACCACGTTAGCCGAATCGCGAACAAACTTGCTTCATACCCTGCTGGCAGCAAAGCTTTTTGGTCCCTGGCAAAGACGGTTGAATCGAACTTCTGTCGCCCCTCAGTACCACCACTGCTTAAACCTGACGGGTCTCTGGCCCACTCCGCTGAGGAAAAAGCAAACTTGTTTGCCGCTCTTTTTGCGGAGTCTTCACGTCTGGATAGTAGTGGCGCTCACCCTCCTGATGCTCCTATTGGATGCGGAACGTGTATGTCGGACATTCGCATCCAACAGAAGGACGTCCGTAGAGTGCTGCGTAATCTTGACGTGAACAAAGCTAGTGGCCGGATTTTCTAGCGTATGCTATTCATATCTGGAGGGAGGCCATCGAGAAACACGGGGAAGCACTTGCTGTCTCCCTTGACATCTCTAAGGCCTTTGACAGAGTCTGACACGATAGCCTTATTGCGAAGCTACCTTCTTTCGGTTTACCCACACAACTTTGCGTTTGAATTGAAGACTTCCTGAGAGATCGGTCTATTCGAGTGGTCATTGATGGCTGCTCATCTGGCCAATTGGCAATTAATTCCGGGGTCAGGGGTCGGTTCTCTCAGCAACTTTATTCTTGCTGCACATTAATAATCTGCTTATGTCCGGTACCTTTGGGTATGCAGACGACAGCACAGTTGCTGAGAGATATGTGTCAAGCGCGCGTGCTGGTGGGTCACAGATCCAGTCTCTCCGTGAGGACATGGTTGGGCGCTTGAACTTGTCCTTGAAGGCTGTCTCCGAATGGGGCAATGCCAACTTGGTCAAGTTTAATGCAGCTAAGACCCAGGCGTGTCTCTTCTCCGCAAAAAGGAGTCAATTCAAACCGGCTCCTACTTTCCGAGGTGTAACCGTGCCGATAACCGATCGTATCGAGCTTCTGGGGGTAACACTAACTTCTACCCTCAATTTTGGCCCGTTTATCGAGGCTACGGCTCAACTAGCATCAAAAAAGTTGGGAATCCTAGCAAAGGTGAGACGGTACTTCACACCCGAACAGCTGCTAAATCTCTATCAAGCCCACATTCGGTCGTGTATGGAGTACTGCTCACATCTTTGGGATGGATCTGCCAAGTACCAACTAGATGGGCTTGAGTCTATTGAGAAACAGGCCAAAAGACTGATTGGCAACGATACACTGGTCGAATCAAAGCTCCAGACATTTCGGGGAGTGTGCGATGGAATTACACAATCTAATTCCACCAAGCCCGTTTCATCATCGGACTACAAGACAAACGGCGATGCGCCATCGTTACATGGTGGACATCCCACTTATACGCACTAAACGTTTTGGGAATATCTTCATTGTGCGTACGGCTATGGAGTGGAATTCCCTGCCGGAGTCTGTGTTTCTCGATAGCTATAACCTAGGGGTCTTTAAGTCAAGAGTGAATAGGTTACTTTTAGGTAAGCGTGCTCCATCTTCGACTACATCATCACTTACCATCAGGTGATATGGTGGTCAAACGCGAGCCTATTATAAATAAAAAATAAAAACAATACTTAAATGAAATTTGAAAAAGAAGAGTACCTATGGCACAATGAGTTACAAAACATCTTTTAATCAACAAGAATTCGAAAAGGTATCCTTAATAAGAAACAGAAAGAGATCCCTAGAAGACTTTGCCATGCCTATATTGCAGCCTATTCGATTAGGCCACAAACCTATAAGCACTAAAAAAATTCAGGATTCACAGAAAGCTCTGCAATGGATTCCACCCATTTTTCATAATTTTTATAATACATTAGCCCACGAGGATACAGCATGTGACTCACCAGAATAACATTAAGTGTTTTGTTTAATTTCATTTATATTATTAAAGATTTTAAAATACAAAGATTTTAATTTTTATTACATAATACATATTACGTATAATGTTATTTCATTTTTAATGTCATTAAAACTTTTTAATATATTTTTCTATGATGTTGTATCGTACCTAACTTATAAAATAATAACATTTACTATACATTATTGATCCAGTAGAGACTTAAGTACCGTCATACAATAAGATATCTAGTAAAGCTTCAAAGTTAAAGAACCTTAAGTCCAATAATACAGCCTTAAAGAACTATATTTGTTAAAAAAATATCTCAATATAATAGCTTAAGTACCCATCATAATCATACTTTTTATTCGACAATGATACGATAATTACTTTTTATACTCTGTCGATTTTAATGTCAAATTTCGGGTATGGACATCTTTAATGAGCTCTACTGAATACTTTATAAAATGTGACTTAAGGTCCTTCACTTTTCACCTACAGAAAATATGATAGGTATAGGTATGAATCGCAACACTACATTGAAACGGCTCTAACACACACATACGCACGGATATACCTGTGCGGGAATTAGGAGGAAATAAACTTTGATGCGCGGACTAACATTCCATTAAACATTTTCAGTGCAATAAATCTAGACAGTGACCAAATAAAATAAACCTTAATACCATCCGTTAAGGTTCATGTCTTATAGCAAAATATGAGAAAAAAATAAACGGGTACTTATTTTTTCTGAGGCTATTTGTAATATTTTTGTTATTAGGTATGTTTATTATCATTTTGGGGTGATTATGTCTGTTTCCCTGGGATTATTGCAACGCGGAATGAAAAGTAAATAACATCAAATAATACTAATAACTAGTCATTGCGACCGGCACGTTTGCGGCATTTCCCTACAAGTATAGTTGTCGCCAAATAACTTGGCAAGTGTCGTTCAATGCACAGAAGTCGATTTTTAGGTGTCAGCGGCCGAATACACTGGCGCACACGAAAGTTGTACCCTTTGTTTTTGTTATGAGTTGTTGTTTTAAATTTAGTTTTTGTTACGTTGATTACAATGCCAGGACCAAATACCGTTTTACGCAGACTATTAAAACGTCAGAAAGAACAGTTAGACACTATAGTAAAGAAAATAATAAAGGGGGTAGCAGTTTTATTAACTAATTGTGACGACGAGAACATATTATTTTTAATGTTTTTATAAATATATTTTTTTCACTTTTAAATGTATTTATGTATTATATCTATTTTATTTATAATACCGAATTAACGAATGCATTCCTCTTCTTTCTTTAACATTCTTCTGAACAGACATGATTAAAAATAAATGATAGCAATAACCATAGAATAATGGCAAGCAGTAAGTGACCACATTTTTCTTCCACTAAGTGCACGATGCGCGAACTTACCCCCACTACGCCAAAACCTTGCCAACTTACGTGACGAGGACTATATAATAGTAGCAATAATAATAGGCTCAAAGGGACGCCGCGCCGCGCCGCGCCTCCGCGCCGCCTGCGCGCCTGCCACCCCGAACAATCTTAGTCCCGCTCCTTCATTCGCAAAATTAATAAGAATATCAACCTCGTGAGAGGGCGGCTAGTATGAACGGAAAGTTGGAATGTATTCTATTAGGAATCAAATTGTTAGCAACTTACTTATGTCACATCAATCGGGCGGGGTCAAAGAGTTCATGCACAATGACGAGCATTAGCTGTCGCGATACGCAACTATTTGATACTTTGTCATCATCATCATTTGCTTAGCCTTTTCCCAACTAGTCTAACCAGACGCTGCTGAGTACCAGTATGTTACATGTAGCGACTGCCTATCTGACCTCCACAACCCAGTTAAGTACTGGGTAATACGATACCCCTTGATAAGACTGGTTGTCAGATTTTTTTTAAATTTGGTTTTGTATGACTTAATAATTTTTCTAAGGTAGGTATTCCATAATTGCATAAATAATATTTTTAACTTGCGTAATGCAATTAGTATCGTAAGTAGTGCCTAAGTTTAAAATAGTGCCAAAGAGTTCAATTGCAGCCTAGTGGAAGCGCACGGGTAACCCGCCAAATTCAAATTTTCATAAGTACGTTTTTTCATTTTTCAGGTCAGTGTCAGGTTGTATGTTCATGAAAAATGAATTGCATCTTGCGATTTTTCTTGAAAAAGTCATTCAATGGGGTTACATGAACTTAGAGAGTTGTATTGATGATTTTCATGAAAATGTCATTCAATGGGGTTACATGAACTTAGAGGCTTGTATTGATGATTTCATTATTGTAATTCTGTAACTACACACGTGTTAATAGCGCAACTCATTTTTCATCAACATACAACCTGACCCAGACCTGTAAATTGCAAAAAACGTAAGAAAATTTGAAATTCCCGGTCTACCCGTGCGCTTCCCCCTTAAGGTAATTGTTAGTTATGTTTGATTTGTTTTCGTTTGTTCGGAAAATGTACCGAAAAACAGCTAGGTATTTACGTCAGATTTGTAAATGCATCCCTAATAAACAATATCGCCGCGCCGTGCGCCGGAGCCTGTTAACGTAGGTAGGTAACTTTCGTCACATTACGTAGGTAGGTAATTTAAGTACCTACATGCGATTTAATTTAATGTTATTCTTTAATGTAGCCAGTCCTAAACCTGGTTAAGTATGAAGGGAGAGTGGATTCAGTCTAACTACGAACAAATACTTTTATGAATTTTTATCAAGTGCTATACCGTTGTAACTTAACAGAAAATGTGAGAAGTCATTAGTAGTGTTTTTATTACGATGTTTAGTACGTAGGTACCGTGAAATATCACGGTTATTTCCATGTCAAATGTCCGGTTGTAGGTATTAATTACTACGAGGGCAGTGCGCGGCAGGCGTAGGTAGGTACAGCGAAATACAGAGTTGAAATGTGTTAGATAGGACGACGAAATCTTGAAGGTTTGTTTTTGGTAAATGTATTATGTTTTATAAAAAGTCATAGGACAAAAAATGTTGATTATGATGTTAGTAGCATAGTCCTGAGAGGTTTTTGGTGTTTTACAAATAACCCTGTATATAAAAGAAAGTGGTGTTAGTTACACTATTTATAACTCAAGAACGGCTGAACCGATTTGGCTGAAAATTGGTAGGGAGGTAGCTTAAAACCAGGAGACGGACATAGAATTTTTATCTCGGAATTCCCACGGGATCGGTATTTACGCGGGAAAAACCTCCCACGCGAACGAAGTCACGGGCAAAAGCTAGTTGAATATAAATAATACTGACTACTCTGAAAAGAAACAACTCAGAGGTCAACGTCTCTTTTAAAGTCCATACAATTTGTATTTGTATATGAGCAGCATGTAGGTTCATGTCTGTGGTGCTCTTTTCAGGAACTAACCACGCAAATGACAATCATGACTCAGTCATGGTTATCATTTACAGAAAAAGTAAAATGATGAAAATAATTGTGACGAATAAAGAACCTTTTCATAATAAATTGTTTTTCTTTAAAAGTCGAGGTTTACAATTTTATGAAAAAAGGAATTCAATCCCGGAAATTATTTTTTTCCATTTACTATTTTCTGATCTGCGTTATATAAAACGCATGTACAAACCTAAAAAAAAATAAGTATGTAACTGTAAAACAAATATCATTTTACATAAAATATTATATCAAGATTATAATTATGCGTAACGTTTATTCGTTGTTTAAATTGTTGCAAATAATTATGAAAATCAAAAAGCTATTACAATCATAGTTCTGAATTTGGTGTAACGAAACGTTTTGAAGCACTCAAGTCAGCTGTCAGTTTCAATAATAAAATATCCATAGATATAGAATTCCGATATCTATGAAAATATCATTCATCTGATCACTAACTTTGCGTTTGTGCTAGTTATGACGGATTCCGATTATTGTTTGTGATTTGGTGATCGATGTTGCGGTGTAAATTGTTACCTGAATGAATGTTGAGACACATTGTGTCTTCATTACAAATTCTTCTTACTTCGTGGGTTGTTGCAACAAGTATGTATAATAATTTATTTTAACAACTAGCTGACCCGCCACGACTTCGTTCGTGTGGTATCCTACCCCTACCCAACCGATACTACTACCCCTATCCTACCCATACCCTAACCCTAGGGTAGGGGTAGGGTAGGGTAGGGGTAGGGTAGGGGTAGGGTAGGGGTAGGGTAGGGGTAGGGTAGGGGTAGGGTAGGGGTAGGGTAGGGGTAGGGTAGGGGTAGGGTAGGGGTAGGGTAGGGGTAGGGGTAGGGTAGGGGTAGGGTGGGGGTAGGGTAGGGGTAGGGTAGGGTAGGGGTAGGGTAGGGGTAGGGTAGGGGTAGGGTAGGGGTAGGGTAGGGGTAGGGTAGGGGTAGGGTAGGGTAGGGGTAGGGTAGGGTAGGGGTAGGATAGGGGTAGGGTATCGGTTGGGTAGGGGTAGGATACCACGCGAACGAAGTCGTGGCGGGTCAGCTAGTTATCAGTAATAAACATACAATAAGATGCTGCATATTGCATGCTTGTTAATGACTTTTATTGAGTGGGGCAAAAGTCGGAGTGGCTGGCGTTCTCTTTTGAGCGGACCTGTCCAGACAGTGCAAGCATTTGTCAGTTATCGTGTAGCTCAACTTAGAACTTAATGTGTTACCCCGCTAGTGAGTGGTAGAGGTAAGATAGGTCTCTCTATTTAAAACACTAGTACTTAGCCGCATACGGCTAGACTAGAAACAAACCCCAACATAGGAAGGAAAAGGCTTAAAACTTATGAGTTCTCAGTGCATAAAATCTCGGTGCAAAAATTATCTCAGTACATACTCGGATGGGCTTGAAAATTAGGGGCTGTTTCGATATTAGTTACCAGAGGAATGTTTGGTAGACGAGTTGCGAGTCCAGTTTCTATTGAGATTTGGCTAAAGTCAATTAATTTGATTTTGCCGAAAATATCTATTTTTTTTATAACTAGCAATGTGGGTAGATTTCACATTACCAGCAATCTTGTTAACCATTCCAACTAAGCTAAAAGGAGCTAATGAAGTGGGCTCATAGTAATAATGTAATGGGAAGGATTCGAACCGGCGACTTCTCGATCACAAGTCGGACACATTAGCCACTATGCTATTGACGCTTAAAGCAGCACTCGGCTTTATTTAATCATACCGGGGCTGTTTCTACCACTGCTGTCCAAGACACAGTTGTCAAACTACTCATGAAGAAGTTAGTATGTTGTGTGAAATATACAAGTTGATCTGTGACAGTGCGACCGCAGCCGAGTACAGCCGAGTACAGCCGAGTACGGCCGAGCGCGGCCCAGCGACCCGGGCGGCTGCGGCGGCCACTAAACTCAATTATACTTACTCACTTACATGCCAGTTGCAAATGCCGTGGTCAACTATAAACGCTTTGTCAGGTCCAAAGTAGTCCCTATATCATAAAGAAAATGATAGATTAACAGCAATCCACGCGATAATAATCACTTTAGCAAGTAGCAAACAGTTGCAGCTTGTTCAAGAGACTTAGCACGACGTTAAGGCGTATCTGTAAACTTCGAGTTCCTCCTCCTTAACTCGTAAAGACGACAAACTCTCGTAAAACTTAATTCTAATCGCAACCGGATTACACGTCAAAGTTCCACGGCTCTCAAACAAACTAGCTCCCCTTCAATCATATCACGACGCGACAATCTTTGACAAGGTTTTAACGCAGAACACGCTCGGCAGGTTTACGATCTTGTCGAAGTACGTCGAGGACGTAAGGCGGGTGGATTTGGCAGGAGCACGCGTCACACCCTGACAGCCTGATCCCGAACCTCAATGAATGTTTTTTCATATTGTTGGGCAAATCCGCAGCTTCGCAGTAATGTAGCTACGGAGTGGGATCACTGTCTACTCCGTGTTCAACACAAGACTTGAATAGATAATGCATATCCAAATTTGAGATGTTGTTAGCCTTTGGCGTGTGCGTACGTTTTGTTCGAATAAGTTGTTCATCAGGCAGACTTTTTTGTTCAGTGGGTGATCAAATGACTACTCCCGCTCTGTGTGGATTGGAAGAGAGTGTCAGACTTATACTGACCAAAAACCTACTGTGCTCCTTCAACTGAACCTATGTTCCGGGGCCGCGGTATCTTGTTAAAACATCTCCGCAACCCCGGCAGGTTTTCAGGCTCAACATGATATTATTTCCGAAGCAACTGGCAACAATTCAGTTAAACGCAAATTCCTATCTACCTTAAACAGAGTTTAAAACAAAATCAAACGTGACCATCTGTTTCAGAGTTTATTCATTAAGTAGATGAAAAACAACAGCTTCCCAGCAGTTTATGATGTCCATTTAATAACGCTCTGGGAAATGAGCGGACAAATTGTGTACATAAAGCTAAGATGGCGCTCGGATTACGCGACGTTGTACATATTTTTATGTAGGCGCGAGATTATCATACAATTTGTACGAGCTCTGTGAAAAAATATTTTTTTCTAAAACAATTTCCTAACCTAACCTAACCTAACCTAACCTTCAAAATGTAGCTAAGCGTCGGTTGCCCAAAATGTATAAAAGTATTGAAAATACTGGTAACAAAGTTATGGTTCATCGTTTTAAAGTGCATCACTTTTGAGCTACAAAGGCAGGGATTGATCGTCAGGCTTCTTCGCTCGAGAGCGGCTGTCACCACTTTT
The DNA here is from genome assembly GCA_943138885.2 of Tholera decimalis. Lineage (NCBI taxonomy): Eukaryota > Metazoa > Arthropoda > Insecta > Lepidoptera > Noctuidae > Tholera > Tholera decimalis. The sequence goes on from OW964548.2 coordinate 3,210,948, forward strand.
TTCTGAAAACGAATCTTGACGACACACAGCTTCGACGCGGCCCGTCTGCACTGATTGGATTTGTTCAGTCGATCTTATCCTGCTGTTGACATCACAAACACTTGATATTCCCACCTACGTAAACCTTTAGAAAAAATTTACGTAAACACAATAAAAACAGCTCATTTGTTTACCTCAACCAAAAGACAAACACATTATAATTCGTATTTTGTCGAGGGAATCCTTATAAAAGCTGAAAGCAAAATTAAATACACATGTGAGATGAGGTTTTTTACGCTAGCGTCAATTTTTTACGGAAAAATAAACAGAAATTTGCGTTGCGACGAGATTCAGGTGCCGCGTTGGAGTCGTACCGGTGACGAGCCGGAATCGCGTCGTAGTCGTACCGTAGTCGTACCGTAGTCGTGCCGGAGTCGAGCCGTAATCGTACCGTAGTCGTACCAAAGACGAGCCGTAATCGTGCTGAAGCCGAGGCGCTACCTTGCGGCAGTTGTGACTCGACAGCTATAAACATGTTATGTGGCTGGAAACATTATACACTATGTGATGTTGAATGATGGCAGCAGGCGCCAAGGTAACGACTAGTTTACTGACTTAATTATGTCGTAAATACAGAGGAAGTTATTGTAAACCCCACGAAATGTGTTTACGAGATTTATGTACGTCGATATACAAGAGATTTAGGTACCTCCACATAATCTTATTTGTTTCATGAATAATTAACACGTTTCTTAATTCGGACTCCTTCACAGTTTCAATTTTCATAGAAGTGGAAGTAACAGCACTGCCGCTATTCTCACAAATAACGTCGTTAAAAGATAACTTCACAAAATACCGTTCAGTCAAGTGCGAAGCAACAATACTATAAAAGTTGACAAGGAGAAACTTGCTCAGATCAGAGAGTGCGCCGTCGTAGGATAAAACTTGTGCAGCTAAATTTCTGTAATCATCAAAGTTATAATTTGGTTATCGGTTTCGTCTTCAGGAAACCAAGATCTGGTGTGCATCGTAAAATGTATAATTTCTAAGAATTCAGTTTATGAGAGAAATTGTGAATGAAATTGTGAAGGCGATACAGGCATGTGTGGACGTCACGACTGACAGACTTCGTGGCGTTTCTTAAATCAGTGATCTCTGCTTTTTTGTGTGTGGCATCTTGCGGATCAACCTCTGAGGCTGTCGGCTGCTTAACCCGGCTTACATGTGGTTGCCTTAATTAATAAATTAATTAAAGCCTCCAGCCAGGGCTTATTAAAAAAGTGATCTCTGCTCACGTTTGTTAAACGTCATCGTGCTGTTGGTCATTTTGAACTTGATTTGTGCCTTTACAACAAAACGAACAACTACTTTTGGCAAAAAATATGTTCTTATTTGTATCTTAAGCCCAACGGGGTTGCGGGAATGTTCTAAAGAGATACCGCAGCCCCGGAACGCAAAAGCAACTGAAAGAGCAGGGTGGGTTTTTAGTCAGTAGAAGTCTGACACTCCCTTCCGCTCCACCTAGAGCGAGAAGAGTCATTTGTAGATTTTCCCAACAAGAAAAAAGGTAACCTAACCCTAAATAGCTGAACGCTATAAAATTAAGAGTATACGAATAAATAATGGCCTTAATTTGTGGGAACACGGACAAATGGAGCACGAACAGTTACAATCTTGATGTATACCAGTCACCCGTCGCGAGCTTACTGCGGCCGCGTCCCGACCCCGTCGAGTCCCGTCGTCGGCACGGAACGGACTTTTGTAAAAATTAATGATACTCGGTTCGGTTTTACGAAGTAATTAAAATAGCGGCTTCCCGAAGCTCAGCTTAACGAGAACTCCAAATATTGAAATCGTAAAGGGATACGGCCGGTTAATGAATATTTACAATTCAAATAATAAATTGCTCAGGTTATACCAAGCGCTGACCTGATGGTCCTGTGTGTGCAAATCTACAAGGGATCGGTGCAAGTGTCTACTTTTGCTAGCTCACCGTCCAGGAAGGACCAGGCACGGGTTAACGGTGCGTCGTGTTCTACGCGGGCCTCAAAGACCAGTCAGCGACATTGACGGGGCCTGACAGTTGCGGGAACGTTCTAACGAGATACCGCGGCCCCGGAACATAAGAGCTGTGAAGGAACAGGGTGCGTTTTTAGTCAGTAGAAGACTGACACTCGCGTCCGCTCCACCCACAGCGGAGGAATTTCCCTAGATGATTGTAACACCGAAAAAGAGATGCGTATCTACTTATGAGAGATATCTTTCCTTGCTGACTACCCTTTAGTGAACCCCTTTCCAATCATTTAAAAAAATCCCCCATTTATTGCTGTACGACATCTATGATAGCCTGTTCAAATGGCACCGTGACTTCTGGAAACTTTAAAGAAAAACTGGAAACTGTAGTTGACATATTAGCCTTAATTGATTTTAGTTGTAACGGCAATTCTGTCCTGAATCCTGGCGAACGGCATCTTAAATTGTTTTTTGAAAAATATTTAATGCAGTAGATAGACACGTCTCGTTTATGATTTTATTATTTGTATAGATTAATAGCTGTGCCCCGCGGTTTCACCCACGTTAAATTGAGGAAAAAAGTGCTAGTCTAAAGTTGTTCATGAGAGAAACTTCATACAAAGTCAGACCTCGTTTTAGCAAAAAGGGGACAATTGCCAAATATCCTTAGTATTCACTAAAATAACTTGAGGTTGATGTATAAAGTGTCAAGTGAATCCATTGAAGAAATTATAAATTTCATTCAAAATCTGATCCCCTTTTCCCCTTTAGGCGGGGATTTCCAGAAATCCTCTCTTAGTACTCCCCTAATATCCCCCAAGGAAACCGAATTACAGCTTCTGGCGCCCAGTAATTACGACTGTGTGTTGTCTATCAGTCACTCAGAAACGGGAGAGTTTAATATCATTATCTACATGAAAATATCGGTTACAGTTCTGTGGAACAACTCAGAGCTGATAGCATTCATTTATTCCAATCGCGCTGCTCCCTTATTTCTGCGCTTATTACTTCAGACAATTGACTCTGGGGGCGCAAGGCTCTCGAGAATTGCTGCGATGACTGTTGAAATCGATTCAGTGCGATAAGTTCATGCGTTCTGGTAATGAAGTCATATTCCATAATATGTTTCTAGCGCTTGCAAATACGCAGACAGACGCTGACCTTGTTTCCTTTTACAAAAACATTGTCGTATCAAAAGACGTATAATTGAAACAGAAATAATCAAAGGCGTATTAATTGAATCCGCAAGTGGCGCTCAACTTCTTGCTCATTATTTAAGTTGGTGCCAAGTTTTAATGACGGTTCGATGGCGGCGCCTCTTGCCCGATAATTACGTGTTTTTATCGAGTTTAAACTTTAAACACGAAACAAATTTTCTAGACCAACGTATTATACTCGTATATACAGTGCTCAAACCTCTCACTACTTTATTTTAATATTCCGCACCGCATACTCGCCTCACGTACCTTAATTAGATTTTAGTACTGACCTGTCGAGTTATAAATGGACACCCCTGAATTTAAAGCGAAATGTTATATTTTTGTTTAATTACAACTCAGCGAAAGCTGATATTTCCATATTTATACTGGAAAGCAGAAGTGATCCTCAAAATGACTCACAGTTAGTTCGCGGAACAATCCAGCTACAATTTATTGGTCTCACTCACTCACTCGCTCATCTACATTTAATTTGTTTCAAATGGATCCAATTTAAACGTGTGTGGCGTGAACCTTTGATAAAACATACGCAATACTAGATAAAAATGCACCTCGATATTCTGCCGTGATTCTTTAAAAGGCAGTCATCTGACAATTTACCGATTTTAAATTAAACATTTAGCGACGTCAGGAAAAACAGGCGCGTCGACCTATGTAACCCCTTTTTCTGTGAAGTGGTTTTGATACCAGTGTCCTTTTTTTCCTGATGTCGCTCAATGTTTACCTCAAAATCGGTAAATTGTCAGATGACTGCCTTTTAAAGAATCACGGCAGTATTAAAAAAATACGCCAAAAAAAGAACTATATAAAGGCAGTCTACAAGTTTGTTCCGTGTCGGACCCGGAAATTTTCGGGAGTAGTGTCGTGCCAATAAGTTGACGATAACTTTACAACTGCGAGATCAGCTAACTGGCTGGATCCCGAGATAGAGAACTTGATGCGATCCTATCGTAACATTTCGTGAGAAGTCCATACAGAAAGTTTATGCTCACTAGGTACAGTTTAACTTTGTAGACGTATGTTGCACTGCCTGACCTGAATGCCAAACTAAAGTCCTGCATATTTGACTGCGGTCGATTTTTTTTTATTCATTATAAGCTCAGGTATTTTAACTATCTCATCTGATGGTAAGTGACATTGTGGTCGAAGATGAAGCACGCTTGCCTAGAACTAACCTATTCACTCTTGACTTTAATACCCCCAGGTTATAGCTATCAGGAAACACAGACTCCGGCAGGGAATTTCACTCCTTAGCTGTACGCACAAACGTGAAAATATTCCCAGAACATTTTGTGCGTGTGGGTGGGATGTCTACCATGTAACGATGGTGCGTCGCCGTACACACACATCGTGCCGAGTGTCTGCAGCGCTGTCATCAACTAACAGCGTCAGCATGCGACATCACACCTACTTTTTTTTTTATTCGGGAGTAAACCTTCAAAAGGCACCTGAACTTGTTGTCTTGGGGAAGAAGAACAGGGAGTGTGGGATTCCTACCTCACCCCGGTGATCAGCATCAACACATATTATCGGGTTATCTCTACCGCGTAACCTCTTAAGACATCACATCTACATTACTGAGAGGCTGCGACAGATCGACCTGAACAGACCCGTTCGTACTGAACGGTCGATAATCTTCATTTTCTGAAATAAACATAGTGCAGAGTGATTGGCAGATAGTTTAATGAATTGTGTAACAACTTGTGACAATTGCTTTCAATAAACTCAATAATGGAAATGCAGATATCAGAGCTGTGTCCGTCCTGTACTTGCTAAGTGAAATATTACGAGAGTGATTGTCGATTCCCTCTTCCCCTCCCCCTCACTACGCTGTCTGCTCGCTGGTGACGGAAAAGCAATTCATTCAATTATCTTTGAGTGGGAATTATCTGAGTGAATATTCGCAGCTTATTATTATGGAAATGGCGTACATATGGTACACACAACTTCAACTTTCTCCCCTCGCACTTCTGTTTATTGCTCCGTTTTGACACAACAAACACAATAACAACATATGTTTAGCCTATATTCACGAAGCTTTTTTTCTGGGAGGGAAAGTCTTCAAATGACTTCTCCCGCTGTGGGAGGAGCGGAAAGGAGTCTTCTACTGACCAAAATCCCACCCTATTCCTTCAGTTGCCCTTGTGGTCCGGGACCGCGGTATCTCGTTATATCATTTCCGCAACCCCAGCAGACAATGGCTCTACCGGGCCCCATCACTAGTGCTGGCTCCTCTTAGAGGCGCGCGTGGAACAGGACGCGCCGTCGACCTGGGCCTGGTCCTTACCGGACGGTGAGCTACCCAAGAAGAAGCTTAATATCCAATATCCACTTAAGTTGGGTGTTTTTGTCAACTATCATATTTATTTCATCCTCACTTTCTCTCTTTCCCGTGGTTGTTCTTCCAAGCTCCAGGCGCTTTGAAGAGTTTTAAGGGTAGAAGTAAATGTAAAGTTTCTGGACGTAGCTAAAACCTCTGAGCTGTGTTTGCAAGTATTGATAAGTGTGTAAATGTGTATATGAAAAATACTCTCCGGGTTTCGTGTATTCAAATTTGCAATCAAAACTTTGACAGCCGGTAGAGAACTTTTCGATTTATGGATTTTTGTAAGTTATTCTGACAATAACACGGCACAAACACTGATAGAATCACTTTACGAATTCATTCTAAAGTATATAATAGATTTAACGTCTATTCTATATATGTACCTACTATCGTAAATAATTCGCAATTAACATACGTAGAATTCCTGAAACAAAAAATCAAGCATTGTTAGGCTGAGTAGCCATGAAAAGAATGTTATTTATAAACAAAGCAGGTATTTTTACTTCGTACAAATTAAAATATTGATTTGCATGATGTATTTGTCTCGTAAGTAACTTACTCTTGGTCTAAAGTACTGGTACATGTATTATATAGTAGTGTTACAATTGAAGCTGTAATATAATAACATAATTACTTTGATTACCAATAAAGTTTCACAATATATTTTTATAGATTGACATGAGCCAGACATTCTTTTTATATTTACCACAAATAATACTGCCGAATTAGGCTGAAGCCTGTATTTCAGCAAATAGCACCACTATAGCCAAATATACCCAAAAATAAGTAACGGGCTGGCTACTACCTACTTCAGCAGCTCCATTATGGCCTCACACACACGCACACACATACAAACACAATTTATTCTAATAACATGGAAACAGATTTTTTTTATAATAAAATTGTCGTCTGTAACCGACTGATGATAATAATATTTATTAATCGCGTCTCTCTCCACGGCTGAACACGATAGTGCTCCCTAGTCGGTTGGTCTGTCGGTCAAAATACAGGCCTGGGCTTAGTTTAGCGGATAGCATCAGTAACAAATGGAAAAATATATACAACTGAACTGTTTTACAACGCAAAAATTATTTTTTTTTTTGCCATTAAAGAATATTTGGAATCTGAAAATCAGCGCCGCTAGCGCACTTTGCGCAAATTAACATGGCAGATGGTATTTCCATAAACACAGGGGCCTTTATTGGACGCTTCGGAACGGGATGCAATTATTGAGATGAGTAACGTAATTATAAATAGCGACGTACACTCGCACCTGCATTTGTAGAGTTAACAACATAACTTGAAATAGTTTTCTTGCACTCTTTTTTTTATTGAAAATAGGTTCGCGTTTGACCACTATCTCACCTGATGGTGAGTGATGATGTGATCGAAGATGGAGCACGCTTACCTAAAAGTAACCTATTCACTCTGGACTTAAAGACTGCTAGGTTGTAGCTGTCGGGAAGCACAGACTCCGGCAGGGAATTCCACTCCTTAGCCGTACGCACAATGGAGGTATTCCCAAAACGTTTTGTGCGTATGGGTGGGATGTCCACCATGTAACGATGGCGCTTCACCGTTTGTCTCGTAGTCCGATGATGGAACGGGCTTGGCGGAATTAGATTGTGTAATTCCATCGCACACTCCCCGAAATCCTAACCGATAGAAAACCGATAGACTTGCAACCCGTCGTCGATGTTCAAGGCTCTGTTACTAATAAGGAGCAAACTGGCCAATGATTTTTGTTAGTAACTGAAACGAAAATTTTGTTAATATCGGCGTGATGCAATTTCAGAAGTGATTTGAAGAAACATATTTGTATTACAGTTGTTATTATTAAATTAATGTTATAGTAATTCTAACTAACTACGTAGGCTACTGCCGGAGGAAGGAATATACATATTACAAACTAATTTATTCCAATAAAAATTACAATTATTAAGTGCGCGGGCTCGGTCACGTACGCGGTGTCTTCGGGCCTCGTGTTCTGTGTCAGCAGTTTCCACTCGTAGCAACTGGGTCGATGATGCGCGTGCGGCGTGCCTCGTGACTCTGTGTCAGCGCGAATGCCGCATGTTTAATGTACTTTTTGTCTTTTGGGTAGAACTTCAGAAAAAATGATAAATCGACAATTTATGGCCATTATCATGGTATATATTATACCTTCCTGGCTTCGTTATGAGTTTATCTAACTATTTATATCATTCAGTTAGCAAATCAAACTGACCTTATCTCGCAATGATGTGATGTTTTCACTTTTATAATTTTCACTCACATTCCAAGTCATACACTCGAAAAAACACATATTCACGAAAAAAAAACACACGATAACTCAATAATGTGTAGGCAATTTTAACCCAAATTATACCACTTAGACACTGTAAAAAGTAATAAAAACTATTTGATAACACAACGAAAAAGTCTGCGGCGTTATAACAAAAACCACAGATGCATTTTGTAAAAATTTTTTTTTTCGTTCATTTTAGTGGTGTTCCTTTTAGAATGTTACTAAAACCGGTCAAGTATGAATCGATTAGTCGAATGATACAGCCACATCGTGTTACTTGCAACATAAACGTAAAATACATCGTCCAATGCGAGCCGTGACGTTATATACAAACGGTGTACGTTTGTATATAACGTTGACACTTGAGGGGTTAATAGTGATGTGCGTAACAAACTTAAAGAGGGAGATCGGTGTCGAATAATAATAACCGCACGAGTAGATCTTGAGGGTTAAGTAACACCCAGGTTAGTCCGTGAACGGGTAATTATCTTATCATACTAAGATTTCTCCGCGCCTGGGAAAACACGTTAACCCGTTAGCCCCGGCTATCATTTCAACATCTTTCACAGTCCTTACGGGTAGAAAATCAGACAAAACCCATTACGTTACCCACGTTACCCAGCTACTCAGTCGTCTTATGTTGGGCAGATAGGCATGGTTGCTCCATGTGAAACATAAGTATTCAGCTACATCTAGTTTGAATTGGAGCCTACCCCGATATTGTTATCAAAGATTAAATATGGATCGTAGCATAATAAAATCCAGCAAATTAAACAGCTACTGAGAACTATTTTAGGTGTTCTGACCTAAAATTGTTCTCGAAATAGACGCACGCGAATCAAAAAGAACACATTTAAATATATTATCGTCCACGAGCCAAAAAGCCAACTAACGTCGAAGGTAATCCGTGTTGATAACTATAATAACGGGACCCGACAAAACTAGTTATAACTACTTAGCAAGGTAGCGGGTAACCCGCCGGGGGTAACCTTTGCTGTGGGGTAACGGAGCAGGGGTAACATGCCACACAAGTTACTGTTATGGAAATTCATTGCAGTTGTTGAATTCAATTACAAACAGTTAAGTACATTGAACCTGTTTTAATTGTCTTTGGGGAATATGAATTTGACCTATAAACAGAAATGGTAAAGGTCTTCCGTGATTGTGTATCATTTATTAAAATATCCATGAAGACATGAGGATGCATGGGGGAAACTATCCTTGGAATTAGAAGGTAACATATTGCGTTGACCCCAAATACGTTAAGGCAAATTTAGGAAAATGGTGATTATGGCTTACGAGTTACATGTTATTTTATTATTACGCACGACTAAAAGAGGGGTAAAAGCTGGAGGACTGGTCAAATACAAGATGGATGGTAATACACAGAAAGGAGACCTGAGAGGGAATAAATAAAACGTGCTGTATGACAAAGCGGAATAGAAGAATATGAAATATATTTTGCCGTTGGTAAATTACAAGGATTACAATAAATCTAATATACCAGCAGCATTAATCTGAGAAAAGCTAGAGTTTCCACAAATGAATAAAAATGCGCTCAAAGATATAAACGAGTTTAATCATAACTTGGAAATGTTAAAGTCCCGAGACGTATACGATAACGTCGTATTATATACGACGAATTTTGTGTCTACTTATGTCTAAATGTGAGCTACTCGTCATGTGACAAATACGCGCATTAATCTGAAACTGATTTAAACAAACACAAAGTTTACCATCGTGACATATCCACATCGTCCCTGAGGAGCAAAGTGTATAAGAATAGCCATGGAAACATCCAGACTCATTAGGAATTATTTATCAGAAAAAAGTTTTAACAAAATGTTAATTTTGTTAGTTTTGTTTTAGCGTTCAGCGTAAATCGTGGCGAGAAATTTAAATACCTTTTTCCTACCAATGACCTTGAGGATTCATTGAGAGGGAAGACAGGGCTCTAGCGGTCAGAGTTAACATGCTGACCCGCAGATTCTACCGATACTCTGATGATGTGAAGATCACCCTTTTCAAGACATATTGTCAGAGCTTTTACACGGGGAGCTGTGGGTTAGTCACACCAAAAGATCGCTAGGTTCCCTGCGTATCCAATATAATAATATCTTCAGCATAGTGTTGGGGCTTCTTTCACTCTGCAGTGCATTAGGGATGTTTACGCTCACACTGATAGTTTTGATGGCCTTATATGCAATAAAACTGCATCCCTATACTGCAGATTACGTGGCGGCCGCGACAGTATCTTGAAGACTGCAGCAGATAGGATACCATCTCCACTTTGAAGGGCTTTTGTCAAAAGTCTGATATTGTTATGTGTTTTATATATGGATCATGATCTGACTCGTTCATCGAGTTTTCACAAGCGACTGCTGAGCAAAAGTACCTATTGGATTTTTCATGATGATGGATCATGATATTCGAAATAAATATTGTTTCTACACATGTTGGTTTGTTATTAGGATAGGTGGCATACTTTACATGACGGTTTTAGATGAGAATACACTTATTACATATTTTTATTATAATTTCATACTTTTTACAGTACCTATGACGTTTCAGTACAAAACTTATTTTTATTATTTATTGTGGAATTATTTGGAAGTTAGAGCCTCTAAGGGTATATTGTGGGGACTGTCAACCATTATCCGCTCGACCCCGCTCCGCTCTCTCGTTATACTCTATATAAGTCTTTATCTTTTACTCGCCTGCCAATAACGACACATTTTTATAACCACTTGGAATATATTGATGTGAAGGTATCGATAGGATGGATACGACGCTGTGTTAAATGGCGACTGAGATATTATCTGCTGTCTCAACGCATTGTAACGGTTTTATGTCGTGTTAACTAGTTATATAGTTTATTCCAGTTTAAGTCTGAAACGACATGTAGCAGCTAGCTATTTTGTGTTATAATCTGTGGATAACGTTGTGAGCAGTGTATTAGTTACACCTAATACTTAAATCATTTTGTTAATATTTAATATTCTTTTGTTTGTTATTCCTAACAAAATTTAACGAATGAAACTTAACAAGAGCAGTGCTGGCCATGTGGTAACGAGACGGACTTGCGAGTTACAGGTCGAAGGTTCAAACCTTGTCAGGCACATAACATTGTGTAATTTATTTCATCACCACTGCTCTTAGATCGGGGAAGCAAACATCGTGAGGAAACCGTTATGTCCTAAGACCAAAAATCCGATGACATGTGATATGAACCAACCCGCATTAGACCCTCACGGTAGATTACGTCTTATATAACGATCATAGTGATAGGGAATGGGCCGCAATCTCGTAATCTAGGGAATGTAATAGACTGAATTATTATTCTTAATTATACACATAAAAAATCTGAATTAATTGCAAAACATCTTTACTATTGTAATCTATAAACACAATACTGTCTCCCATTACAGCCGTGGCAGATATTTTTATAGCACCTTATACAACGTGTAATTTAAAGTTTATATATGTACATACATACCAAGTGCACGGCTTCTTTGTATAATGACAAACGTTAGTGCAAGGGTTTTGTAAACCTATGTCTACATGTGTGGAACTTATTAGAAATTTCAATACATTGATACCGGAGACCGAATTTTCCAAATTAAGAAGAACGCAGATAATTATCGTGTTATTGGCAAGTGACGTGGAAAGTTATTGACCCTTGTTGTGCTGTGACACGTTTGTTATGATTGGTATTCAAGAAACATATGAAACCGATAATTTGGTACCAATTCTTTGATTCACTTATTTTAAGCTGAAACTGTGCATAGAGACTCCATACCAGATGTTATCTTCAGCCCTTTTAGATAGATATGGGGTTTCCGTTACACGTTGTATAGTATAAGACGTCAAATAAGCCTGTTTGAAAATGGAGGAATTCGTGGATATCACTTAGAAACAGCATATAAGTATCTATTGTCTATTCCTCCAACCAGTGTAAAACCTGAACGAGCGTTTTCAGCTGCTGCTTATGTTGGTAATAAACTACGAATCAGGCTTGGAAGTCAAACCTTGGATGCATTGATATTTCTACGATTGTATTTTCAAAATTCTAAATAAGCTTTTTGTATTTTTATTTCTTACAAAGTATAGTATCTTTTTGTCTTTTCCTTTTCTTACTATATTGTGATTTGTGTTGTGCAACAAAATTAAAAATATATTTTAAAAAAACACTAGTTTTTTTTTTACATTTGATTCCAATTAAAAACCACATAGTCTAATCCCGGGATAGCCCCGGAATCTAGGAACTAGTTTTCAACCAGTCTACCATAGAACTCAGCCACAGAAACCATCTAAATAGTTCACGACTTAATTCTTTAAAGGAAATTAATTTGAAAGAACAGGTCCTACTTCCATTTCCTCTAGCTATTCCGTAGCTAAGATTTTGTTTTGTGAACCTTGAACGATAACTCGGCAAGTTTTGCTCAATTACTCGCTTACAATTGTGTAGTGGAGTGACGTAATGAAAGAGGACGAGTGGACTCCTCAGTCCTCTTCGCTGTAACCATTAATTTGAGGGTGCACATACATATGGCCTCACTGTAGCGTGTCTGTTGATTGGGCGCGTCGTGTTCGCCACCTTGTGGTGATTGCTGGCTACGTAATGAAAGCCCGTTGGTACGGAATCTAATAAATAAAAATAAAATAAAAACCCTTTATTGTCAGGCTTCTAAGGCCAAACAAATTACTTAAAAACTATGTTAGTCAGAACAATTAGACACACACGGACAATTATAAAGGAAATAACATAACAACACACAATCACATAAATAAAGGAATGATTTTGGTAGTTAGGCGGGAAATTAAAATAGTGCGTTATGACAGGACGTCGAGGGACGGGCCACTTATTTTTAAGAGTACGTCGTCTTACGATAATTTTTCACATAAGTATTATGAAGAACAGTATCCACTGACTATTATGAGCAATTTCATATTTCTTACTGCCGTAACACCAGTATTTTGTAGGTAGTTTCATATTGCTTGCTTGTGCACGAGTACTACGTTGATTTGTCATTTACTATGCAAAATTCTACTGTCGTAATGTGGTGTCAGGGTAAGTGCTCACTATCAGCGAACGTGTTAAAGAATTTCGCTAAACCATGCTTCTATTAATATTGCTGCTCGGAGGGAGAAGGACAACTGATCACTCTGAAATCAATATCTTAACAAAGGTTTGATATTGAATGACACTGCAGTTCCCTCTTCAACGCTTCTATCCCTTCTGCTTACCCCCGTTATGTCATTGGAAACTCGTAACAAATATCATCATGACTTAAGCCTTTTCGCAACTACATATCGCTGGTTTGCGAAAATATCGACATAACTCGAAATGCTGTCCAATTTAACTAGGTACTTGTGTGAAATTTTAGTAATATAGGTACTATCTTGGCAGGAAAAATCTTGTCCCAATCTCACCAACCTTCAAACCCACCTAGGAGATCATGCCAAAATATGGGATCCAGGACTGCCAGCTCTCTGGTGATTCTTGAGGTTGATGAATCAGAAGTGAAGTCCCTTATTCTGCAACTTCGAAATGACTGCGCAATAGGTTGGGATGGCATATCTCCTCTAGTGCTAAAGAGTTGCCGCCACACCTTGACGCCACCATTGACGTATATCCTTAACTGCTGCCTTCAAAAAGGCATCTTTCCTGATGCGCTAAAAAAAGCTATCGTCCATCCGATCCATAAGGGAGGGAACAGAGACTGTGTCAACAATAACAGACCCATATCGGTCTTATCAGCACTCTCTAAGATACTAGAAAGGATCCTAAACAATGGTTTAAAAAAATTCCTCAACAAACATCAACTCATTGCTGATAATCAGTATGGTTTTCGCACAGGAATTTCAACTGAAGATGCAGTTCTTGACTTAACGCAGTTCGTTGCTAGGAAGCTTGACAGTCGTGTTAAAAGTCTAGGGAGCTTCCTAGACCTCTCCAAAGCCTTTGACACAGTATCTGTTCCCAAACTTATCTCTAAAATGGAACACCTGGAGGTACGTGGAAACACCCTTGAAATTTTCAAAGACTATCTTAACCACCGGACTCTACGGGTGAAAATTGGAGAGTATATAAGTGACGAAGTAGCAACTACTTATGGTGTACCTCGGGGAAGCATTCTAGGCCCCACCCTCTTTCAGATATACGTCAATGAGCTATGCAGAATGTCCATCCCCAATTCCAAAATCATTGCGTATGCAGACGACACCGCAGTCATAGTTTACGGGCCAACTTGGGATAGTGTTAAGCGCTATGCAGAAGAGGCAATAACAAGAATAATGAAATGGCTAAACCTAAACCTACTTACCCTAAATTGCGATAAAATGACGTTCATTCCATTCTCTATCCGGCGTAACAATTTGCCCGAAAAGTCCTTTTCCCTAACAGCGCATATCTGCTCAAATCAATCCGCATCATGCTTATATCCGACACTTAAAAGAACTGACCATGTAAAATATCTGGGTGTCCAAATTGACGGAGGCTTGCGATGGGACAAACAGATTGACGCCATTTCCACTAGATCTATGAAACTTTTGCATGTTTTCAAATCCCTTAGAGACTCGGCCGCGCCCGAAACCCTGAAGATGGTGTACTATGCATTATGTCAATCTATTATTGGATATTGCATCACAGTATGGGGTGGTGCAAATATAACCAGTCTTCTGAGGGTTGAAAGAGCGCAGAGAGCCGTACTGAAGGTGATGTTGCGTAAACCTTTTCGCTATCCCACTACGCGACTATACGCAGATTGCAAAGTACTTTTAGTCCGCCAGCTTTTCGTACTCCAGTCTTCTATTAGAAAACATGCTAGCGTTCCCCCAGCTGACCCCACAAAAAGGAAGAAACTTCCGTTAAGTACCTCTCACAAAACCACTTTTGCTCGACACCAGTACTACACATTAAGTACACATATCTACATACCAGGGATGTTGCGAATATTCGCATCCGCATCCGCAAATGCGGAGCTTCCGTATGGATTTGGACATCTGCATCTGCATCCGCATCCGCAATAATCAATGTGGATTTTCATGCGGATGCGGATGTAAGACAAGTTGCAACCAGAAAGAAATACGGCGGGGCGTTCGCACGTGTCATTAACCAATGGGAGCGAAAGAATTAGTGACAAGATCCGATGCGTTTGTTGTGGTAGATCATCCGCATCCGCATCCGCGGATGCGGATGCGGATGTTTGAGACCATATAACAAAGTATATTATGAATGAAGAATTAAAATAACGATATAGTAATCATAATTTTTTTATTAATTAGAATTAGTATGAGGAGCATTATACTTAATAAAAAGTAATATTTCCGCTTTCTCTGATTCAATCCGGTTACGCAGAGGTTCGTAAATTAAACCCACGCTACTAAATAATTGTTCGCTAGGAACACTGCCTGGTGGAGTGGATAAAAATCTTCGTGCTATCGGTGATAATATGTTAAATTCTTCTCGATGAACACTCCACTATTTAAGAAGATTCTCATCCACACTGACTCTTTCTTTAGTGCGATAAGAAATTACTTTTTGAGTACAGCTTCAGTGCTACCATTTTCTGGTATTTCTTGACTCTCATCTTCACTTGAGGAATCTAACATCATGGCAAGATCATTTTTAAGCATGGCTTTCTGAAGGAACCTGACGTCCCTGATTCTAGTTGTCCCATATCCTTTTCCGTGGAATCTGTCATTCTCATTCTTTTAGCCCCTTTGGAATTGGCATTAAGAGAATCGGAAACGTCACTTTTGTAAACACTATAATAGTAGTGTTTACAAAAGTTTAACAGTGGTCATTGTGTGAGCGTGCTCTCAGGGCACGCATGTCGTATGTCTGTTGACATTATATTTAATTTATAGTATTTATAATAATATTCCTTTGTGCATTGTATGTACGGTTCTAGGAGCGCGCGCGGTGTCTCAGACGTTGTTTATAATCGGCAGCTTCTCAAAAGGGCAGATAGGCAACATATCTATACGATAAGTATTCCACAGCGCAAACAAACACGTAATGATTTATTTACAAGAAACAAATGATCTACCACAACAAACGCATCGGATCTTGTCACTAATTCTTTCGCTCCCATTGGTTAATGACACGTGCGAACGCCCCGCCGTATTTCTTTCTGGTTGCAACTTGTCTTACATCCGCATCCGCATGAAAATCCACATTGATTATTGCGGATGCGGATGCAGATGCAGATGTCCAAATCCATACGGAAGCTCCGCATTTGCGGATGCGGATGCGAATATTCGCAACATCCCTGGTTTGTAGATATGTGTACTTAATGTGTAGTACTGGTGTCGAGCAAAAGTGGTTTTGTGAGAGGTACTTAACGGAAGTTTCTTCCTTTTTGTGGGGTCAGCTGGGGGAACGCTAGCATGTTTTCTAATAGAAGACTGGAGTACGAAAAGCTGGCGGACTGAAAGTACTTTGCAATCTGCGTATAGTCGCGTAGTGGGATAGCGAAAAGGTTTACGCAACATCACCTTCAGTACGGCTCTCTGCGCTCTTTCAACCCTCAGAAGACTGGTTATATTTGCACCACCCCATACTGTGATGCAATATCCAATAATAGATTGACATAATGCATAGTACACCATCTTCAGGGTTTCGGGCGCGGCCGAGTCTCTAAGGGATTTGAAAACATGCAAAAGTTTCATAGATCTAGTGGAAATGGCGTCAATCTGTTTGTCCCATCGCAAGCCTCCGTCAATTTGGACACCCAGATATTTTACATGGTCAGTTCTTTTAAGTGTCGGATATAAGCATGATGCGGATTGATTTGAGCAGATATGCGCTGTTAGGGAAAAGGACTTTTCGGGCAAATTGTTACGCCGGATAGAGAATGGAATGAACGTCATTTTATCGCAATTTAGGGTAAGTAGGTTTAGGTTTAGCCATTTCATTATTCTTGTTATTGCCTCTTCTGCATAGCGCTTAACACTATCCCAAGTTGGCCCGTAAACTATGACTGCGGTGTCGTCTGCATACGCAATGATTTTGGAATTGGGGATGGACATTCTGCATAGCTCATTGACGTATATCTGAAAGAGGGTGGGGCCTAGAATGCTTCCCCGAGGTACACCATAAGTAGTTGCTACTTCGTCACTTATATACTCTCCAATTTTCACCCGTAGAGTCCGGTGGTTAAGATAGTCTTTGAAAATTTCAAGGGTGTTTCCACGTACCTCCAGGTGTTCCATTTTAGAGATAAGTTTGGGAACAGATACTGTGTCAAAGGCTTTGGAGAGGTCTAGGAAGCTCCCTAGACTTTTAACACGACTGTCAAGCTTCCTAGCAACGAACTGCGTTAAGTCAAGAACTGCATCTTCAGTTGAAATTCCTGTGCGAAAACCATACTGATTATCAGCAATGAGTTGATGTTTGTTGAGGAATTTTTTTAAACCATTGTTTAGGATCCTTTCTAGTATCTTAGAGAGTGCTGATAAGACCGATATGGGTCTGTTATTGTTGACACAGTCTCTGTTCCCTCCCTTATGGATCGGATGGACGATAGCTTTTTTTAGCGCATCAGGAAAGATGCCTTTTTGAAGGCAGCAGTTAAGGATATACGTCAATGGTGGCGTCAAGGTGTGGCGGCAACTCTTTAGCACTAGAGGAGATATGCCATCCCAACCTATTGCGCAGTCATTTCGAAGTTGCAGAATAAGGGACTTCACTTCTGATTCATCAACCTCAAGAATCACCAGAGAGCTGGCAGTCCTGGATCCCATATTTTGGCATGATCTCCTAGGTGGGTTTGAAGGTTGGTGAGATTGGGACAAGATTTTTCCTGCCAAGATAGTACCTATATTACTAAAATTTCACACAAGTACCTAGTTAAATTGGACAGCATTTCGAGTTATGTCGATATTTTCGCAAACCAGCGATATGTAGTTGCGAAAAGGCTTAAGTCATGATGATATTTGTTACGAGTTTCCAATGACATAACGGGGGTAAGCAGAAGGGATAGAAGCGTTGAAGAGGGAACTGCAGTGTCATTCAATATCAAACCTTTGTTAAGATATTGATTTCAGAGTGATCAGTTGTCCTTCTCCCTCCGAGCAGCAATATTAATAGAAGCATGGTTTAGCGAAATTCTTTAACACGTTCGCTGATAGTGAGCACTTACCCTGACACCACATTACGACAGTAGAATTTTGCATAGTAAATGACAAATCAACGTAGTACTCGTGCACAAGCAAGCAATATGAAACTACCTACAAAATACTGGTGTTACGGCAGTAAGAAATATGAAATTGCTCATAATAGTCAGTGGATACTGTTCTTCATAATACTTATGTGAAAAATTATCGTAAGACGACGTACTCTTAAAAATAAGTGGCCCGTCCCTCGACGTCCTGTCATAACGCACTATTTTAATTTCCCGCCTAACTACCAAAATCATTCCTTTATTTATGTGATTGTGTGTTGTTATGTTATTTCCTTTATAATTGTCCGTGTGTGTCTAATTGTTCTGACTAACATAGTTTTTAAGTAATTTGTTTGGCCTTAGAAGCCTGACAATAAAGGGTTTTTATTTTATTTTTATTTATTAGATTCCGTACCAACGGGCTTTCATTACGTAGCCAGCAATCACCACAAGGTGGCGAACACGACGCGCCCAATCAACAGACACGCTACAGTGAGGCCATATGTATGTGCACCCTCAAATTAATGGTTACAGCGAAGAGGACTGAGGAGTCCACTCGTCCTCTTTCATTACGTCACTCCACTACACAATTGTAAGCGAGTAATTGAGCAAAACTTGCCGAGTTATCGTTCAAGGTTCACAAAACAAAATCTTAGCTACGGAATAGCTAGAGGAAATGGAAGTAGGACCTGTTCTTTCAAATTAATTTCCTTTAAAGAATTAAGTCGTGAACTATTTAGATGGTTTCTGTGGCTGAGTTCTATGGTAGACTGGTTGAAAACTAGTTCCTAGATTCCGGGGCTATCCCGGGATTAGACTATGTGGTTTTTAATTGGAATCAAATGTAAAAAAAAAACTAGTGTTTTTTTAAAATATATTTTTAATTTTGTTGCACAACACAAATCACAATATAGTAAGAAAAGGAAAAGACAAAAAGATACTATACTTTGTAAGAAATAAAAATACAAAAAGCTTATTTAGAATTTTGAAAATACAATCGTAGAAATATCAATGCATCCAAGGTTTGACTTCCAAGCCTGATTCGTAGTTTATTACCAACATAAGCAGCAGCTGAAAACGCTCGTTCAGGTTTTACACTGGTTGGAGGAATAGACAATAGATACTTATATGCTGTTTCTAAGTGATATCCACGAATTCCTCCATTTTCAAACAGGCTTATTTGACGTCTTATACTATACAACGTGTAACGGAAACCCCATATCTATCTAAAAGGGCTGAAGATAACATCTGGTATGGAGTCTCTATGCACAGTTTCAGCTTAAAATAAGTGAATCAAAGAATTGGTACCAAATTATCGGTTTCATATGTTTCTTGAATACCAATCATAACAAACGTGTCACAGCACAACAAGGGTCAATAACTTTCCACGTCACTTGCCAATAACACGATAATTATCTGCGTTCTTCTTAATTTGGAAAATTCGGTCTCCGGTATCAATGTATTGAAATTTCTAATAAGTTCCACACATGTAGACATAGGTTTACAAAACCCTTGCACTAACGTTTGTCATTATACAAAGAAGCCGTGCACTTGGTATGTATGTACATATATAAACTTTAAATTACACGTTGTATAAGGTGCTATAAAAATATCTGCCACGGCTGTAATGGGAGACAGTATTGTGTTTATAGATTACAATAGTAAAGATGTTTTGCAATTAATTCAGATTTTTTATGTGTATAATTAAGAATAATAATTCAGTCTATTACATTCCCTAGATTACGAGATTGCGGCCCATTCCCTATCACTATGATCGTTATATAAGACGTAATCTACCGTGAGGGTCTAATGCGGGTTGGTTCATATCACATGTCATCGGATTTTTGGTCTTAGGACATAACGGTTTCCTCACGATGTTTGCTTCCCCGATCTAAGAGCAGTGGTGATGAAATAAATTACACAATGTTATGTGCCTGACAAGGTTTGAACCTTCGACCTGTAACTCGCAAGTCCGTCTCGTTACCACATGGCCAGCACTGCTCTTGTTAAGTTTCATTCGTTAAATTTTGTTAGGAATAACAAACAAAAGAATATTAAATATTAACAAAATGATTTAAGTATTAGGTGTAACTAATACACTGCTCACAACGTTATCCACAGATTATAACACAAAATAGCTAGCTGCTACATGTCGTTTCAGACTTAAACTGGAATAAACTATATAACTAGTTAACACGACATAAAACCGTTACAATGCGTTGAGACAGCAGATAATATCTCAGTCGCCATTTAACACAGCGTCGTATCCATCCTATCGATACCTTCACATCAATATATTCCAAGTGGTTATAAAAATGTGTCGTTATTGGCAGGCGAGTAAAAGATAAAGACTTATATAGAGTATAACGAGAGAGCGGAGCGGGGTCGAGCGGATAATGGTTGACAGTCCCCACAATATACCCTTAGAGGCTCTAACTTCCAAATAATTCCACAATAAATAATAAAAATAAGTTTTGTACTGAAACGTCATAGGTACTGTAAAAAGTATGAAATTATAATAAAAATATGTAATAAGTGTATTCTCATCTAAAACCGTCATGTAAAGTATGCCACCTATCCTAATAACAAACCAACATGTGTAGAAACAATATTTATTTCGAATATCATGATCCATCATCATGAAAAATCCAATAGGTACTTTTGCTCAGCAGTCGCTTGTGAAAACTCGATGAACGAGTCAGATCATGATCCATATATAAAACACATAACAATATCAGACTTTTGACAAAAGCCCTTCAAAGTGGAGATGGTATCCTATCTGCTGCAGTCTTCAAGATACTGTCGCGGCCGCCACGTAATCTGCAGTATAGGGATGCAGTTTTATTGCATATAAGGCCATCAAAACTATCAGTGTGAGCGTAAACATCCCTAATGCACTGCAGAGTGAAAGAAGCCCCAACACTATGCTGAAGATATTATTATATTGGATACGCAGGGAACCTAGCGATCTTTTGGTGTGACTAACCCACAGCTCCCCGTGTAAAAGCTCTGACAATATGTCTTGAAAAGGGTGATCTTCACATCATCAGAGTATCGGTAGAATCTGCGGGTCAGCATGTTAACTCTGACCGCTAGAGCCCTGTCTTCCCTCTCAATGAATCCTCAAGGTCATTGGTAGGAAAAAGGTATTTAAATTTCTCGCCACGATTTACGCTGAACGCTAAAACAAAACTAACAAAATTAACATTTTGTTAAAACTTTTTTCTGATAAATAATTCCTAATGAGTCTGGATGTTTCCATGGCTATTCTTATACACTTTGCTCCTCAGGGACGATGTGGATATGTCACGATGGTAAACTTTGTGTTTGTTTAAATCAGTTTCAGATTAATGCGCGTATTTGTCACATGACGAGTAGCTCACATTTAGACATAAGTAGACACAAAATTCGTCGTATATAATACGACGTTATCGTATACGTCTCGGGACTTTAACATTTCCAAGTTATGATTAAACTCGTTTATATCTTTGAGCGCATTTTTATTCATTTGTGGAAACTCTAGCTTTTCTCAGATTAATGCTGCTGGTATATTAGATTTATTGTAATCCTTGTAATTTACCAACGGCAAAATATATTTCATATTCTTCTATTCCGCTTTGTCATACAGCACGTTTTATTTATTCCCTCTCAGGTCTCCTTTCTGTGTATTACCATCCATCTTGTATTTGACCAGTCCTCCAGCTTTTACCCCTCTTTTAGTCGTGCGTAATAATAAAATAACATGTAACTCGTAAGCCATAATCACCATTTTCCTAAATTTGCCTTAACGTATTTGGGGTCAACGCAATATGTTACCTTCTAATTCCAAGGATAGTTTCCCCCATGCATCCTCATGTCTTCATGGATATTTTAATAAATGATACACAATCACGGAAGACCTTTACCATTTCTGTTTATAGGTCAAATTCATATTCCCCAAAGACAATTAAAACAGGTTCAATGTACTTAACTGTTTGTAATTGAATTCAACAACTGCAATGAATTTCCATAACAGTAACTTGTGTGGCATGTTACCCCTGCTCCGTTACCCCACAGCAAAGGTTACCCCCGGCGGGTTACCCGCTACCTTGCTAAGTAGTTATAACTAGTTTTGTCGGGTCCCGTTATTATAGTTATCAACACGGATTACCTTCGACGTTAGTTGGCTTTTTGGCTCGTGGACGATAATATATTTAAATGTGTTCTTTTTGATTCGCGTGCGTCTATTTCGAGAACAATTTTAGGTCAGAACACCTAAAATAGTTCTCAGTAGCTGTTTAATTTGCTGGATTTTATTATGCTACGATCCATATTTAATCTTTGATAACAATATCGGGGTAGGCTCCAATTCAAACTAGATGTAGCTGAATACTTATGTTTCACATGGAGCAACCATGCCTATCTGCCCAACATAAGACGACTGAGTAGCTGGGTAACGTGGGTAACGTAATGGGTTTTGTCTGATTTTCTACCCGTAAGGACTGTGAAAGATGTTGAAATGATAGCCGGGGCTAACGGGTTAACGTGTTTTCCCAGGCGCGGAGAAATCTTAGTATGATAAGATAATTACCCGTTCACGGACTAACCTGGGTGTTATCCCGGAATTCCCACGGGATCGGGAATTACGGTAAAAACCTCCCACGCGAACGAAGTCGCGGGCAAAAGCTAGTATAACTATAAAGTACTTTAATTCATTCGAATAGGACATTTAATTTCGACTCGTATCAGGCGCATGTATAAAAATTCAATACGCGAGTCCTAATGGGTAAATTAATAAAATAAAAACTTTTTTTACCAAACTTACAAAAGAGACTTGCACTACAAAGAGAAATAACCTTAAATATTGTTTTATTGGATAACTAATTTCGTTAAAAATAAGGGCTAGGTATCTACTCACATGGCTGAAGTCGGTGCCAAACCAATGAATAGTTTTGATTGGCAAAGAACGCCGCATTCTGGGGCACACCCGAGGTGATGAAACCCACAAACTATTCCGTAATGAAACCTATTCATTTATCTTATTGTACAAGTCTTTTTTGTAAGTTTTGAAGTCGGTTCAATTTTTTGTAAAAAAAGTTTTTATTTTATGGTTTTTAGTGTATCATTGTTTGTGTTACTTGAGATACCTACATACATACCGTTCGAACTTACTTTTTAAAAAGAGAGTTTGCTATACACGTATTTTTTACCCACTTAAACCATATTTCAGACGTGATTCAGAAGGTCTGTGCCTCAGCTGTGGTGATATTAATAGGCTAATTATGCTAAACGGTACATAGATGTACGATGGCAGCAATCGCGGGAGATTTGCTGTTTTAAATTGAAGAGTTCTCCGAAGGTCTTCATCAGAATCTGATGTGTTATATACTAAAATCTTTCTTGTAAAATATGCTTTCAAACAACGAAAACGCTATCGAAATCGGATCAGTAGTTTCTGAGTAAATTGCGGATATACACAAATATAATATACTAGTACTCACGCGGGGCTTCGCTCCCGTGGATTTTATCACGGTAAAAACATAACTCTCCTTTTTTGCAGTCGGGTAAAAAGTAGCCTATAACCTTCCTCAAGCTTCAAGCTACTTCCATACCAAATTTCATCCAAATCCACCCAGTACTTTCCAAGATTAGCGCGTTCAAGCAAACAAACAAACAAACAAACAAACTAACAAACTTTTCCGCTTTATAATATTAGTATAGATGTATATGTATACATACTGCTCGAATACAGAACCTCCTTTTTTGAAGTCGGTTAAAAAGTAAAGGCACTATTATAAAAATTCTTGCACATATACGTAGAAGCTAAATTATCAACAAGTAAGATGAGCTATATTTAGTTAGGACCCATCCATGGCCGGCGCTCGGCGAGCTTTGCTTAACTTCAATGATGAAACCATAAGCTTATTATCGTCATTACAACACACGGTACAATAGTTCAAATACCTCGGACATTATGTTGCTGAGGGCCTTGATGACCAATTTGACATAGAAAGGGAACGTAGGGCATTGGCAGTCAGAAGTAATATGCTGGCCCGCAGGTTTGCGCGTTGTAGCGACCAAGTTAAAGTCACACTATTTAGAGCCTACTGTCAGACTTTCTACACGTGCAGCCTGTGGTTCAGGTATACGCAGAGGACGCTTAATGCCCTGCGTGTCCAATATAACAATGGATTTAGGATGTTGTTAGGGCTGCCCCGCTTTTGTAGTGCCTCCGGTATGTTTGCGGACGCCAGGGTAGACAGCTTCCATGCCATCATACGCAAGCGGCTCGCATCATTATTAAGCAGAGTCCGGGCTAGCACTAACAGCATCCTACAGGTCATTGCGGATAAACAGGACTCAAATATCCTGAAACAATTTATTCGTATTCAGATGCTATAAAAAAAATAATGTAATAATTATTGATAATGGTCTGAAATAAAGATTTATTTATTTTATTTATTTATTTATTAACCTGAGGTATTTTTTTTTGTAAATATTCACTTGATACACGTCTTAACTTCACGACTACGGCGAAAACAAAAAGGTTACCACCATAGTGATTCAAATTTTAAATTTTTTCAAATTTTCAAATTTTATTGCGTGTTACTAACCTTGAGTAACGAAACTTCATAATTTTGGGACAAAGATTGTTTAATTAAAATAAATTCTTCTATATGCAATTTACGAAAAAAAATTGTCCCAATTAGTTACTTGATTCATCAAGAATAATATAGCCACAGTGAATATTACATAAAGCGATGAGTATTTGTAACAATACATTTCTGAAAAAGTGTAGCGGTGCTTGGGACACTAAAAAAATGTATGTAATAATATTGTGCGAAAATAACAAAAAGTTAAATGTGATTATAAGGAGCGCAAAAAATAAAACAAATTATATTTTTTATTTTTTGCAATAGGTCCCGGTTCCTGTACCCATTCCAACGGGGCTTAGGTCGCAGTGTTGTGGGGGCGGTCTTTGTAATAGTAATCCCGCGCTATTTATTAAAATATTCATCACATGAAACAATATGCAAGAGTGGCTTTTATCATGTCTGATTAGATATGAAATAAAAATATATTTTTTTATAATAAAATCTAGTTACTACTTAAAAATAAATGATAATAGTAGAAATCTTATCATTTAGGTATGTATATTTCTAACGATTAAAAATCGCTTATTTTTTATTCGATTGATTAAATCCACCACTATTAGGTTAAATGGAGTATCATTATTTTATTAAGTGTCATTAGCTTATCGACGCCTTCGAGTGAAAACCTCGTAAGTGAAAAAGGAGTAACTTTTCAGGAGGAAGAAAAATCTGCGTGCTATAAAATTTTTGTACGGTTTCCTTTATGTTTTTTTTTTATTATATTATATGTAAATTTAACCC
This sequence comes from Tholera decimalis, assembly GCA_943138885.2. NCBI lineage: Eukaryota > Metazoa > Arthropoda > Insecta > Lepidoptera > Noctuidae > Tholera > Tholera decimalis. The sequence continues at coordinate 3,236,312 of OW964548.2, forward strand.
GTTTTATATCCAGAACTGTTCGATATTATGTATAATATGAGAAATATTATACATAATATCGAACAGTTCAGAAATGCATAATCCATGGCCTGATTACGCTAACCTGACGACGGGATGCGAGTAAACACGAGGTTCTCACTTACTTTCATAGATTTAGCATGAGAATAACATAATTTACCATGAGAAAAACATTCAACGCTCAAATCTAAGCAACATAGGCACGCGCGCCGTGCCTCCGCCGGCACCGCGCGGCAACCGCTATGTCCTTGCATTTTAAATCTGTAATATCTTCGAAACTATTTATTTAAATTATATTCTGTAAAGGGCAATATTGATTTATATTAAATACACAATGTATTTATGGTACTTAATTGGATAAGAATTACTGCTGTATTGCTTAAAATCGCTTCTTAAAATATGCTCGTATTTCTCGTAAAAAGTAAAGGATAAAAAATGGTTGTTGTGGATTATCTATAAGAGATAGACAGATGTCATCGAGGACATTTTTGTTGACCTTTTTAATGTGTACAATACTGTAGTACATTATTTTGATCTATCTCGTAGGGTTCAGCCAGCGTTTGCAAAGCAAGCGCACATCACATTAGAAACCTCAAAAATTATCAGTGTTTATCTACTATAGTAGAGAAACACTGAATATATTATGCATGTTATATACTTAAAAATCTTCCTATTGAATCACTCTTTCTATTGAAAGAAACTGCATCAAAATCCGTAGCGTAGTTGTAAAGATTTATACATACATAGGGACAGACACAGGGAAACGACTTTGCTTTATACTATGTTAAGATAATATAATATAATAAATTATTTCCATCAAAGTATGTACAACAAATTTCTCAATCTAATAACAAATTAACTCTAAGTTTATAGGTTGTTCGCTGTCACATATAATTATGGAATTCTCTAACCCCTAAACTAATATTATAGTAAAACTTGTATTATAGGAGTGTATTTATATGGACCATAGACTTATAAATGAACTTCAAAACATAATCAGCATCTATGTGGGAGACATTATAAGTGTAAGACGTAATGGGAGGATTGCAGTAGGTAAAATCTTGTTCCCATTGTTGTCCGGTCAGTTTTACGGGATATTATACTAGGAGCGCATATAGTACCTATGTATCCATATGATATTGCATAATCCCGCGTGGTCGCCTACACACAGGCTGCTTGACGCTCGACGGACGGCTCAGATTGCATCGCTTCGAAAGCTTTGTGCAACATAATTCAAAGGATATAAAGATTTCTCTCTCCGCAGCATCGCTTTGTCCCTGGATTTTACATGATTTAAAATCTTAATTGCAATTTTTTTCTTTTTTTTTATTCAGAATGAGCTCACTCTTGACCTCGATACGATGTAACGAGCGAGCCCAGAAGTTGCCTGTTTACTCTTGCTTTAAAAGTTTGAAAGGTCATAAGTGGCAGGGAACATTATCAAGCTAATATATTATACTATTTGATCATTTAGCTGGCGGATAATTACGTCCGTATGACTACATGGTGAGCGCAGTGGTTGAGCGATCGGCTGCCGCACTGCGTGTCGCGGAATAGATTCCCGCATGGGAACACATCTTTGGATGTATTTGTTTATGTGATTGTATAAAACTTAACTTACAATCCAGGAGAAAGGAAAAAATCCTCGTGTGAGCAATGATTTACAAAAATAAACTAAACTCGTTTCTGGAACGCTTCAGTTGAGATGTCCGTTGTTTTCAGCTGTTGAAGGGATCTGGAATTAGAAGCATCGAAAGTCAAATAAAACATATTATTTTCTACAGCGTAATGAGATATATTTATTGTACACAGACAAAATAAATAAAAAATTGCAAAAAGTAGGACCGACTTCCATATCAAAAATCTACAAAGCCAAAAATAACTCTAATTTCGGTAGTCGGTGTTATTGGTTTTGGATTTTCTATATTTTCACACCACCTTCCGAAATTAAAGTTATTTTTGGCTTTGTAGTGTCTTGATATGGAAGTCAGTTCTATTTTTTGCAAAAAAAAATTTTTTCACGCTCTTTAGTGGGTCGGTTTGTAATTTAGTCAACAATTTATCACCTTTTACAAAATATTGCTTTTCCCGATGCACAGCCGTTAATTTTTGAGGAGTTCTCCTGGAACTTGATCATCAGCTCTACATCACCATATGCATTGTGACGAGCATAAAGTGAACAGCAACCTGATTGTTACATCCGTACTCAAGTAATCGAATCGCAATCTACGAAATACTTATTATTGAGTAGTTTCAGTGGCCATCTGTGGTCTTCATCATCAGTTCAACTTCCCCAAATGGTACTTTTCGAAAGCAACTGCTCAAGGTACTATAAGAAATACCCAAAATGCTATAGGTGTGCCTATAATATTTGAAGATTTCCCTCGATTTCTCCAGGATCCCATCATCAGATCTTGATTTCGTAACAATGGGACTAACTAGAAAGTATACCCTTTCAAATGCAAAAAGAATTTTTCAAATCGGTCTAGCCGTCTCCGAGTTATGAGGTAACATACATAGTTCAAGACGAATTGAGAACCTCCTTTTTTTGAAGTCGGTTAAAAATAACTAAACAACTAAAAACGTTGCAATGGGTGACCTCATCACTGAAATCGATCTTTTACAGGCAACTTTAGCTTTTTTGACCTTGTAATAACACTTCCCTCTCTCAGTAATTTCGTTCAGTCCTTAATCCGAATAGCTACCTATATCTGTAAAATAATTGTTTGTCGTCAGGTGGAGATGCTGTACCAGCGCTACTTCCTCCGCATGAACCAGACGAACATGACGCACTTGTTGGGGCTGCTGCTGGCGGTGGCCGTGGGGCTCCTGGTGGTGCAGGTGCGCACGCTGCTCATCGCGCAGGACTTCCTCAGCAGCGCGCCCTCCAACAACACCGTCGACAACTTTAAGTACGTCATCCCACTATATCGTTATAGTACTGCTGGTGATGATGCTTTTTTTATAGAAATCTCTCAGTAGTCGCCCGGAGTTTGCAAGTTGTTGTTAAGCCATTTGTCATGAGCCTGATTCGGATCGTCAGATTAGCGTTCCAGCAGACTATCAGAGTTAGGGAACAGAGAGTATACTTGTGCAATATCTCCTGTGCAGATGGCTAATCGCCACTTAGACTTGCCGCTGTAGCCAAAACCCTTTTGTGCGAAACTACAAAATAGTCAATAAAGTTATTCAAATTAACTGAAATGAACAAAGCGCAAGTTTGTCTTAAACAGTTTTGGTAAGTAACTGTGTACCTACTTATGTAAGCTGTTTACAAATTATATTGGAGAAATGATCATGTATGAAAACTTTCGCGTATCGCTTACTTGCCACGTATTGTGAAAACATGTAGTCGTTAATTCTTCATAATCACAACGGGATAGAATTCCAGATTAATTCAACTGCATGTTTAAATAATCGGCCACTCGACAACATACTGCACGCAATCACTATGGTTGCAATCAAGTACTTATGATATACACCTATATTCGATAGTGTGTTCGTTTGTTTGTTCCTCTTACACGTGAAAACGGAACAACGGATCGAAAGAGAGGTGCGAATCCCATTCGAACCCGTGATCTCTCGATCACAAGTCTAACACCGCGTATTAAGTTTTCTATTCCGTAATGAGAGTGCGAATTTTTACTAACAATATAAAGAAGTCATCCACCGCTAAATTAAAGGCTCTGGTGCATGGTACGACATTGCCTGTTGAATCAACACCGCAAGCATGCGCGAACGCAACAGACTTCTTAATTTCTTTGGAAAAAACTTCAAATGACTCGTTCTGATTACAAATCCATCCGGTTCCTTGGTTGCGCTTGCGCTTCGGTATTTCGTTGGAACATTCTCGCAATTCTGACTGTTTATATTTTTTGATGCTGACCTGGTACCCCCCGCAGCCGGTACCACGACCCCAACCGATACGAGAACGTGACGACCTCCCGCTACCACGAGGAGCTGGCAGCCATCAGCGCGGCGCAGGCGCAGCGCCTCTTCTACGAGAAGGAGCGCATCGCGCACATCGTCAATATCGTCATCCTCGGAATTACTGCTCTAGTGTACGCCTGTGAGTATACAAAACCTTCCACACGTATCAGTAGATAGATAGATATAGTATTTATTGTACACCATAACAGAATTACAAATAAAAAGCTCTTTTTGGTTTCGGGGGGAAACCTTCACAAGGCGCCTAGACTTTCGGGGAAAAAACCAGGGAGTGTGGGATTCTTACCTCACTTAAACAACCCAGTTACCTTTTAAATATGGACCTAACAAATAAAAAAGGTCTTACAATGTGGAGCTCCTGCAGCAATCCATTGAAACGTTATACTTTGCCGAAGACGGCTGCTGACGGCGATTTAATCTTGTCCGACTAAGTGCAGCGCTATCCTCGGCAGACCGTGGCCACCTGCTTTTCACTAGCTTGACTTCTACGTTGACACCACACTGTCTTTTTAGGGTTCCGTAGCCAAATGGCAAAAAACGGAACCCTTATAGTTTCGACATGTCCGTCCGTCTGTCTGTCTGTCCGTCCATCCGTATGTCACAGCCATTTTATTCCGAAACTGTTAGGACTATACATGTAAAACTTGGTAGGTAGATGTATTCTGTGAACCGCTTTCCGATTTTAAGAGAAAATTCAAAAAATATTTAAAATAAAGGGGGCTCCTGGAACTGAAACCGAAAATATTTTTTTTCATGAAACCTATATGTGTGTGGTATCTATAGACAGGTCTTTAAAAATGACATTATGGTTTCTAAAATGACATTTTCATAAAGTTAATCGTTTAAAAGATATACGCTTCCTAAGTGGTAAAATGTGTCCCCCCCCCCCCCCCCCCCCCCCTCTAACTTCTATAATAATGAAGTGAAAAATCTAGAAAAACCATATGTTGTAGACCTTCATGCAAACTTTCGACCAAAATTGGTTTGAACGAGATCGAGTCAGCAGTTTTTGAGATACAGTATATTTTCAAAAACCGCAAATATAACTTTGTAATTCATACAAATACTATGAAAAACAAAGTTATTTGGCGTAGTTGTAAAAATTGTAAATAAGCTAGTTTTAAGAAATTTGTAAGGTTTTTGTTTTTTTTTCATATTAATATATTAAGTATGTTATTATAGTTACTACGGAACCCTTCATGGGCGAGTCCGACTCGCACTTGGCCAATTTTTTTTTTTTATCTAATATTAATTTAATCTACAAAGTTCCCACTGCTGGGGTAGTGGCCTCCTGTCTGTGAGAGGAAATGGGCCATGATCCACCACGGGTCCATTGCGGGTTGCTTGATATCTCACGTCATCGAATTCAAAAATATCGGTTACCTTATGGTGGTTGTTTTCCTTTACCGATTGACATTTGACACAAAACAACGTGCTTGATTGGGTATTACCTCAGGGCCTGCAACTCGCAAGTCGAGCTCAAAAGCACTGGGACAGCACTGCTCCACCAATATGACATTGTACTAGCAAATTTAGTCGTGACAAGTTTAAACCACTCCTTTTAGTGGATTCCAAAAAACCTGTGAACTGATAACGATTAATTAACCTAAGAGCTTCGCATATCCCCTCTCGTTCTTTTGTAACAATGGCACAAAGAAGGACGGTATACGACTGGAGCTTGTTGCAGGCCTGCTGGCGTGCCTGAGTCGCCCGGCTATCAACGAGATCTACCTGCTCAGCATCTCATACGTGGTGCTCGTCACCTTCCTGCTCATCGTGCTGGCGCTCGCCGGCACCTCCGTCTTGCGGTAAGACTTTTTTTCTTGCATTTGAGCACCATCTCACCTGATGGTAAGTGATGATGTAGTCGAAGATGGAGCACGCTTGCCTAGAAGTAACCTCTTCACTCTTGACTTAAAGACTCCCAGGTTATAGCGATCAGGAAACACAGACTCCGGCAGGGAATTCCACTCCTTAGCTGTACGCACAATGAAAGTATTCCCAAAACGTTTCGTGCGTATGAGTGGGATGTCCACCATGTAACGATGACGCATCGCCGTTTGTCTTGTAGTCCGATGAGGGACCACACAACCACAAAACAGTCATACACCCTATTTACCAAAACCAATTCAACAATGAGATCATGGACCCTTAAGTTCGACAATCCACAATATACAAAGTGCTTGGAAATCGCGAGTTTAACAAGTGCAAATGTTTACTGCGGGTTCATTACAAGTTGCCCTCCCGACGTATGCGCTCCACATTCAACCAAGCCGAACAATGGACGTGAGAGGCGCGCGGTATCAGAAGTCACAAGCTATGGAGCAAACACAAGACTGCGACCGGCACCATTGCCGGGCCCGGCAACTTGTGTCAAATTGAATTTAAAACTTCCCACTGTAGCCGCCGCGTGCCTTTCGCCTCAAACAAACCGCACAACAAGGGTCCATTTGTTTACACCACACTTTCAAAACTGTTTCAAATGTAACTGGGACTTCGCAAATCCGTTTCAAACGAAGTTCCCAAGTGCGGTGGGAGACGTGTTTGTTCCGACTTTAGATCAAAGCGAGCCGGGCGCGGTTTTATCGCTGCCTTTACTGTCGGTGAGCGTTTTACGGCGAGCTGTTATCGGATAGTGCATTACTCGGACAATATTCGGGCAAATTTGCCAGTCGTTAAAGGTGTTATTGTTTCATTTTTAACGGCGGCAGGTGAAAACGCTTTGGGGTGGAGGGAGACGTTTACGAGCGCCGGAAAGTGCTCGTCCGAGGTAATGCGGCGCGCCGGAGACCCGGAAGGTGATCCCGCTCTGCCGACTGTACCCACCTTCAACGCAATCTTTTTAGCTTTTATTTATTTTCATAAGGTTGGCTGCATTTTACATTTAATTTAGAACTACGAGTAATCGTTTGTTATGTAAAGAAGGTTAGGCTTTAGCATTCTGTCACTCCGATGTTTCGGAGTCTCTCCGTGCTACCAACGTCAAACGCGGGCGACGACGGCCGCTGTGCGACCTGCGACATCTACTGTCTAGACGTGTCTAGTACCGACGCACGGTACCTGTTATACTCGTAAACTATAATACTCATTAGGTACATAATTATATTGATTTACATGTCCGTCATCCCGACCTTAAACTTAGAAGGATGAGTGACTGGAAAGTTTTTTTCCTCATGTTTATTTACTTTATTTACAGTGCTATTGTTACACCGTTGCGGAGTTATTTATGCATTTAGCAGTAAATTGGACCAGATGAAAAAAACAATATTAAAATTTGTTAGAAGTAAAAAAGGAAGTAAAATAGTTACAAATAACATTCTTTTCACTGAGTAATTATAGAAAAAAAAACAGAAACGAGCAACAGTTGTGATGGCAATGTGTTACAGAGTTATCCGATTATTAGGTGGACTTGACGATTCAACTTCTGAAATGAATTGCAACGTATCAAAACAATTGTCAAGGTTATTCAAAAATTTGTTTAGTCTGGGGATTAGAGAATTTCATCCAAACCATATCCAAACACAGATTTTCGGAATGAGAAAGATGCAATAACTTAATCAGGTTTCGCGGATATTTTAACCTATTATAACCAATTACGTCCATGCTACTCCAGGGGGGCTGGTAATCTGTGTAACAGGGCTATCCTAGTGCAGATACCAGTGCCCCACAGAGGCAATATTATTAAATAATATTATGTATGATTTAGTTTGTAAGACACCATTGTGAAAGAGAAATAAATGTTTATAATTATGATTATATGTATGGAAAGTTATCCGTGAACACTAATAAGAAAATTATCAACTTCCGACTGTTCACGAATAAACAAGAGGCAAGAGGATATGTCAAACCACACAGTTTTGCAAAAAGTGAAGTTACAAAAGAGTGTAATTTCGTAACATTGTTCCATGTGGCGTGCAGTTCGCTGAGCATCAGCACGGGCGCGTGCGCTCTGCTGACGTACGCCACGTACGCCACGCTGCCCGTGCGCCTGCTGGAGGCCACGCTGGCGGGGCTGGCGCTCGCCATCGTCGACGTCGGCGCCCATCTCATCCTGGACGATGCCGAACACGCGCACGTGAGTCTTGACCTGCCCTTACTCCGTCTTAGACTTCCTTAATTCCCCAATGTCATAGTACGAAGTCATTTGATGTTTGAAGCCTAATTAGACTACGGTGTTGGACTTGTGATCGATAGGTCATGGATATTCCGCACTCGTGGAGCTCATGGCTAACTTAAGCTTAAGCAATGCTTACCGATCTTAACATACATTCGTTCGGTTTTTAGGGTTCCGTAGCCGAATGGCAAAAAACGGAACCCTTATAGTTTCGAAATGTCTGGTCGTCTGTCCGTCCGTCCGTATGTCACAGCCATTTTATTCCGAAACTATTAGGACTATACAAGAAAAACTTAGTAGGTAGATGTATTCTGTGAACCGCTTTCCGATTTTAAGAGAAAATTTAAAAAATATTTAAAATAAAGGGGGCTCCCCCACACATGGAACTGAAACTGAAAATATTTTTTTTTCATGAAACCTATACGTGCGTGGTATTTATAGACAGGTCTTCAAAAATGAAATTAAGGTTTCTAAAATCGCTTTTTCATAAAGTTAATCGTTTAAAAGATATACGCTTCCAAAGTGGTAAAATTTGTGTCCCCCCCCTCTAACTTCTATAATAACGAAGTGAAAAATCTATAAAAACCATATGTTGTAGATCTTAATGTAAACTTTCAACCAAAATTGGTTTGAACGAGATCGAGTCAGCAGTTTTTAAGATACAGTGTATTTTCAAAAACCGCAAATATAACTTTGTAATTCATACAAATACTATGAAAAACAAAGTTATTTGGCGTAGTTGTAAAAATTGTAAATAAGCTCGTTTTATGAAATTTGTAAGGTTTTTCTTTTTTTTTTCAAATAAATATTTTAACCCGGCGTCATGGGGGTGGAAAATTGTTACACGGACGTGGGGGCTGGGTCATCATTACCCGGATAAGGAATATGAATATTTCTGTACGTATATGAGAAAATTAATATATTTTTGCCTACAATAATTGACTGTTATAAGGGTAATAAAAAACTATACACATAATGAAAATATAATTTTTTATTAATAAGAACAACGTTTCGAAAACTATGCACTCAAAAATCAACAAATTTGGCTTCCTTTACCAAAACTTAACATAAATAGAATATTAACCAGTCTTTGGTTTTCTAAAGGCACGTTTATAAATGTTCTTATATAAAATAATATAAAAAAGCTAATCAGACTCATAATTATTAATACAATTGGCGCAGAAAGTGTTGTGGACAAATATGCTTGTTGCATCCTTCACATACGTGTGTAGTTTTGCGATCTTTGCTTGCAGGACACACCTGACACCTCTTACGAGCATTTGTTATTTCTGTAGGTGAAAGGTGAAGGGCCTTAAGTCACATTTTATAAAGTATTCAGTAGAGCTCATTAAAGATGTCCATACTCGAAATTTGACATTAAAATCGACAGACTATAAAAAGTAATTATCGTATCATTGTCGAATAAAAAGTATGATTATGATGGGTACTTAAGCTATTATATTGAGATATTTTTTTAACAAATATAGTTCCTTAAGGCTGTATTATCGGACTTAAGGTTCTTTAACTTTGAAGCTTTACTAGATATCTTATAGTATGACGGTACTTACGTCTCTCCTGTATCAATAATGTATAGTAAATTTTATTATTTCATAAGTTAGGGACGATTCAACATCATAGAAAATTTTATTAAAAAGTTTTAATGACAAATAACATTAGACATAATATGTTTTATTTAATAAAAATAATCTTTAATAAAATAGATGAAATTAAACGAAACAATGTTATTCTGGTAAGTCACATGCTGTTCCCTCATGGGCTAATGTATTATAAAAATTATGAAAAATGGGTGGAATCCATTGCAGAGCTTTCTGTGAATCCTGAAATTTTTTAGTGCTTATAGGTTTGTGGTCTAATCGAATAGGTTGCAATATAGGCATGGCAAAGTCTTTTAGGGATCTCCTTCTATTTCTTATTAAGGATACCTTTTCGAATTCTTGTTGATTAAAAGATTGTGACGAAGACTCATTGTGCCATGCTCTTCTTTTTCAAATTTAATTTATTGTTTTTATTTTTTATTTATAATAGGCTCGGTATGGTAAGTGATGATGTGGTCGAAGATGAAGCATGCTTACCTAAAAGTAACCTATTCACTCTTGACTTAAATACCCCTAGGTTATAGCTATCGAGAAACACAGACTCCGGCAGGGAATTCCACTCCTTAGCCGTACGCACAATGAAGGTATTCCCAAAACGTTTAGTGCGTATAGGTGGGATGTCCACCATGTAACGATGGCGCATCGCCGTTTGTCTTGTAGTCCGATGATGGAACGGGCTTGACGGAATTAAATTGTGTAATTCCATCGCACACTCCTCGAAATGTAACCGATAGAAAACCGATAGACTAGCAACTCATCGCCGATGTTCAAGGCTCTGGAGCTTTGATTCGACCAGTGTATCGTTGCCAATTAGTCTTTTGGCCCGTTTCTCAATAGATTCAAGCCCATCTAGTTGGTACTTGGCAGATCCATCCCAATATGAGAGCAGTACTCCATACACGACCGAACCTGGGCTTGATAGAGATTTAGCAGCTATTCGGGTGTGAAGTACCGTCTCACCTTTGCTAGGATTCCCAACTTTTTTGATGCTAGTTGAGCCGTAGCCTCGATAAACGGGCCAAAATTGAGGGTAGAAGTTAGTGTTACCCCCAGAAGCTCGATATGATCGGTTATCGGCACGGTTACACCTCGGAAAGTAGGAGCCGGTTTTAATTGACTCCTTTTTGCGGAGAAGAGACACGCCTGGGTCTTAGCTGCATCAAACTTGACCAAGTTGGCATCGCCCCATTCGGAGACAGCCTTCAAGGACAAGTTCAAGCGCCTAACCATGTCCTCACTCCAGATATGAATAGCATAAGCTAGAAGTTCCCCTGTAGACCGGTTTTTTCGGAAGCCGTATTGTTGGTCACTGAGGATGTCGTTGGCTTCTAGGTATGCCAGGAGCTTACTATTGAGTACACGCGTGACTGAAATAGGTCTGTAGTTGTCCGGGTCAGCACGACTGCCCTTTTTGGGCACAGGCTGCACGTTAGCCAGCTTCCATGCTTTCGGCACCTTTCCAGTCTCTAGCGAAAGGCGAAACAGGCGCGTCAAAATTAGAGACAGTACAGGCGCACAAGTTCTAAGAACAATTGCTGGTATCCCGTCGGGGCCACTAGCTTTGTTCACGTCAAGATTACGCAACACTCTACGGACGTCCTTCTGATGAATGCGAATGTCCGACATACACGACCCGCATCCAATAAGAGCATCAGCAGGGTGAGCGCCACTACTATCCAGACGTGAAGACTCCGCAAAAAGAGCGGCAAACAAGTTTGCTTTTCCCTCAGCGGAGTGGGCCAGAGACCCGTCAGGTTTAAGCAGTGGTGGTAGTGAGGGGCGACAGAAGTTCGATTCGACCGACTTTGCCAGGGACCAAAAAGCTTTACTGCCAGCAGGGTATGAAGCAAGTTTGTTCCCGATTCGGCTAACGTGGTCAAACCGAGCCCTCCGCAAAACCTTTTTACAGTACTTGGCAGCCCTGTTGAAAGCTCTTTTCTTCTGAATCACGTCATTTGCTTTGCAGTTTCGAGCATCGACCCATGCTAGGTACGCCGCGTGTTTAAGCGCTTCAGTGCGAACACATTCGGCGCCAAACCAAGCTTTCGATCGAGCTTTGCCGGACATTGTTAGGTAACGGAATGTAGTACTTCATCCCCTGTCGCAAAACATCCGCCACGGCGTCTGCGCACGACGATGAATCATTTGAAGAGAAGCAAGTAGGCTGCTAAGGATAACATGCAAAGAAATATCGCATGCCATCCCAATCCACTGACTTGTATCGCCATACCCGCCGTGTGTCATTAAGGCTGGGATCGGGCGAGGAGTAGACGGATACAGACTTCACCAGACAGTGGTCGGAACCCTGGGTATGAAAGATACGACACGTCTGACGGACTTCTGATCTGCGTCTCCGAAAGAAACAAAAGAGCAGGTTTTTCAGTCTCGAGATTGTGGTGGACTGCAACGAGATTTGCAGACCCCGGATATTGCTGAAGTGCACTTTGAGAGAGAGGGATTGCAGCCGCGAGTACGTCTTCGAGTACGTTTAGTATTGCACGAAACACAAATCAAACTAAACTGAGGGAGAGCATGCGCGGGGGCGCGGCGGAAATCGTACGTACGATGCACCCGCGCAAATCTAACCCGCGAGCGTAATGGTAAAGAACAGTAAGTCCCACATACTATTATTTAAAATTTATCTATATTTATTGTTTAAATAGTGAACAATATTAAGTAACCATACGATCATTTACTTTTTCTCGTCTAGGGACTTAATGTTATTTATAATTTTACATCAGCGAAATTAGTGGCTGTGAGACTTTATGGCTTTTACCATTTGATCAATTGGGGTATTCTGAATAAGTATCATTTAAAATATAAAAATGTCAAAAAATGGACTTAAGGTCATTTAGCTTTCACCTACAGATTTTTGCTGGGGGCTCCTCTATAGGTTCGCCTGAAAATTGGCCAATTTTTTGCGAAGTTCTCGTGGCAAACTTAGAACATTCCGGGCTTAAAATAGTTACACTGAATACATGCATGGGTCATATTTACCTTTTTTCCAAGACAACACTTGTAACTCTCAACGCAGTCCCCGTCAAACTGATTTCGCGGCAAAAACGTGTAGAGGGACTCAATGACTCCAGCTACTGAAAAGAGCGGCAACGTCGCGTGCGTCGTTTTAAAATTATAAGTGAACTACAAAAGCGCGGGTAATTTTGACCCAGCCCCCATGACGCCGGGTTAAGTATGTTATATTTATTATAGTTACTACGGAACCCTTCATGGGGAGTCCGACTCGCACTTGGCCAATTTTTTTTGTTTTTTTTTTATTGGTAATAGGCTCGCGTTTGACCACCATCTCATCCGATGGCAAGTGATGATTGTGGAAATAATGCACGTTTATCCTGGAAGTACCCTATTCACTCTTGATTTAAAGACCCTTAGGTTATAGCTATCAGAAGACTAGTTTAGACTGGAAACCAACCTCATGATAGTTGGGAAAAGGCTAACCGGATGATGGCTGACGCATATAATTTTCCTTAGCAAATGTACTGCTCCGTGGCGACGCTGATCGCGTGCAACGTGGCCGGCATCATGACGCACCACCCGCGCGAGCTGGCGCAGCGCCGCGCCTTCCTGGAGACGCGCGACTGCGTGGAGGCGCGCCTCGTCACCCAGCGCGAAAACCAACAACAGGTACTTTTGATCTTCAGATGCTGGACAATTCTAGCGCCCGATGTTTAACATCATTAAACACCGTTAGGAAGAGCTGATTAAGAAAAATGGAGTAGGTAAACTGCTGCCGTAATTACGGCCCCGGATTGCAAGAACAGCTGAAGGAACATGGTGGGTTTTTAGTCAGCAGAAGTCTGACACTCCTTTCCGCTCCACCCACAATGATCGGAATCATTTGATGATTTTCCCACCCGGAAAAAAGGGTAGGTTAAGGACGCATTTACATTTATCACTCGCTCAATTTTAGGTATCCTAGTAGCAACACAACAACATTGCGCGCACACACACTTACAAACCATTGTTCGCCCGATTTTATACATTACTTAAACTAATATTGATACTTGAATGTAATATTATATTTTCTTTAATATTGTTTGATCATAATAAGTTGTAACTTATTGTTTACAAAGGCTTACATGCTTATTGATTAGATTTTAGTTTCAATTTTGTATTAATGTGTTTGACGCCCGATTAGGAGTACTAGGGGACTTAGGAAATAAAATACTCATATGTGATAAAAAAAATTAATAAGAAATAAAGAAGTTTCGTCATGCCTGTCTGTCTGTCTGTCTGTCTGTCTGTTTGTCCATCCGTCTATATGTCACATCCATTTTCCACCGACGAAAAAAACGGAGGAGGTTATCAATTCGACGCGTATATTTTTTTTAATGTTTGATCACCGATTACTCGAAGACGGCTGAACCAATTTGGAAATTTCTTTTGTTGTTTGAAAGGGTATACTTCGAAATTGGTCCCATTCACTGTCACCAAGTCAGGAGCTGATAATGGGATCTTGGAGTAATCGAGGGAACTCTTCAAATATTATAGGCACACCTACAGTGATTTGAGTATTTCATTACAGTAACTTGTGTGGTTGCATTCGAAAAGCACCATTTGTGAAGTGGATCTGATGATGAATACCACAGATGGCCACTGGAACTACTCAATATATAAGTAGAAATAAGAAGTATTTCATGGGTTCCGCTTCGATTACTTGAATATAGTTATTAAGCACAATATGCTCGTCACAATGCATATGATGAAGCGAAGCTGAGGGTGAAGTATCAGGAGAACTCCTCAACAATTAACGGCCCAGCATTGGGAAAAGCAATATTTTGTCTACTTTCTAACTAATTTCAGAAGTCGGACACCGCCTACCTACCGAAATTAAAGTTATTTTTCAATTTACAGTGTTTTTTGGAAGTCGGTTTTAAGTAGTACAACTGTATTTTGAAGTTTATAACAACAACATAAACAGCAAGTGAAAATATCGGTGATGACAGTGAGTGCCTCCTCAGGCACTCACTGTCTGTTACTGATGCAAACACTGGCGCGTTTTTATATTCCGAAACTATTAGGACTATACATGTGAAACTTGGTAGGTAGATGTATTCTGTAAACCGCTTTCCGATTTAAAGAAAAAAATTTTATTAAAAATATATAAAAAAAATATTTTCTGTTTCAGTTCCATGTACCCCACATGGAACTGAAACTGACAATATTTTTTTTTCATGAATCTTATGCGTATGTGGTATTAATAGACAGGTCTTTAAAAATGACATACGGGTTTCTAAAACCACTTTTTCATAAAGTTGATCGTTTAAAAGATATACACTTCCAAAGTGGTAAAATGTGTCCCCCCTCTTACTTCTATAATAAAGGAGTGAAAAATTATACAAAAAATATATGCTATGATCCTTAATGTAAACTTTCAACCAAAATTGGTTTGAACGAGATCGGGTTGGCAGTTTTTGAGATACAGCATATTTTCTAAAACCGCAAATAAAACTTTGTAATTCATACAAGCACTATGAAAAACAAAGTTATTTGGTGTAGTTACTACGGAACGCTTCATGGGCGAGTCTCACTCGCACTTGGCCAATTTTTTAGTTTTTGTACGAACTGAGCATTTTGGCATATTGAACCGTATGAAGTAAGCCCAACAAAAGGTAACTGTTGTATATCGTTGAGAAATTCCCTCGACCGTCTATGGTCTCCATCATCAGACCTGTAATGGCACACACAGTTTTCATCAATATAAATGAATTAAGTCCAAACACAAGGTAGCTACTGTAAACCGTTGAGGAGTTCCCTTAACTGTCCTTCGTCTTCATCATCAGACCTCTAATGACAGTCACAAACTATCTAGGTGTAAAGTTCTGGTCAATTCAAATTAATCAAGCCCAAACAAAAGGTTACTGCTGTAAATCGTTGAGGAGTTCCCTCGACTGTCAGGCAGGAGTCAATCTGATGAAAGGCTCCATCATCAGATCAACTCTAGACCTTCCTTAATTTGTAGTACTTTAAGATACTTAATGAAAAAAAAAACATTTATACGGTTGAATTGCGAACCTCCTTATTTGAAGTCGGTTAAAAAAAAATTGTTGTTTCATGCTAGGTTCAGTAACCAATATCCATCCGATTCTAAAAATAAGTACGGTTCTCGTTCTTACTTTTGTTTCGGTACGAAAAAGCATCAACGTATTTTAGTCACAGTATACAAGATGCCACTCTTTTTATTATAGGTTTCGACGTATTTATTTTTTGGAGGAAAGCGATACACCCCTACGTTCACGAGCGCGTCTCAGCGCGGAATGACGGTCGGAGCCGTGCGTTCGGTAGAAAAATGTATGAAGAAATTTGAGTCCGATTTTATTTTTCTCATAAATCATAAAGTTTTTTATGTATGTTCAAAATAATTAACATAACGTATAGATAAATACATAGGCTATAATTTCTTGTTATTTTGAAGTTATGAATATGCTCCAGATTTGGCTTACAGGTACGTATTCAGACCCCATTTTTTGTAATTTTCTACGATTATTGCGGCGATAAAAACGTATTTGTGTGAAAAAGATGTATAAGACTGTGTAATTATAATGCATTCAATGTGGAGATGAATAAATTATCTTGAAATTAATACCATAACATTGTCAACATTTTAACTCCTTATGTATCAAAATGGGACCAGAAAAACATTGATATTTGCGAGAAAACGTAAATGCGTCCTTAACTGAAATGTTACTGCTTAAACTAATGTCAGAAAGTGTATTTATATGTCTTATAAGTACTTCTATATATCCTTACTAATATTATAAATGTGAAAGTAACTCTGTCTGTGTGTTACGCAATCACGCCTAACCTATTGAACCGATTTAAATGAAGTTTGGTACGGACATAGTCTAGAGCCTGAGAAAGGACATAGGCTGCTTTTTAATGCGAAAAAAGTTCCGTAAGGGGTTGAAATAGGGGATGAAAGTTTGTATGGAAATTACGTCATTTTTAAAGCTAGAAGCTTGAAACTTATTTATTAGACGTTTGATTAAAAAAATGTACTTAAATAAGCTATTAGCATAAAATGTTGTAAATAGCTTATTTATGTGTGAGTTTTATTTTCAAATTAATTACTCTAAAAAATCAAAAATGCTGCTGAAACTATTCAGACTATTCCGCGCGGACGAAATCGCGGGCACAGCTAGTCTTTTATATAAATGAAATTAGTTACGTAATCTTGAACATAAATGAGATATTTAAACAAGATTAGGCAGTCTTCATATTTAATCTTACTACATTTCGGAGTTAACTTTTGCATAATCTAGAACAGCAGCTGTTAAAACTGGTGGCAAAGTATAATTTATGTACCGTTTGTCAGAGAGTTCGGTAGCTGTAATCTCGCGGCTTTTTACATATTTACATTAGTAGCTTCTGCCCGCGACTTCGTTCGTGTAGGAGGGTTTTCCCGCGTAAATCTCGATCCCGCGGGAATTCCGGGATAAAAAGTAGCCTCTTTCATTCAGATCCGATTTATAGTTTTTTCGTAAAAGTATAATCTATCCTCACAAACTTTCCCATTTATAAAATTAGTAAGATTAGAAGAAAGATTCTTTCTAATCGCCAAAGTTGGTATTGAACCTTCGAGATAAATCGTGCAACTATAAGCGCTCTCAATCCTCATCGAATGAACTGAGTATTATAAGCACATGGCATTCAATAGACCGTTTAGCAGACTAACTGATTGCACCGCATTAAAAAGTAGAATTAAGTGCCTGTTAAATATCAGTACAAATTCTGTCGACTTAGGCAACTCGTAATCAGTTCAGATAGTGACTGAAATATTGGGAAAAACTAAAACATTGCAAATAAGTTATAAATAACACTTTCACACGTCATTTTTTTTCGTAAATGAAAACTAGATGAGGCTCGTGGTTCCTAACTGACTACTCTGGGAACAAACACTGAAACAAACTCAGAGGTCAAAATTTTAGTAAAAAAGCATAAGCGATGTTGGCTCGTGTGGAAAGGAGATTAGAAGACGCATTGGAATGGCCAAATACGTAGTATAAGTAGAAATAATCGCGCAAAACTAAAATTAAATTACGTAGTTAAATCGTTAGTGTTCTCTAGCCGCATATTGATGAAATCGTTGTATCGTTGAAAAATCTAATCGCAACCGCATCGATATCTTTGAAATGATGTGCTGGAGAAATCCGCACAAATCTAGAGTCTATTCTACGCGACCTTCACGTAACGACTCGAGATTCCGCTATCTACCTGCGTAGAGTACTGGAAAACTTCATTCATATCACCAAAAGAAATGCACATCTTTAAGCGACTGGTGGTAACAGAGACCAAAAGGAAGAGGTCCTTTGTGCAGACTAGATCCGTGCATCAAACCCAAGTTAACACCAGCTTGCACATCAGACTTAACAGAAGCCAAAGACAGGAACAAATTGTGAAAAACCAACCGACAGAATAATTCTACAAATAGGGAATCACGACCCTCTGTATGTAATGAGGAATTAAATGTGTGGTAAATGCTAAACTATGTGAAATTAATTTGCGAGCCGCAGCCATGTCCTCATCCACAGGCCATGAACGTTAATCGTGACAAAGTAAACAATCGAAATGAAACGGGATCGCTTATGCTAACGTGGGAGGGTAGTGAGAGGACACGGTTGCGGTGCACAGTTCAATATTTGCCATCGAATCCCTCTGAAGCGCGGCCGGTGCGTTGCGTGCGGGCCACTGTTGCTGGCAGTTTCAATACGATATCAAGCAATACGTGGAGCAGTATTTTTATGGCGATTAATTACTCTAAAAGTTAGAGATAACAAATGTATTTTAAATACTTTATTTAATTTGGACAACTTACCGCTAGACGTGCACAATCATTTCGTTAAAAACTAGAATACAGCCAGTTTCAAGTTTAGACGGCTAGTAATATAATGGTACCTACAATAATTAATGCTAAAGTAGTAACTCATAAAATATAAGACGGAAAAAAATATACAGTTAGCTCTAGTTTTATCTTAGGTTGTCAAAGAAGTGATTTTAGCGTCTTCTTTTCATTTAGATACACTCGTATTAAAGATGTCTATGTCAATCTCCCAGCAAGTCACATTGCACACACGACTTGCTCTCATATTGTTGGTGTATATAATACCCTTTATTACGTAAACTCGTAGACCGGTCGACGGTTATTCACAATAACTATTCCTTTCTAGTATTGTACTTAAAATCGAATGTTAGAAAAGCTTTTGCTTCTTAACAAAAGCTTTTCAGTTGATTTCATAACTAGCTCGCTTTCAATACATCAATGGTGCTGGCTACATAATGGCATGAATGTTTCTATTGGGCTCGCCTCCTCGTTATCCTACACAGGCAATACGTCGGATAATCCTACAACACAAACAACTGGCTATTCGTCGGCAGCTCCTCCACATGTCGTATTGTGACGTGACAACAGTATTACGCGTCATTAGATTAGGGGATGGTTTGGGATAGAGTGGAGACGTGGTTCAAGCAAATGTTCGGTTAGCTGTATTACTTACACGTACGTACCTACTCTAGTTTATCATGTAAACTCATGGAGTAGTCATGGTATAGCAGTTGATCAGGATTATTCGTGTTGTTTGTTTGAGTCCCAACAGGGTTTTGAACACCATTGCGGATAGAATAGACTGACTATTCACATAATATGTCTTATAGTGTATGGCTATCAGTTTCAAATATGTCACCGTACCGTGTTGTAACTAATCGAATTAAAGATTTTTAATTTTAATAAACTTTTAACACAGAATGTCTTCACTGGATCTGCATGTTTAGCAGAAGGCAAACATATATTAAAACTGTTGAAAAACCAGTTTCAACATCACCACTGTTCTCTATCAATATATCCAATGGTGAATTAAAACATCTCCAGGAAACCGGTATGGTCTTGGACTGAAACATTCGAAGACATGGGCACTGGCGGATGAATTGGGCACTGGGCCTGATCTCCACCAAGGCCTAGTTGAGAGAATGGGAATCCGCCCATTTCCTCACAAAGATAGGTGGCCTGTGTCTCAGCAGAGGGAAAGTTACAGCTTGCTAATGAGTGAGCGAAGTTACAGCTTTCTAATGAGTGAGGGAAGTCATAGCTTGCTAATGAGTAAGCGAAGTTACAGCTTGCTAATGAGTGAGCGAAGTTACAGCTTGCTAATGAGTGAGCGAAGTTATAACTCGCTAATGAGTGAGCGAAGTCGTTCCACCATGGAGTAGCATCCTTTCCGTGAAATTGTGTTCGTAATCTGATCAGTACTTACTTATTTACAATTGACGTTGTGAAGAAATTTAAATTTAAAATTACAAAAAATTTGCGTACCTAGTCTTAAAAAAGTCGTTGATATCCATAGATGAAAATTTTATATTTCTATGTTGATATCACATAGTTTCTATTCAATTACTGAATATCTTGATAAAAAGTCATGTCCATCCTATCACTTCAGGAATGCATCATAATGACTATTGAGTTTTGTAAACCTTGTTAATTAATTAATGTTAAACTAGCTGTGCCCGCGACTTCGTCCGCGCGAAATAGTGACTTTGGCAGCATTTTAAATTTTTTAGACTAATTATTTTGAAAATTAAACTCATACATAAATAACCTATTTAGAATATTTTACTGCTAATAGCTTATTATTAATTTCCATACAAATTTTCATCCCCTATTTTAACCCCTTACAGCCCTTTTTTCGCATTAAAAAGTAGCTTACGTCCTTTCTTAGGCTTTAGACTAAGTCCGTACCAAATTTCACTTAAATCGGTTCAGTAGTTTAGGCGTGATTGAGTAACACACAGACAGAGTTACTTTCGCATTTATAATATTAGTATTTTGAAAAAAAAACTTATTCACATTTAATTTTCGAATGTTATTTTATAAGTTTACTGAATTTCTTGTAACATCTCTACCTACCACATTTTATGCAAATAAATGATTTATGATTATGAAATATTTATTATGTAAACAATTTTATGTAGGTGTTTGATTTTTTTTCTAGTCAATTAAGTAAATATATTCATTCATTCATTTAAAATAAGAAAAACCACTACGGGCTTTTATTTGACGACAAGCGGGCCTAGACAAAATCCATTTTCTGTAAGCGTTAACGCCAACGGAAAAATTAAATTGTATGGAGTTGACATTTACTAACACGTGACAATCACGTGACATGTGGTTAGCAAATGTCAACTCCATACAATTTAATTTTTCCGTTGGCGTTAACGCTTACAGAAAATGGATTTTGTCTAAGCCCGCTGGTATGGTAGATCATCTAAGACTCTGTTTATCACACCTGTATGTATATGTAACCTGACTTGTAACACTCAGTACTCAAGCTAAAATATAATCTGGGTTATTTCAGTCTGTATGTACATGCTTTAATTAATTAGTAGACTAATAAAGAAGATAGTAATGCTTCAATGGCAAAGTTTAATTACTTTTAAAGCAAAGCGATGTTCGTTTCGCTAGAGACATGTGTTCTAGTGTCGTAGTAGTTATTAACTATCCGGAGTCTCGACGAGCACGGGCTCTTTGTTGGGTGATCTCGTCGAGTTTGCGGGAGATTCCGAGGCGAGCAGCGGGGCCATTTGTTTTATAGCTTTTGCCCGCGGCTTTGCTAGTGTGTAAAGTTCTGTATCAGGTATTCCTGTTTCCGAAATGAAGTATAGCGTATTATATGTTGCCCAGACTAGCTACATAACCCAAAAAAGTAAGTTCTTCTAGTAGTTACGGAGATCACGAGTGTACAATTAGAGAAACAGACAGTCATGTTATTTTAAATTCTTACTCTATTACTGTTTCTAAACTCCTCTCAATGACTTTTTGCAAATATATTAAGACTAGCAGTTGCTCGCGACTTCGTTCGCGTGTGAAGTTTTTCCCGTGTAAATCCTGATCCCGTGGGAATTTCGCAAAATCCCGTCTTAGCGAGCATCTACGTAGGTACTAAACAGAACCGACGTGCAAAATTTGAGTGCCCTACTACTTATAGTTTCTGAGATTTCGTGATTAATCAGTGAGTGGTATTTCACTTTTATATGTATAGATTAAGAATAAATTTATTGGACCAGAGCTACAGTAAGGGTGCGTTTCCACCAGAGATGTGCGATGGAAATGTGTCGTGCGAGGATGTCTAGCTGTGCTGTGAAAATATGTGGGGGTTTCCATCAAAGCTGTGCGATGAAAATGTGCCTACGAGGATGTGTAGCGGAGCTGTGAAAGTGGTGCGAGGATGCGCAAACCTCGCAACACATCCTTCTCAACACACATTCCTCGCAACACATCCCTCGCAACACATCTCTCGCACACATCCCTCGCTTGTTTTGTATGCGCAAAAAACTAGCTCCGCTGAGCCGTTTCCACCAGAGCTGTGCTGACCTAGGCGAGGTAAATGAAGCGATTCTATTGGTTCTTTACAAACACATCCCTCGCTATGCATCCTCGCACATCTCTGGTGTTTCCACCAGAGATGTGCGAGGATTCATAGCCTAATTCAATATTCAATACACAGATACACATTTTTACTACTTTACTAAATGACTAGCTTGTGCCCGCAACTTTGTCCGCGTGGGAGCTTGGTTGATCCCGAATAAAATCGGAACCCGTGGGAATTCCGAAATAAAATGTAGTTCCAAGCTGTCATCTATCTACTCCAAATTTTATCCAGATCCGTTCAGTAGTTTTTGCGTGAAAAAGTAACAAACATCTACATGTCCATTCTCAAAAACTTTCGCATCTAGTAAATAAGAAGTAATATGAATTGATATTGATTTGTGTTGATAGTGGTATCTAGATATGATGGAGGTCTTGGCGAAATAACAAGAGCCGCACGGCTTGATCATTCAGTAAGCATCGCTAGCCGCTGACATTCCGTGACTGTAAAAAGGCTCTCATGCGATGGTTAACTACTTAAAACTACGAGGAACCTGAGTCTATATTACACTCTAAGATTACATAGTCAGGACGTAACACACACACACACACACACACACACACACACACACACACACACAAGCACACACTAAAACGCGCGCGCACAATAATAAGCTATAATAAGTATAGTAATAATAAGTTTCCTTTTTTCTTTGGTCTATATGTTTTTAGTTTAGTTTACATAATTATATATTTTTCCCCTTTAGCTTCTGTTTACTGTTTACTTTTCGAATCAAAATTGTCAATGATAACTGGAAGGGAACTATCTATCACAAGCCAATTATGGTTTAAAAGGTTTTTTCCTAACATGGGCATTGTTCGATACTCATCGAACACATCACCATCAGCAGTTTTGGCTCAAGTAGGTCACGCTGCGGCATCAGCGGACAGCGCGATCTACGCGAACCAGTGCGCGATCGACGTAGCACTCATTATCATCATTAGCATTAATTAGAGTAAAGTGTCGGAATAAACTTCGCTAAAATCTTACCTTAGACTTATCATTTAGCACCCGCAATATCTAGCAACTCGAACATTACCGTTCAGGCATTGTATAATTCATAGTTTGATGAAATAAATTTTACTTTTACTTTTTTATTTTACTTTTTACTCAGCTGCTGCTAGTAATACTGAAAGCTGAGCCCAAGTTGGAAAAAAGCTACGCAGATGATAATGTATGGATAGTCCACAGCCTCCCGTCTGTGCTCTCACATGATATCCAATATGTCAACCCACGCAAATAACATTAATTCTACTTTCCAGCTTCAATAGTCATGTTTTCCATTTTCTACACAAAAACACAGGATAACTAGAAATTGCTAAAAAACTCTTAAAAACGGTTAAAAACCACCCACTAAGTTATTTTGTAAGTATTCTACCGCACGACCATCAACCGCCAATTATCCGGACATCACTCGATTAATTAATAACTAACAAAGCCCACTATTTGCAGTAAATCAAATTAAGACACTGAATAAAATACCTTTATGTCTAACTTAAGATTAATTTACACCAAAATTAACAAAACGTCTCGCTGAACTAATTCGTGTATTAATCTAAATTAACTGAGCTGCTCCTACTAGGGACTTTGTGGAGTCTCGTCTAGATCTGTAGCGACTAAGTTCATTGAAGGCTACTCAGTGGGAGGTGGTGTTTCTTTGGCGTGAGAGCGGCGATGGATGTGCGCGGATCGGTATTGTCGCAGATGGAGCAGTGTGTTCGCTGTCGCAACACGACACTAATGGCTGGTCATAACTCGCAAACTACGACACCGAGCTGCTGCGACTCTTTGTAGTTTCTTGCATTCGTTTTTCTTGAGAAAAACTTCAGAGACTTTTGAAAAGTACATAACAAGCAAGCACCGGTCATCTTCATACTATAAATATATTTTTTTTACACGAGCTCAAATTTCGAAACACAGAGTGACAGAGGCTAAGCATCAAGCATCCAATTAATTTACTAACGTCCACATTGTAGGCATCACCAATCACTAGCATGCGCAGGCTGGCGCGAGACAGAGCAACAAATAATATATATTAAGGCTGCTCTCTCGAAAAAAGCTTGAAAAAAGCATTCAGATGGAGCAACTTTTCGTCGGCAATTACAGAGAAATTACATCTGAAAAAAATTGTTAGTAATCTACATGATATGAACCGTAATTTGGTTTAGCCACAATTTTTCTATCGGTATCACATAATAAGAAAAAAAAATGCCAAATCACCTCCAAATCATTGAGATGAAACCATTTTACTCCTTAATTTCTTATCAAAAGAGTATAAAAAAATATACTACTGCTTTGCAATACAAATGAAAATAATTTGGTTTTGTTACTTTTTACAAATATGTATTATTTTTATTACAATAAATTAAAAATGCGTCCAATTAAAGACTGCGTTTACATCACCCCCGCACTCGTCCACAAATTCAGTGCGGGGCGCATCGTGTTGCTAGGTGGACGTACGTCGCGTTGCGAGAGCTCAAGCACTACGAAATAATATCGTAAAATATTACTGCAAAAATTAATTTTGTAAATAGTGGAATAGCTTTTTAACCGACTTTAGAAAAAGGAGGAGGTTCTCAATTCGTCTTGAACTTTTTTTTTATGATGTTACTTCATTACTCGCAGATGGCTGGACCGATTTGGAAAATTCTTTTTTTGTTTGAAAGAATATACATTCTAGTTAGTTCTATTGTCGTCACGTTTGGATCTGATGATGAAATCATGGAGAAATCGAGGGAACTCTTCAAATATTATAGGCATAACTATAGCGTTTTGGGTATTTCTTATAGCACCTTGTTTAGTTTCTCTCGAAAAGCACCATTTGAGGAAGTGGAACTGATGACGAAGACCCCAGATGGCCATCGAAACTACTCAATAATAAGTATTTCGTGGATTGCGATTAGATTACTTGAATATAGATGTTAAGCACTTTATGCTCGTCACAATGCATTTGGTGAAGTAGAGCTGATAGTGATGTACCAGGAGAACTCCTCAAAAATTAACGGCTCTGCACCGGGAAAAGCAATATTTTGTAAAAGGTGATAAGTAGTTGACATTTTGGCTTTTGTAACTAGATAAATTACAAACCGACCCACTAAAAAGCGTGAAATAAAACTTATTATCAAAAAATAGAACCGACTTTCGATTCGTCAAAAAGTTTTATTTCTGATTCTTGTTTATAAGTTAAAGAGTATTCTATGTATCTATAAGTAGTGTTAGTGTTATAAACTCATAGTATTTTACAGTTTTAGTAGTGTTTAAATTTAGTTTGTAAAACATGGGAATAAGCAGAAACGAATGAAGAGAGGTCTAAAAAAATATTACAAACAATAGGTTATACATTTATTATCAAGGTAAGTTTAAAGTTTTATCTACATATTTCATTATAAACTATCGCTTTACTTACCTCGCATAAAAGTAGATAGCACAGAGTAAACGGACAGAGGGTAAGCTTCATACAACTGCGCTATGATAGGTACACTACAACAAGCAAGGCGCGTGTGTGCGCTTCGTCTGAGCGAGGCCTGGCTTGAGCCGATATGCACCGGTTTCACTTCGTACGGACGAAGCCGCCAGTTGAGATAGAGAGATAGAGTTAAGATAATGTACAAGAGAAAGAAGAAAACGACAAAGGGAAGGAAATAGAACTAAGGAAAGAAAAATAGATTGATGAGAAAAATGAAGAAAACGAGAACGAATAAGGACGAAAAGAAAACATAGAACAAGATTTTATATGGCTATCAAAATTTCTAAAAAATAAATATATGTGAACACGGAGAAATAAATGAGGATGAAGAAGTTCAACCAACCAAAAGAATAAAAATACTTGGTGAAAGAAATTTAAATTTCAGTGAATTTTAGTTATAATCTATTTGCTTATAAAAAATGTAACAAATAATATGATATACACTAGTAATAATTATATTACCTATCTACCTTACTCTAAGTTCCTACCTACATACCTACCTTACCTACCTACCTACCATTTTTCTCTTAATAGAAACCTTCCTCAGACTATAACGAATATTCGAAAAAAAATCCGTATTGGTCCAGCCATTCCTGAGTTTTGCGCTTAGCAACACATTTTGCCATTAATTTTTATTTATATATAATTAAGTTAAAAAGATACATCAAGTTGTTTACCTCATGTTTCGAGCCAGGCTGATCTACAATAGAGGTATAGTTTCTACAGTACATACTCAAAGTGCATCTATATCAATAGATAATAAATAAAAACAAAATTTGACCACTTTTGATGCGGTACAAATAAAAATGAATTTAACTTTCACGATGACTTGACCTTCTGTGATTTCGATACTCTGTGCCGAGACTAGGCGAAGCGACGACGCATGCCGGCGGCGCAGGCGCGGGCCTAGCGCGCCTCTCTTTTCTGTTGCATGCGGGTAGCGGAGAGCTGCGCGGAGTGACGTGCGGAGAGGGGTCGTTAGCCGGCCCAAATGGTCAAGGTTATTGGCATGAATACAAGCCTTAAATTGAACTCAGACCCATTTCAAAGCAAACATAGACAATAATGTTATAAATCTATTCGCAAACAATTTGGTTTCAAATACAAACAAATTGAAATCACAAAGACAAAAGAATCGTGCGTTTAACAGTTAGTTCTAAATGAAATCTGATCAAATATTCAGACATGATAAGCAGACGGTAGACTTAGACAGGTCATTGAGCCAGCGAGAGTGTGACAACGTAGTGAGAACTGCGACACGAACAGACACGAACAATTAAATTTTCCACCGTATTCAGGGGAGAATATTATGCAAGTGGAGAAGCCGAGCTTCCGTGCGAGCTCGTAACTCAATCTAATTGCGTGACACTAACTAGCATGTTGAGTGCGTGTGTGGACTGTACCGCGAGCCACGCCGTACGTACAGACACAGGCTACTGAGGGAACACAGACAATCTAGCGAGCACCATATAATAGATCCTTCCAGCAGATACTTTATATCACTCCGAGTGTATTGGAGCGTAAGTAACAGATCTGAGGGTCCGCAAAATAATGCTTATCGGGAGCAGAGACCATCACATTGTTCCACAACTT
This sequence comes from Tholera decimalis, assembly GCA_943138885.2. Taxonomy (NCBI): domain Eukaryota; kingdom Metazoa; phylum Arthropoda; class Insecta; order Lepidoptera; family Noctuidae; genus Tholera; species Tholera decimalis. Next base: position 3,263,501 of record OW964548.2, read on the forward strand.
AGGTACAGTTGTATAGTAAATACATACATCCTAGCAACAAAATCACGCAGAATTTGTTTTTATCAAACGTGTATTTTGGGAAATTACTGTCGTTTGCCGAGCGGGAACACAGCGGGAAATTGTAAATATTTTTTTCACCGAAAGTGTTAATTATTTGCTAACGAGACCAACACAGTCTGCTGAAATCTGAATGTTGCTAAAATGAACTCGATTGTTGCTGGTAAATACATTTTCAGTTTTGGTCGTAGTACATCGCGCTCCGTGTTATTAATATTATTGTGTACTGTGTTGTTCTTAATTACAAACGTGATGCTTCGCTTCGAGCTTAACGTTTTGCTGGATAATTACGAAATATGTTCAGACGTTTGTTGGCTTTGTTTCATTGTATCGGCCTACTAGACAGTACTTAATTATACAAGAGTAGATTAGTGTATGGAATAGCGCCGGGATGTCAAAGGTATGATTATCATATCCGGTGAATGATGAGGCAAGGTCCAACGCCGGCAGTTGACCGTCATCCTGTTCAATGTATACGCTGCTAGCGTCGCGTCGCGCCGCGTAATTAATCCGGGACATTAAGAGGAGCCTCTGATGTCATCGCCACTGAGGTAGCAACCAGCACGAAGCACTGAGCCTGCCTACCCCACGCCGCTTAGTGTTGCTGAGGGCGGACAAAATTCAAAATTTCGAAGTTAAAGGTAGATGAAAAACAATCATCAGACTTGCAAATAGAATATGTATGTTATAACATGTTCTTTGAACCTGATATTGGCCATTTTTAGGGTTCCGTAGCCGAATGGCAAAAAACGGAACCCTTATAGTTTCGACATGTCTGTCCGTCTGTCTGTCTGTCCGTCCGTCCGTATGTCACAGCCATTTTATTCCGAAACTATTAGGTCTATACATGTAAAACTTGGTAGATAGATGTATTCTGTGAACCGCTTTCCGATTTTAAGAGAAAATTTAAAAAAACATTTAAAATAAAGGGGGCTCCCCATACATGGAACTGAAACTGAAAATATTTTTTTTTGTGAAACCTATACGTGTGGTATCTATAGACACAGTCTTTAAAAAAACTTTTTACCAAAAAATTAAACCGACTCCCAAAAAACACTGCAAACTGAAAAATAACTTTAATTTCGGTAGTCGGTGTCTTTAGTTTTGTTTTTTCGTTTTTGGCACCGACTTCCGAAATTAAAGTTATTTTTCACTTTGCAGTGTTTTTTGGGAGTCGGTTTAATTTTTTGGTAAAAAGTTTTTATTTCACTCTTTTTAGTTGGATGATTTTTAATTTACCCAGTTACAAGAGCCTAAATGTCAACTACTTATAACCTTTTACAAAATATTGCTTTTCCCAATGCTGGGCCGTTAATTGTTGAGGAGTTCTCCTGGTACTTCACCATCAGTTCTACATCACCATATGCATTGTGACGAGCATAAAGTGCTTAACATCCATATTCAAGTAATCGAATCGCAATCCACTCAATACTTATTATTGAGTAGTTTCGGCGGCCATCTGTGGTCTTCATTATCAGTTCCACTTCCCCAAATGGTACTTTTTGAGAGCAACTGCACAAGTTACTATAAGAAATACCCAAAACGCTATAGGTGTGCCTATAATATTTGAAGAGTTCCCTCGATTTCTCCAGGATCCCATCATCAGATCCTGACTATGGTGATAATGGTACCAATTTCGAAGTATACCCATTCGAACAAAAAAAGAATTTTCCAAATCGGTTCAGCCGTCTTCGAGTACTCGATGATCATACATTAAAAAAAAAATACACGTGTCGAATTGATAACCTCCTCTTTTTGTCGTCGGTTGAAAATGACATATAGGTTTCTTAAATGACTTTTTCATAAAGTTAATCGTTTAAAAGATATACGCTTCCAAAGTGGTAAAATGTGTCCCCCCCCCCCCCTCTAACTTCTATAATAATGAAGTGAAAAATCTAACAAAACCATATGTTGTAGATCTTAATGTAAACTTTCAACCAAAATTGGTTTGAACGGGATCGAGTTGGCAGTTTTTGAGATACAGTATATTTTCTAAAACCGCAAATATAAATTTGTAATTCATACAAATACTATGAAAAACAAAGTTATTTGGCGTAGTTGTAAAAATTGTAAATAAGCTAGTTTTAATAAATTTTTAAGCATTTTTGTTCTTTTTTTTCAATTAAATATATTAAGTATATTATATTTATTATAGTTACCACGGAACCCTTCATGGGCGAGTCCGACTCGCACTTGGCCAATTTTTTTATTTCTTATCTAGTTAAACGCGAGTCAAGCCGCATTACACATCTGGTACATAGTAAATTATGGTTATTTTATTAAGTACATATATTTTCTATACAATACTGATGATAGGTACTAAATAAACATCATAAATAATATTATCCGCCGATCTTTATTTTGCAAATTGGTTATTAAGTAACACTTTTAAACGTATTTTTTATAATATCAACTATTATAAGGCCTGAGTTTCCTGACTACCCTGAAAAGAAACACAAACACAGAGATCAAAGTCTCTTGAAATCCATATAATCTGTACTGAACAACAAAATGGGAACCTTGTAGGTTACAGTCTGAGGCGATCTTTTGAGGAAAGATGCTCACAGATTTGAGTGGGCCTGTACAGATAGTGCAAGCATTTGTTAAATAACGTATAGCTCAAGTTAGGAGCTCAACGTTTCGACGAACATGACCCGGCAACACTGTGCGCCGCTCGCAGTTCCAGATCTTCGATGCATCGTCTGCCTGCTCCCCAGTCATCCGCTATACAATTTGGATAACATTTCGAGTCCTCCCCTCACTCGCGTTAGCGAGTTTAACATCTCACTGAATAATACATTCGCGAAAATAATTACAGAACAAAAGCGTGAAGCAACAAAATTATATTTGTTTGGATTAACTAGGATTTGATACTGACATTCAAAGAGAAAAATAAATGAATAAATAATAATGGATTCTAGCAGTTAAGTTTCGTATTTAGGCAGCACTGTTACTCGTTTATAATACGCTAGCGCTGATGAACGAGCTGACGCCGTTGATGCGGAGCTCTTCATAGCTGATCTATTCAATATTTAAAACCTGTGTCACGTACTACCTATGATCCACAATAAAATATTTGATTGATGATTTAATTTAAGAAGCCAAACACATATTGGAGACTAACTGATACAGCTGTAAAAATAAAACCAGATACAACATTTAAATGTTTCAATACCTGCGTAACATGGGCAGTAGAATACGGCGTATCTGCTAAAGATATTATAATTATTGCATTATAGTTAAAGGTTTTTAAACCTTGTAGTCCAAGTTGCACAAAAAAATTAATTTAAAACTATGTCATGACACTATATATAATAGCTTTAAATCTGGGGGCACGGTAGTGCCCCCGCCAAGTCGAGCAAAAAAGCGGTACGGCACTACCATCCTTTTCTCTAAGCAGTTCAAGCCATTTTCAACCCCCTATAACTTCGTTATGGATAAAACTAGAAGCCTGAATTTTCAGTAACCAAGCAGGCATTGTATAAACACGGTATATTTCAAATTTCATTCAATTTGAATCATTAGTTTAATAATTATAACGAGTCAAAGTTTCTTAATTTTGTCACTCACTGACTGACTGACCGATCATCAAAAGTCTAAGGCACTTCTAGCAGACATAGAAGCTTCAAATTTAGAATACAATTAGTGTTTAGTATATGAATTAAGGAAAAACTAAAATATTTTTCAATTTGGTTTTTTTAATGATAATAGGCTCTCGTTTGACGACCATCTCACCTGATGGTAAGTGATGATGTGGTCGAAGATAGAGCATGCTTGCCTAGAAGCAGAACTATCAACAAAAAGAAATGAGATCCCATAAAAACAATACTTGTCTAAAAACCAAGTCTCGCAACTCAATTCTTCTACCGTAAACAGTTATAAGATCCATGTTATACCAAGTCGGCTATTAATTTATTCAGTCCCTACTTAAGGGACCTTCTGTCTTAAGTTGTTACGTAATTATCTAACCTAACAACATCTTATAGTGACCTTATCAATATTAAAAAATCTAAAAAATATAAAATAAAAAAAAATAAAAAAAATATTGAAAAATCTAATTTATATATGTGTGGGGTTAGATATATGATATGTACAATATACGTGTGTGTGTGTGTGTCGGAATGTAAGTTAGCCTGTAGCAGCTAGTCGCTCGCTAACCATTGTATCGGTTGGACAATAAACAATTTATTTAGGACAAGTGCATTTATTTCATCATCCCACAGCAGTACCAACATTGGTGACCCCGACGTGATTAATTGGCAGTAACAGTGCACGTAAAAAACAGTTATAGAGACATTTTTGGTACTGCTGGGTTTTGTATCGTGTGTGTGAGCAATTATTATCCAAGCGAGCGACTCAGGAAAAAGGAACACGTGGTGAAAATGTTTGCTTCTCCGACGTATCCTCAGTCAGCGTCGGCGACCGGGCAGACGGTGCAACCGAAAGTAAAAGAAGAGCCAGAGACTCCAGGGATGACTCTGGCTGCCATCAGCGTGTCTTCAAAACTACCGGACTTCTGGGTGGATATGCCACGTTTATGGTTTGCTCAATTTGAGGCCGTAATGGCCCCGCAGAAACAGGGGGAGGAAGCGAAGTTCAACATGGTCATCTCGAAGCTGACGAGGGACGCGATTCAGCAAGTAAGCGATCTAGTAACGTCACCGCCAGCTAATGACAAGTACACCACGTTGAAAGAACGGCTGCTTCAAGTGTACGAAGAGAGCGCCGAGCGCCAGTTTCAGAAACTTGTTTCTGAGCTGGAACTGGGTTCCCAGAAACCCACGCATCTACTACGAAGAATGAAAGAGTTAGGCCGCACAACACAAGTGTCTGATCAAACATTGAAGAGTTTGTGGCTGTCCAGAATGCCTGCCTCAGTCCGGGCAGTGATCGCGGTGTGTCAGGATCAGTCCCTGGATAGTCTAGCTACAATAGCGGACAAGATAGTTGAGAACAGCAGGTCTTTCGAAATCGCAGCAGTGACTGATAGCACAGCGCAGGCGTCGCAAGGATCACTGATCGAACTAGCCAACCAGCTGGGAAAACTGACGTTGGAGGTAGCAGCACTGCGCAATGAGGTGCAGAACCGTGGGCGCGCAAGAAGCAGGAGTCAAGGCTACAGGAGCAGGTCAGGGTCGAGCATAAGAAAAGCACCCGGAGACCCGGATTGGCTGTGCAGATTTCACTACCGTTTTAGGAATAAGGCGAGGCGCTGCGAGCAACCATGCGCTTGGAGTAAGAAGGAGAAGGAAAACTGAAGGCGGTATGTTTGGAGTCGGTGAACGAATGTACCCAAGGTCAGGTAGCTAAAAATCACCGTTTGTTAATTAAAGATAATTATACTAAGCTTACATTCCTAATAGATACCGGCGCTAACATATCGGTGTTACCAAAAAGATGTGTGCAAAAACGGTTATTAGAACCATGTGATTTTAAGTTGTACGCGGCTAATGATAGCGAGATAAAGGCATATGGTATATGTAACCTTGAAATAACTTTTGGATTGAGACGGGTATTTAAGTGGCCCTTTATAGTGTGCGAGGTTAGACAACCGATAATCGGAGCTGATTTCTTAAGTAATTTTAGGCTAGCGGTAGATTTATATAATAATAGGCTGGTAGACTTAGTCACTAATTTGTACGTTTGTGGATCTAAAAGCACAGACCTAGATGGTACTGTAAAATGTATTAATAGTAGTCACCCGTACGCAGATTTACTGGAATCATTTCAGGACATCACACGGCCTCCTACTTTCAAGGACATTCCGGAACACTCGGTGTACCATCATATAGAAACCACGGGACCCCCAGTACACGCCCGAGCCAGACGACTACCACCACACAGGTATGATTTAGTTAAAAAAGAATTTCAAGTAATGCAAGAGTTGGGCATATGTAGGCCATCAGACAGCGAATGGGCGAGTCCGTTACACGTAGTGCCGAAGAAAGGTGGCGAAATTCGTCCTTGCGGCGATTATAGGATGCTAAACTCGATAACTAAACCGGATCGCTATCCGATCCCGAGGGTGCAAGATTTTACTTACGGATTGCATAACAAAAAAATATTTTCGAAGGTCGATATTTACACAGCCTATCACTTTGTTAAAATTCGGCCGGAGGACATAAAAAAGACGGCTATTATTACGCCCTTTGGTCTCTACGAGTTTCCGCGAATGACTTTTGGTCTGCGAAACGCAGCTCAAACATTCCAAAGATTTATTAATAATACCATATTATCGGGCATAGAACACTTAGATTATAACGAGCGTAACATAAACAATAGAGATAGCCATAATAATATAACGGGACAGTCAGTAGCATTCGGATACCTTGATGATGTCATCCTCGGATCGGATAACATCACCATTCATAAACAACACTTAAAGTTATTGTTTGAACGGTTTAAGAAATATAAAATGTCTATAAATTTAGGAAAATGTGTTTTTGGTCAGACAAAAATAGATTTCTTAGGGTATGAAGTTTCAGAAAAAGGTATTAGCCCCTTACCTGAAAAAGTCAAAGCTATAAAGAACTACCCAAAACCAGAAACCATCGAGCAACTTCGAAGGTTTCTTGGAATGTTAAATTTTTACAGAAATCATATACCTCATGCAGCAGATGAGCAGGGCATTTTAGATAAGTACTTACATGGGGCAAAGAAGCGGGATAAACGTAAAATAGAATGGTCAGATGAGGCTTCCAGATCATTTGAAAAATGTAAGGAAAATTTAGAAAATGCCGCCACGTTATCATATCCAATCGTGGAGACAGAGTTAGGTTTAATGACGGACGCATCTGATTATAGTATAGGCGCCGTTTTGCATCAGAAGGAAAATAACACATGGAGACCCCTCGGCTATTTTTCCAAACGGCTTACGGAATCCCAAAAGAAGTACTGTACTTATGATAAGGAACTTTTGGCGATTTATTCAGGAATAGTTTATTTTAGGGATATAGTAGAAGGTAGAAATTTTGCAGTATATACTGACCACAAGCCTCTTACGTATGCATTTACAAAGTTAGGATCGAACAAAGAATTACCTAGAAGAACACGTCAACTGTTGTATATTAGCGAGTTCACAAGCGACATACGGCACGTGCACGGTAACAAGAATCCGGTGGCAGATGCATTATCAAGAATAGAGGTGATAGAATGTCCGGCCTCAACGCAATACCAAGAAATTGCACATGCGCAAGCGGGCGACGCTGAGCTAGCAAATTTAATCAGTTCAGGTGTTACTAGCAGCATACAATTGAAGCGTACGAATATAAATAATTCGAATGACATGATTTATTGCGAAATATCTACAGGAAATATTAGACCGTATATTCCATTACAATTTAGAAAAACCATATTTGACAAATTTCACAATTTAGCTCATCCAGGGGTTCGGGCATCGCGTGCTTTGATTTGTAAAAAAGTTTTTTGGCCAAGTATGAACAAGGACGTTGGAACATGGGTGAAGACATGCGTTAATTGTCAAAAGAGTAAGATAGTACGTCACACGGTGTCTAAACTTAGTAATTTCGAGGAAGGCGACCGTTTTAGCCATTTACATGTGGATTTGATAGGGCCGTTACCAGTAACAGAACATGGCTATCGGTATTGCGTGACTATGATTGATCGGCGTACGCGATGGCCAGAAATACATCCAGTATCAGATATGACGGCAGAGACAGTTGCAAAAGCTGTGTATGACGGATGGATATGTCGGTTCGGTTGTCCAAATAAAATTACTACGGATCAGGGTAGGCAGTTTGAGAGTGAGTTATTTAGAGATTTAATGATATTATTAGGTATACATAAAACGCGAACAACCCCATACCACCCTCAGTGTAATGGCAAAGTCGAAAGATGGCATAGGTCATTAAAAACGGCTTTAATGTGTAGGTTAAAAGATAATTTATCATGGTTTATTGAGTTGCCCACAGTAATGTTAGGGTTAAGAGCTGCGTGTCAAGCGGATAGCGATTACATAAGCGCAGCAGAATTTACTTTGGGTCATTGTCTGCGGTTACCCGGGGAGTTTTATAGAGATAGTTGTATTGAGATAGATAATCCACAAGCGTACATTATTAGATTAAGGGATATTTTAAGTAAAATTAGGCCTCAAAGTAGAGATTTAAGCAATAACAAGTCTATTTTTGTACATGCAGATTTAAGTTGCTGTTCCCATGTGTTTCTTAGAATAGATGCAGTTCGAAGGCCGTTGACTCCGCCGTACAGCGGACCTTACAAGGTTATAGAAAGAAACTCAAAAGTATTCAAAATTTTAATTAATAATAAAATATGTAACATTTCAGTAGATAGACTTAAGCCTGCATACATGTTGGAGGATACTATTATTACAGAAAATAGCACCTTAAATCAGCATCAGCACAGTAATGTAAACACACCTTTAAAAATAACACGCAGTGGTAGAAATATTAAAAAGCCAGTTAGATTTAATGATTTGTAATAGGTAAGCTAAATTTGTTAAGTAGGTCGTTGCGGTGTAGCAATCAATATGAATGTTAATAATAAGATAATTACTTTGTATAAATCATTTGAAAGCACTCGCACAAATTCATTAGTAAGGCCGCTTTATCGTGACATAACAGGTTCGATTCCCATTATAATTATATTTTTAATTTCGCGTATTGAGAAGCAATATCATCATGGGTAAAACATATTCAGTTGAGAAGAAACAAGAAGAAATTGTTATTGCCCAGAACGGGGCAAATCATGCTTCTACGTCACACACGGAATATAAGTTGGAGGTATTGAGCATCATGGTCACTGTGATGGCTGTAATCATTTTCGTGGCATGTGCAGTAACGGTGTACAAAACGTGTGCAAACAGTAGCAAGCGTTTATTGCGCCGGGAATTGAACGCGTTACGTTCCAGTAGTGTTATAAGTGTTATACCGCAACCAAACCAGAGGTCTCCTTATAACTATGAGGTATAGAATAAGAAAACTGTAATAAAATATACTATTGTATGACTATTTGGCTGAAACCTACTTAATGTTGGAAATTGTTTTGATTAGAATAAAAAAATATGTACTATTATTTTTTATTAGAAGGGGGTGTATGTGGGGTTAGATATATGATATGTACAATATACGTGTGTGTGTGTGTGTCGGAATGTAAGTTAGCCTGTAGCAGCTAGTCGCTCGCTAACCATTGTATCGGTTGGACAATAAACAATTTATTTAGGACAAGTGCATTTATTTCATCATCCCACAGCAGTACCAACATATGTATTACTTGTGAGATATATTGAGTTTTCATGCGATGGCAGAGTCAATCTATTTATTTAAAACGTTAAAGATTTTTAATATTGATATGGTCACTATAAGATGTTTTTAGGTTAGATAATTACGTAACACCTTAAGACAGAAGGTCCTTTAAGTAGGGACTGAATAAATTAATAACCGACTTGGTATTACATGGATCTCATAACTTTTTACGGTAGAAGAATTGAGTTGCGAGACTTGGTTTTTAGACAAATATTGTTTTTTTGTGGGATTTTAGGTATTTATTATGAATTTTCCTCTATAATCCAGTAATCCGAACATCCCAATAGTCAGCACTCTCTAGTTTTTAATAGGGCCAGATTAGTGAGACTCTACTGTACATAATATGCATTTCCATCAGCACACAGCAAACGGCAGTTTCCAATGATATTAGTTAAATGATTTATGTTCTAATTATAATAATCAATGTACCATGTCAAACATAATGTATTGTATTGTTGATATTAATTGATAGTATTACTCGTCCTGCGTTTTGGTTTTGATTTGGCTACAATGCATCACGTTTCACGAGCTGGTTAGTAGTTAATTATTTAAATAGGTGTGTTTAAATTTTGGTGTATAATAAAATATAATCTATTCTGTCTATTCTGTCTAAATGATATCATTAGTGGAGTTTAAAAGGTGAAGTGAGGATGCCGTTAAATACTATTGTATTTAAAAGTAGACTCAAAATTCATTTTTCATTCGTTTGCATTATACAAGATAGCCCGCCAAGAACTCAAGTTTGTTGAACCATTTGCCCGTCCTAATGCTCTTCTGTGGAAATAAGTTCTCTACTTCCTGACAATTGACAAGTGGTGAGGTCTCGAGTCGTTCGTTATTTCCTCGGAGAGTGCAGTGAGTGCGCTCGTCGACACTGTCCAGTGCATGCGCCGCCATACGTATCGTAGCCACATTAGATCATAAGACATATTATAACAAATGACGATCACATCGCCACACCTTTTGCACTCGTCTGTTTCGGTAGCACCTCCATCGATTAAGCATGATAGTCGCGCGTTCATCGGCTTAATTCTTTAATCTTCAACATCGCAACCGACCACCACTATACAATGTACTATTTCCAACAAAACAGAATAATAACAGAAGAATTTAATCAAAATTCCTGTGTACATGTTAGCCGCGATACAACAAAGAAACAGGAACGAACTTGAAGCTAATTATATTCTTACAACAGCCAGTTTAATCAGAAAGAAAAAATAAGTAGAATCATCTTATTATTCGGAGAAGAGAGCGAGATGTTTGCACTGTATACGAACGTTATTTCTTGAAATTTTAAGACAGGCATTGAGAGAGAACTGTGTGCATGCTACTTGAACCTGAAGCGCATTTTATTCACGGGCTTAAGTTTGTAAGAACAGACGATCCGTCGGATTATTTCCACTCGACGAGATGTGAAAAACGGCGGCTCTGTTTGCGGATTTGTTTTTCAATAAACGGTTTCTTAGTAAGGGATTACTGAACTGGTAGAGTGTAACCTAGTGTTTGCCCGCAGGAGCGGCTGCTGCTGTCCGTGCTGCCGCGCCACGTGGCCATGGAGATGAAGGCCGACATCGCCAGCCAGCCGCGCCAGGAGCAGTTCCACAAGATCTACATTCAGCGCTATGAGAATGTCAGGTACGTACCGCACCAACAGTATATGCACGGAAGGAATTTTGATTATAATAATACGTATTATATTTATTCCAGACCAATGATCCATATTTGTTGTTAGTACAAACTTAAAACAAACTACAAAATAAATAACATTGAAAAATTTAATCACGTCACACCGTACCCTAGAAAAGGACCGTCAATTTTGTCCAACAAGGTGGCCAGGATACTGTTGATACTGACTGTAATGGCTGCTGCATCGAGGCATATTGCTTCCGCATGATGATGACATTATGAATTCGTTCCCTTCTCAAGTAACCAATCTCGATTAAAAGCTCCCTCACAGATCAACACGAAACTTTTACAGCAACAAAATATTCGGTAGTTATTTTTCTCGACACGACACTAAGGTCAAGCAATATTGTGAAGCAGGTGTGTTTAAATTATTGGTGTACAACAAAGAATATTGTATCTATCTATCTAAGCAGCGATTCCGTGCTTAATTAATACCACCATATCCGGCGAAAAAAGAACTGATTAATTTACACTCTCGGAGGAACCATGTTGAATTTGAACAAGTTCAACTGGCCTCCCCCTTCCCTCTCCCATACGTAGGTACCTCTATAACTAGTTCGGATGCTGCGCACGGCCCCTAACTCGGATGCATCTTCTAATCAACAAACTTGATGTTACCCTCAGTCGGGTCCTATCCCAAGTTGTCCTGTCTCAGGGCTTCTCCGCTAAAAGAAACGCAAACTTATAACGAACTGCCGTTATAGGTTCTACTTTACATGAACTTGATATCATGCCTGAGTTAAAGTTAAGTTGGCAAAGGCAGTGGAGCTAACATTTCATATGGATGGGTAGACGTAGAGAGGTGACAGCTTTAAAATGTATTCATACAAGTCATACGTATGTGTTGGGCCTAATAAATAACAAGTTGAAGATTTTCACAGATTAATCTTAGGCTAGTTATTGTTAGTATTTAATGCAAATTACATAAATTTAAAATCAGTTCACAACTATTAGATGGGTCTGATGGGATGATATTAACAAAAACAATGTCAATTAATGAATGTGACATAACTAAAAATAATTTAACATTAACGCATTAAAACTAATTAAAAGCAACATTTGAAGTTTTAAAATGAAAAATCAGTAACGAGATCATCAGGTATTAATGGATAGAATATTGATTTCTTTCTAATGGAACTTATTAAATCAAAAGCACTTCATGTTAAAACCTTTCGTGAATGATTGGTGAAGACGAGGGTCTACTGACATCAGAGGTATGACGTCAACGTCACAATAATAAACACATTCTTATCAAAAATCATATGAAACGTTCATTTATTTACGACGGCTTTAATATCCACTGCATTCAAATAAAAGCCTATTTATTCGCCTATTTGCAAGTCAAACACGTAACCACTGAATCACTATTGCTCTCGTTATATTAACACCCGTATTCACAAATAATACTTTTCTCAGTAAAGTAGCAACGCTATGCGAAGTAAGGCATTTCTCCCTGGGTTGCATATGGCAAGCCTTTCAATTCATAAACAATACTCAAACGACGCTTGACTAAGCAAACGCACAGCGTTAAATAGAGCTCTGTGATTGGTTCGTTTGTGTTGTGTAGTTCACTTCGCTGCTTAACGTTCATTTCATTTGTCATAACATAACTTCAAAACATAAATGGTGACCGGTGTTCGAGAACTATAATACTAGCTGCTTGAAGAATAAAATCTTAAGGCCATAACACAAGCAATTGATAAATAGCTGGCACTGGAAGTCCTCTAGCAGTTAATTTTTTTAGGTCTTCATTTATCAGTGGCAAGAGTATAAAAAGTATTACATCTTTGGAACACCTGTAGCGTCGTCTAAATTCATCCGAACTGTAATAATCAAAAGGATTTTGGAAATCCCGAAGCACTTTTCTGGTATTTATTGTGCTTCTCTCATTGATATAATTTATTACCAAATTCTTCTTCACTACTATAATCCAGTGTAGGACGCTATTAAAATGCAAAATTATCACAAACAGTAAAATCCAACTCCGAAAAATATTTCTCGTAACACTTACTAGACCACAGAGAATCGAGAGACACTAGCTATGCGTTGCTTAAAATAGCTAGCAGGCTACGTTTATGAATACGTGTGTTAGCATGTCGATGGCAATAATGGTTTATGTAAGTTTGGTCCAAAACTCAGCTACGCGAATTCCGCTCGCTGATGCAGTCATAAGATCGTCAAGAGTACGGTCGGCCAAGAAAGTGGTGTACCAGTTTTGATTTAGTTTCCCGGTCATCGAAAATTACAACAAGGTTCGTTATAAAAAGATATTACTGAAAGAGACAACATTATCATGACGTAAACCTATGTATTTAGTATTCATACGTCATATGTCACATATAAGTACATGACATTTTAACCTTTAGTATAAATGAAAAGGACATTAGTTTCTACAAAGCAATTGAAATGTTTCCAAACAAAAGTAATAAAAACTATTTAGACAACCGAATTACATTTGAAAAAGAAAACTGACAATTGACATTTTGTCAAATATATGCAAAAAATCGATATATTTTCCGTGTTATTTTTCAATCAACTGCATATAAAATCATCTCAATGCCTGCCAACTTGACCATTGCCGAAAGAGCACAAATAATTGCCCAATTTAATGAGGGAAGCAGTATCAGTGCGATATCCCGGAATTTGAATATATCGAGGCGTTCTGTCCGCTTTTGGATTCGTCGTGAAGGAGAGGAGGGAAGTTTGTTGGATCACAGAAGAAGTGGTCGCCGGCCTGCACTCTCCAATAACGATAGAGAATTCATGAGACGGGAATATGAAATCAATGGTTTTAAGCCCAAAAAACATTTTGCGGAGATGTTCGATGTGAGTGCCCAAACAATAAGGAATCATCTACATTACATGGGGTTGCACCACAGGCATTACGCCAAGAAAATATATTTGACGGATGCTCACAGACTTGCTCGTCTGAACTTCGCCAGAGAGCACTTAGAGTTTGATTGGTCTAATACAGTGTTTTGTGATGAAAAAACGTTTAAATCCAGTCAGCATGGACGTCTTCACCTTTGGCGATATAATTCAACACGGTATAAAGATGATCATGTAATCCCAAATAGAGAATCAGGTCGAATTTCCGTAAATATTTGGGGCTGGATGAGTACGGATGGTGTAGGAGAATTGTGTTCTCTACCTCCTCGAGCGACGGCTGTAAATTATATCGACGTGCTTTAAGAATGCAATGCTACCGACAGTCCGTAATGTTTACCCGGAGAACGAAGTGCCACAATTTGATTTTGTTCAAGATAATTGTTCAATTCATAATGCGAGGATCGTAAGAGCCTGGTTTCGTTCACACACTGACGTAAGGGTAATTCAGTGGCCCTCAAGATCGCCGGACCTCAACCCGATAGAAAATCTTTGGGGCCTTATGGTCCAACGATGGTCGCATCAAAATGAAAGAACCAAACAAGCTCTTATTAGTCACTGTAATTATATCTGGGAGGAAATGCGGGGAACCGATATTTGCTCACGGCTTGTTGGTTCAATGAGGTCTCGTCTTTTAGAGGTTATAGAGGCCAACGGCGGTTACACCCGTTTCTAATTTTTAAAAATTTTCAATATCTTCTAAATATTACTATATATGCTATGTTTTTGTTTGTTATAAGTATTTTAAAATTGATTGTAGAAATTTAATAAAAGGATTAATCTATTTTTAGCTTGTTTTTTATTGATATTGTAATTACAAGTTTACAGAAATTGTAGGTTTGTGGACTCGCCTTGTGCCTTTACAATTTTATGTAACTTGTTGATTACAATTCTGAATTTGTAGATACAATTTTGTCATCAAAATCTACAGCCCCCCGCCGTTGATTTTACGACGTCATTGGTTCCATCAAGTTCAAACTAAGAACAGCTGTCACGTTACAAACAGTAATAGTCGTTATCAATAATCAGATAAAGACAGCAATAGAAGTTGTCAGATCGATCTGCAAGCGAAACTAATCTTTATCACCTATGAATCTGCAAGCGATATTCAACCTTAGGGTGGTACACCACTTTCTTGGCCGACTGTATAAAAAAAACCTTAGCTATTAGGCTTTTGACGATTTGTTTTTACATTAGCTTGCTGATATGTTTATCAACACCACCACTTTCTTGGCCGACTGTACAGGCGACGGGGCTGCGGAACAAGATAGAAGGTGGGCCATGTCTGTGGAGTCCCATGTTTAAATAATAGGTACATACTTACAACAATAAAGTGATGTTATTCGCTTATAAAGTCACAACATCTACACTTAAAATTTAATTTCCTTCTTTCTCACACACACACTCAGACACCCCATCACACACATACACAGACAAACTCACGCACATATACAATTAATCGCATTTTCTTTATATTTGCCTTTTTATAATGTAATAGAAGAGCGGAGCCTTCAACTACAGGCATTTCTATGCCTAAATGGCGGCTCCTCGACATGAAATGTAAGCCAAAATTATATGTAATAAACTTATTTCTTTTTATTTTATTTTTATTATACAAGCATATTGTGAGCGAAATAAGTGTCTCCAACTAAATTACCCCACCCATAACTATTGCCGTGAATCCACTCCAGACACAAGCATATTTAGCTTAGTTGGAGGGGTTAACAGGATTGCTAGTAATGTGAAATCTACTCACATTGCTAATAATCATTAAAAAAAGGAAAGGAAAAGGAATTTCTATAGATATGTCGTGTCAGTATGTAGTTAGGTTCTCTAAGCCAAATATACTGCTCATATATAATTATTATGTATGACTTGTTTATTATTCCGTCGACGATCAGGTAATATAGTTAATCCTAATCAAAGGAACTACTTGGTGGAGTACATACAAAAAATACGAGTGGTTCTATCAATACTTACTAACATGAATGTACATATTTGTGTACTTGCCTGTGAAGTGTTTTGCGAACTGCTCCGGGCATATACAGACGCCAGGACGTGTGTTGTTAGCGCTTTACATGTAAGCACTTTACATTACAAATGTACTCAAGTAGTTACTAAAAAGTTATTTAAAAAGTCCCAACCTATTTCAAAAAAAAAAGTTCAATTGGGTCTCGCCTGCTTGTCACTTTTTAAAATAAAAATTTGCTTGTTTCTTGCATTTCAGTTGAGCAGTCGTGTTTTTTAGATTTTTTAAATAACTTTTTTCTTCAACATTTTTGTTAAAATATTAATTGTTAATTAATATTTTATAGTTTTCCATATTTTTACATTTTCTCTTTGTATTATTGTTGTTAGTATTACACTAATGATAAACATGATATACCTTTTTGAAATCCTTGTGTTAATCCCTTTAATTTAATAACCAAATTCCTAAAAAAAATTTTCGTTATGTGTAATAGCTTCGCACAGCCGCCATATTTGTTTTTTTCAAATATCACCTACCTAAGAACACTTGGTCTGCTAAGACAAATCTAATGATATCTCAATAATTATGTGAATCCAGTTCTGGAGATATGAGGTAATAAAGAATATTACATACATACG
Source organism: Tholera decimalis (assembly GCA_943138885.2). Classification (NCBI taxonomy): domain Eukaryota; kingdom Metazoa; phylum Arthropoda; class Insecta; order Lepidoptera; family Noctuidae; genus Tholera; species Tholera decimalis. The sequence goes on from OW964548.2 coordinate 3,280,018, forward strand.
TATACAAGATACGCGCGAAAACCATAACCCTTCCTTTGCAGTCGGGTAAAAACAGTCTCAAATTGATAATCCCCTAGTGTAAATCAGTTACAAATGATACTCACTAGTGACGGGGGCCCATGGAGCCATTGCAACACAAGTCCAACTAAAGGAGCAGGGTGAGTTTTTAGTCAGTAGAAGTCTGACACTCCCTTCCGCTCCACCCACAGCAGGAGGAGTCTTTAGATGATTTTCCCACCTGAAAAAAATGACTGACCGCCCTTTGTAGGTGTATGCGCCATTCGCATATTTTGACTATGCTTGTTATTATTAATATTTTATCATGAATGCATACTTGCAATATTATTATTACACCTCACTCATTCACTCACTCGCAAACCACGCTCGCTTCCTGACGCTACGTATAAAACGTGCACCCGCGCTCCCGCTAAGATTCTAAAAAGTGACAAAATAACAGTGCCGTGTAGTGAACTCTCAAACTCTATCTCCTCTCGTGATCTTTGAGGAAATATCGGCTGAACCTGCGCGCTGGGTACTCCTATCGAAAGGATTCATAACCTACATCATTCCCGTAAGTACCCAGCCCTCCAGTAGGTATGTAGTCCTAATTTAATTCTGCTATGGTGTACAATAAAGAGTAGGTATATCTGTCTATCTATCTTTGCCTCAGTAATTGCTCAAGCCAAAATGACATCAATTATAGTCTTTGTCTTTGAGTTACTTTATCGATTCTTCAAAGAAAAACATTTCTCATCCAAAGATAAAAGATGAATTTCAGATGCTATTATGTTCGAGTCTATTCGTGCTATATAATAACTTAGTAAGTAGCCAACGATTGTTATTATCATTTGAAAGGTCCTAACTGCGATAATTCTCAGTTGAAACAAGCACTCAGACGGATAAAAGTATATTAACAGTTCTGAAGGAGCTCCAGACTCGCCGACCTTTCTACGCCTACGTTTTATAAACTTAACATTTTAGAATACGAATGAATCAAAACATTACGAATAAATTAAAAATAATATATTATCATATAATACTTATTCAAATATATTAATTAACTTGTTTTTTTAAAGAAGGGGTGGATTTAGTTTAGTATTCATATTAGGTACTAGCAATCTTGTTAACCCCTCCAACCAAGCTAAATTTATGCGTGCCTTGAGTAGGTTCACAGCAATGGCGTAATGGGTCGGGTTCGAACCCGTGACTTCTCGATCACAAGGCTTAGCTACTAGGCTATTGCCGCTTCGTTGCGTTTTGTTGTTGAGCGATTGACTGTTACGCTGCGAGTCACGGGTTCGATTACCGCACCGACCTACAGAATAGTTTTTCCGGGTCTGGGTGTTTGTAAAAATGCACTCACGATACAGGAAAATATCATAGTGGAGTGCAATGTTTTAATCATCATCATTTATTTATTCATCAGACAAAAATATCCATATATTTGTTAGTAGGTACTCTTAAAATTAATGTTAGTATCTAACTTATAAGTAACACACAACGCAACACAAAAATTATTTTAAACAGAATTAATCATAACACTAAACGGAATGAGTGAATTAATAAAAATAAATAATTTAATAAAAAGTTTTTTTTTTTTCAAAATTTGACTATTGGTTCTTTAAATAAAAAATAACAATAATAAAGAAAAAAAATACAATAAAGGCAATTTCGACACAATAAAAATAACCTAAAAAGTGGGGCGTCATAAAAGTTCCAAGAAAGTTATTTTAGTGAATGCAAACGTATACAATGCCACAGTATTGGACAGTCATATCGGCCTGCCACAACACTAAGAATGCTGTTACTACTGCCTCGGGTACGCCTGAGCAAGGATGCTGCTCTCTTTCTAACAATGGCATGGAATCCGTCAACATGAGCGCTTGCGAACATGCCCGACGCACTGCAATGTCTTGGCAGCCGCAACAACATCCTAAAGGCATTGTTTTACTAAACGCGCGGGGCGTTGATTGTCTTCTGCGTATACTTGACCCATAGACTGCACATATAAAAGGATTGGCAAAAAGCCCAAAACAAAGTTACTTTTACTGCTTTACTGCAGCGTGCAAATCTACGGGCCAGCATATTATATCGAAAAAAAAAAGTTTATTTTATCCGCCGTTAAAATATCCTACCAATAAAAAACAGCTTCGTGCAGAGATAACGTAGGTACCTCTGAAAGGAAAGATGCCACAAGAGTTTCAGACGAAAAATGCGTCGTTTGAAAATGTCAAAGCACAATTTTGAAATTGTATCCTGTCGTGTCATATCATGGATGAAATGTGAATCAACATTTTGATTCCGACACTAGAAGACAGAGCATGTTTCACGCTCTACTTACTCAAAGAATTTTCCTTAAAGTATGTATCTTATATACTGGGAACAGGTATATATAGTAGGAACCCAATGACCATTTTAATTTAATAAAGAAAAACATACAGTTCCCCTAATGAGGAAAACGATTTTTAACGACTACATTTTGTTGGTTAAAAAAACCGGCCTAGTGCGTGTCGGGCCACTTACAGTATAGGCACAGATTACTAAAAAGTTACTAACGTAACAGATCCATCACTTCCCTGCAAAACGACAAATACCTACGCTATAATTAACTAAACTTTCTAGCTGTCAAGCGACACGAGGAAATATGAGCTTAACTGCTTTGACTCAACGGAGTGTTTCAAGTGCACAGCGGGCGATGACGTCAGATGGTATGAAAATACCTTAGGGTTGACCCAATGAAATAAAATACAAAAATATTTTATAAATTATTTTTTATAAAATGTTCGATTTGCTTTTTACCTTCTCTAAACGTTGCATTTGTAAATTTGGTAACGGTAAAAATTCTGAATCTAATAAAAAGTTTGATCAAATAATCATGTGGGAAGCATGGACACAAAGACTTAAATTATATTGATTTTAATACATCATACAATTTGCTCCCAGGCCGTCCCATCAAGTTCGATGAAAAGTTTTGTATAAATGCAATTTCTAATCTTCTAACATAGTCATTGAACGTCTCCGGTGGTACTTTCAAACCACCACAAAAGGTTGTTATATGCTTTGAAATGTGTGAACATTCCAGAGTTATTCACATTTGGTATATTTTTTAATTCGTCTGCGAGGGTTGGACAATTATGTTTTTTGTTGCATTTAAATAGTAAATACTCAGAAATATACGTGAGAGCATTTTGCATGGGTAAATCAAAACGATAATCAGTACCACAAGCGGGCGTGCGGCGCCCCTCTGCCACTTGTGCGTTCGAACACACGGCTAGCCGGTAGGTACTTATCGCGCAACCTTGAGCGAGTGATGGGGGCCTGGTATAGGGTTCCGTAGTTTACTACAACGCCAAGTGCGAGTCGGATTAGTTGACCAAGAGTAAGTTCCGTACCATGCTCTAACAAAAATAAACCGCTCTGTTTTACACAAATAAGAACGGTCAATAGTTTCTTCAATTAGTTCTTATATAATGTAACTGTTTGTTATTCCTTCTGATAAAAAGAAAGATTATTAAATAGTTTTCTTTTGGTGTTAACTGTAACAGTTTTGACGCACGCTACAACATGCATGGGACTGTCTGTACTTCCGTACGCATATACAATACATGTAAGTCATTGTGTGTTATGTGTCTTATAATTGAAGTAGCGAGTAATGGATCGCGCCTGGTCACTAAGATTGTAATGTAACCAAGTTTTGTAAAAAAGTAAGTTTTTTGCATGAAAGTAACAGATTTCATCCAAATCCACCCAGTACTTTCGAAGATTAGCGCGTCTAAACAAACTAACAAACTTTTCCGATTTATAATACTTATTAATACATATTATCATACATAATATTTTCAATGATTACTAGCAATGTGGGTAGAATTCACGTAACTAAAACATTTGTTAACCCCTCCAACTTAGCTAATTATGCTTGTATCTGGAGTGGGTTCACTGCAATAGTATTATGGGTGAGGTTTGAAACCCGCGACCTTTCATAAGTCCAACACCTTAGGCGTTAGGCTATTGACCCTTCAAAATCAAAATTGCAGCCACAAGCGGCGGCTTTTGTAGGTGCAGCCTGTATGCTGCATCTACCGTCACATGTATTCAAGAGCACAAACGATCGCAGCTCAACAACTGCGGACTTGCGGCTTTCGAACACCTGCGACATAAGCCTGGCGACCTCCTCGACACGAAGCCATTAGCTCGATTTGAATGCGACGCTCTCCACGAGCCCGTTGTGATTGGCAACCGTTGCACGTCGCCGTTGTGAACTGAAACGTCGGGATTGGTTTGTAGGCGCCGCGGCGGATCAAAGCGACGGCGAATTAATTGGCTCGAGCGATGTGGTCGCTGTCCGTGGCAGTGTGATAGTTGCCAGCAGTAAGGGTTCAAGCTGACTATTCTTACTCGACTCACACAATCAATCAAAAATATTTTATTTCACATAGATCTGCATGGGCACTTATAAAACTTCAGAAGGTAGTGCACGGTTCGAATTCGTTGTTACATGCGAGAATACTGTACTGAATATACCCTTAGATTTGTTGTAGATTTCTAATTATTTTATTATTATTTTTAATATTGTATAGTACATTATTAGGTATACTATTGATTTCTACCGTGTATATATGTATATTGTACTGTAGTGTTTATTGGTTGATGCTGTCCTCTCATCCCTATAAAAACTTTATTATAGAACCATTCTGAAAATCAATTATGCTTCGGAAAGAGTAATCATAGAGTCTCTTGCCGGTCCTTGTCCATAGGAAAATACTAATTCGAACAGTGCACCAGCTTCTGATGTATATAAGTAACACGTAAGCCTACGTGCCACCTCTCATGTGCCTGTTTTCCACCATCGAAGTTCCCACATTTGAAATGGCCATAAGCCACAGGGTGCATGTCCCTGCGTAACTACGTCGCTACGCTGCTACGTCGCTACAGTGCTACGACGGTACGGCTCTACGGCGGCGTAGCATACATGAGAGATTGTTGGGACAAACGCTACTTGATCTGTTGCAGTAATTATCTTTATTAACTTGCCTACTTGTTAAATAATACAATCAGTCTGTAACGTTCACGTCCACTGCTGTTATCTCTATGAGAGGGAATGGACGGTACGTGATTTACCACGCGGGCCCAGTGCAGATGTCTTCGAAATTTTCGGCCCTAGGACATAATGAAGCAGTGGTGATGTTAAAAATTACACAAAGTAATGTGCCTCTACATGTAGATTGTAGTCACATTAAAAAATAATAAATTAAAGTGAATATATGTTTTCCACCGACCAAGTGACATAACACGTCGCCCGCAATGCATGTCATGTTCTGAAAGTCGTGTTTGACGTGGTAGGCTCTGTGCTTAATAGCTCGATGACTATAAATATTCAATAACGCGTGTAAAAGTCGGCGGGAGTGCGATGTCACTCCACGTCACTCCACGTCACTCGTCGTCACACCTCCGCTGACAGCTGTCTGTCACAAAATAGTACGCGACTATTTTTGCAGTCATTATTGGTAGACAACGCGACAACTACCACATCAGGCGTCATATCACGTTACGTCCATACAGTGAGAGAGCTATTATAAATTTAAAGCATTACCGAACGGAGTATGAGGGAGTCTGTGTTTGTTGTATCGTGCATGGATGTGATTTGTATCTAGAAATAGATAGATAACAAGTTAAAACCCTAAACCTGGCGGTCCTTATTTATTTATTAAAAAGATAACTAGCAATGTGGGTAGAATACATATTACTAGCAAGGGTCTGCCTTTTATAGCAGAACTTTTACGTCATAATATATTTTGCTTAAAAACGGATAACATAATCTTCATTTCGCAGAAAGTGGTTTGGCATACACTCATTTATCATAAATTCAAAACTCATAATTTTGTTAGTCAGTCAGTATCATCTTGAGGCATAAATTTCATGTCCATAATAACTGAAAAGCAGAACCATCATATCGCACAAAATTCGCAGTCAGAATCTTATTATGGCATATTTTATTTATATTTAGCTTGGAGGCAGGCATGCAACATGCAGCAGGCATGCAGCATGCAAGCAGGCATGCAACATGCAAGCAAGGCATGTCGGCCAGCCTCAGCCGCGGTGGCGGGCTTCAAACCACCTGCTCCTCAGCTCGCGGGCCGCCCTACCCCTCCGCGCCTACGCGGGCTTGAATACTCTAGGGGTAGGGCAAACAAGACTGTGTAAAGTCGGTTTTGCGGCGATTCGTTTCTGTCACAAATTTTTTTAGCACAATATATTGACTTATTATAATACTATTTAATTCAACTTTCAAAATGCTACCAAGTAACCATCTATATATTGTGACTAAAATTCCGTAAAATTTATTTTGTAAATCGGTGAAATATAGTTTGGTAAAATAATACTTATGACACATGATACTTCTACGATCTAAACATAATATGTCAAGTAATGCATATAGCAAAAAGGACGTCGGTCAATAGGTTCAAACGAAACTATGCGCAATGGTAATTATGCCAAATAAAATTCTGCCATGTTAAAAGTATGCCGTTGTAAATTCGGACACGTAAACATTCTGCTAAACAATAGACTTTATGCTAAATAATTTTTATGCCTTAAAAATATTCGATTAAAGAAGATTATGCCAAGTGTGTTTGCCAAATAAATTTCGGTGTATCAAGATACTGCCAAATAGAAGGAACCCTACTAGCAATCTTATCAACCCCTCTAACTAAGCTAAATATGCTTGTGGGGTGGGTTTGAACCCGTAAACTATTGATCAAACGCTTCAAACGCTGACACTTTAATTCAAGAAAATAGGTTACTACTCAGTAAGCGTGCTTCACCTTCGACCTTATACTCCATCGTTTACCATCAGGTGAGTTGTTGGTCAAATGCGAGGCTATAAACAAAGAACGTTCCGTGTCTTGTTATCTCACCGCCGCCGCCGGGACCACGTCCTGCGATTTTGAATTATGTCGCGCTGTATCGTGTTGTGTCGCGATGTGTCATATCCTGTCCGCCAGTCTCCATAATACGCATTTTCCCCATACACTTGAAAACACCAAATTACAGGGGACGCCTGAATAGGTGACGTGTGAAATGAAATTGTTTTTCTTTATGTGTTGCGTGTGTCTCTCGCACGTAACGTGTGTGACGTGGCACGTGTTGTGTGCTCGTGTCGCCATGATGTTGTGTAGTACGCTCATGATCACATGCGATGTTGTCGTTTTTAAAGAAAAATAACAAATAAAAAACGGCAGAAAAATCACGTTTGATGTATAAGAGCCACTAAAATACATATTTATTCTGTTTTAGTAGTTGTTGTCATAGGTAGCGGCAACAGAAATACATCATCTGTGAAAATTTCAATTGTCTAGCTATCACGGTTCATGAGATACAGCTTGGTGACAGACAGATAGACAGACAGCGGAGCCTTAGTAATAGGGTTCCGTTTTTACCCTTTGGGTAATGAATCCTAAAACTTAGTAATATTCTGGCTCTCCGATGCTGGCAACTACGTTATAGTACGTGTTCGATCACTTCGATGCACATCCCTTTCAAAACTATAACAGGGACCTATGATAAAGTCGTAGGATGAGAATTTAATAGGAATTACATGAATAATTTCTTACCACAGTTTCCAGTCAAGCGGTATTTCATCGAGGTAGGAGCTTTGTAACTGTCACGCAGACAAACAGACTTGTCAATATACAAATTGTTCGTGATATACATAACTTAAGGTCTGTAAATAGTAACTTACGCACCGATAGCTAGCTGAGGCCTTCCTCCCCCTATTCGTACAATCATAACAAAGTTAAGCGTTAAGTTAAGTCAACCACACCCGTTACACTATTGGCGTGAATCCACTTCAGACACAAGCATAATTATGTATCTTAGTTGGGAGGGTTAACAAGATTACAAGATTGAAGAAAAAGTAATGTGAATTCGACCCACATTGCTAGTATTCTATATAAGAATAAAAATGAATCGCTAAATGTGTTGCTAAGCGCAAAAGACGAAAACGGCTGGACCGATTTGGCTGATTCTTTTTTGTTGTGTTTGGTTTTGTCAGGAGAAGGTTCTTATGAAAAAAAAAAAGTAGGAAAGGTCTCAAGGGTAGGGGTAGGGTAGGGTAGAGTATCGGTAGGATAGGGGTAGTGGTATCGGTTGGGTAGGGGTAGGATACCACGAACGAACGAAGTCGTGGCGGGTCAACTAGTTTTATTTAAAAATAAGTGGTCGTGGTCATGTTCATGGTGTACTGAGTGGGTCTCCATCGCTGTTGTACCTCTCGCCAATGGTCGCAGCTTTTGCTAATGCTGAGTAAGATTAGTTCCCGCTAATATAATACAATACAATCTTTTTATTTCGGACCATAAATACATAAAATGTTAGTAACTTATACCTAATAGCTTATTATCTAGTGGTAGTACCCATCACCCTTCGCACAAACTGCTTCTCCTACTTGTTCGGGTTCTGTCATGATACCTTGACAACCTCAGCACGAGTCCCCACTGCATGCTGGCTCGCTACATAACTGACCTACCGCACGCCGCCGCCAACTCACGCTAGCGACATGACGTCACGCCGCATCGCAGCACGTCAAGCGACGTCACAGCACGTCACAAGACATCACGGGACGTATCGTGCGTCAGGTGGTTCGTCAGTTCTGAACTATGGGTGAATACGTGTCTTTGGCAATCACCTTTAGCTTCATAGCTCGTCATAAACGTCATATCGTAGTAGCAACCTTGGAAAGCACTCATCAGTACCTCTACAGACTCGTACTTATAAGGATCTCGTTACAAAACAAGATAGAATTGATATTTTTAGAGATTCTCTCAATTTATTATTTACTGTGAACTTTTACCGTTTTTGTGATCAGCTTTCTAGTTTCTTTTTGTTGTAAGTGTGAAATCTTTAGTCAGGTTGTTGTTACCTCTAATTAGGGTTGCAACTAACAATTTTTTATAGTAAGATATTAACGTAGCATGTAAAACAGTTCACCCTGCAGAAAACATAACACACCGCACATCACACCGCACACACAATCACCACTGCACACATAACTGATATTGAATGAATTATAAACTCTATTTGTTAATTATAATTTTGTTAATTTTACTGTACATAAACACCTGCTCTACCTGCAATTATGGAATAATTATACTTTTTATTTAGGGGCTTGTGTACCACTGCCCTTCATACAAGTTATTCTATAACTTAGTAAGGGCGCTGGTTGCAACTCCTACTTGCTAGCTTTGTTAATTTTAATATGCTATAAATGTTGTTGTTATAATGTCTTTGTTTTTTAATTTAATGTTAACATTGTATTTATATTGGTTGAATAAATTAAATTTAATAATTAATCATTTAATAATCTTGTATAAATAAACAATCTTGATTGAATGAAATAGGATTTTTTGATAATTCAGGTGTTCAGTTCATATGGTACTAACGTAGACTACCTACAGGCAAGTAACCAATCCAAGACGTTTGTCTAAGATAATAACAAGATACCTATTAGTTAGTATGACGAACAGCTTACTATCGTTAACTAGAAAATGTGAACTCTGACATAGTATTGCTCTGTTGAACCTGCAGGGATCACGCTCTCAGAGAAAAAAGGTGGAATTGCCAGACACACAGAAACTTAGGCGAACATATTCACCGCACTCACGCACACATTACTACACACACCACACCTACTTAGACAGACAAACACACACACACACCCACAAAAAACGCTTAACCTCGCTCAGAAAATATTTTTTTTATATATCACTAACATTGTGGGTAGAATTCACTTCACTGGCAATCCTATTAAACCCTCCAACTAAGCTAAATATGCAATATTTCACCACACACACACACACACACACACAATTAAAAATTGAGATAATGGAAATGTAATGGGTGGGTAAAAACACAGGCTACAACCCTCACTTAGCATACAATATGCCTTATGTAACCTACTAATGTATCAGTGTACTTATGCCATGAACTTAGTTTGGTAGCTGTTCCCGCCGCCCGCACAGCGTCACACTCTAACTCACCTTACGTTCGTGCGCTCGCAATACTAAACGGTTTACTGGTATCGACACGAAATGGATGGATGTACATATGTCGTGAATGTTTGAGATTCTGTGAGATGATGAAGGAAAGATAACTGTTTTATTGTTATTCTACACACATCAAAAGTGTCTAAGGATCAACATATATTTTTGCAATAACTTTTCTCCTGATTGATATTAATTAAAATTTTCTTTAAGGATTCATCAAATAAAGTGTTTTCGTTTGTCACAGTAACGATAAACCAAGTCACCTTTGCATTAATAAAGAAATTTGCCATTTTCCTAATAAAGGGATTTTTGACATTTGAACCACTAACATTAAAGTTCGAAAAAAAGACTGAAATAACAGTTTTCTTTAAAATGTTATTGGGTAACTTAAACAATTAATAATCCGTGTTTCTACCGCGAACACTAACAACACAAGAACATCGGTTTGGCATACTCAAAATGAGTTCATCCAAATCACGCTGTGGAATGGCCGCCCACGTTCGTTGCAACAACAAAAAAAGGTCTTCTTGCGACTGGATACCCTCCATATTCGGCAGAGCTCTTCTCTGTAGCATATCCCATGCATGCTCAATCGGGTTCAAGTCTGGCGACTGAGCAGGCCAGAGCAGGACATTGATGTTAGCTGCGGCGAGAGTCTGTCTTACAACTCTTGCGGTGTGCGGTCGTGCATTATCATGCATTAACTGAAATAAGGGACCGATTTGCACTTGTAGAGGAACGATGACGTCAGATACAATCGTCTCAGCATAAATTTGAGCGTTGAGGTTGCCTCTGATCCAAATCAACTCAGTTCTTCCGCCGATCCAAATACCCGCCCATACCATGATGGTTCCACCACTATAAGGATGGACTTCCTGGCAGGATTTTAATCGCTGTTGGCGTCCAGGGGTTCTCCAGTGTCGTATACGTCTTGTATCCGGTCTCATACCAAAACGAGACTCATCAGGAAAGCACACGAAACGCCATTGTTCTTCTGCCCAATTTCTGTGTTCAAGAGCCCATTGATATCGAATCCTACGATTGTGCATTGCTATAGGTGGTACCCGTAGCGGTCTTCGGGAATGAAGGTTCACTTCATGCAAGCGGTTTCTGACTGTTTGGTCGCTAATTAAGTTCCCTGAAGAGTGATGAAGCCTCACGGCTAACATCATGGCGGTTATTGTTGGAGCTCTTCGAGTTAAGATTTGAATGTATCGGTCTTGTCTCCGTGTGGTGCAGCGATACCGTCCTCCATGGCGCTCAGCCACGGTACCAGTGCTTCGGTAACGTGTCCAAAGTCGACTGATAACACTCTGACTTGTATTCAGAGCTAAAGCCACAGTACGTTGCCGGGAACCAGCTTCTATCATTCCCACGGCTCTGAGCATTTCTTCCCTGCTTAAATGACGTCGCCGCTCCATAATAACGTTGGTTTTAATCAGTAGTAGGGAAACAGTAGCACTAATAATGTCTTCAATGCGTTGTATGTTTTTATAGGGAAAATATTGACAGCTGATTTTCATCTTTTACTCGAATTTGATTAACAGTTCCTGTTTCAAATTATGAAATGCACCAAAAAGGATCCATATAAATTTATAAAATCATAAATTTATTACAAAGCCACATCTCAATCTCAAGAAATCCGCATAAAAATGCTTGATCCCTAGACACTTTTGATGTGTGTATTTGTATTTTTTGCCGCACTAACGCGCACGCAATTCACTTCACTCCAACCTCTCAAGCAAACTGTGAACTCGAAAAGAGCACTTCTGAAAGAACACATTTACATAAAACTCTATTAATAATATTGACATTGGATATTAACAAACTAATTTTGTACAAGAAAATATCAGAAAGACTGTTATTTTCACTGTAAATTCATTCTGGCTTGTTAATTATTCTGTTTGAAAGAAAACTGGGTAGAATATTCTTGTAACTTAATTAAATGGTATCTATCCCGCTGCGTTGAAACGTTCATATTAAATTAGTAGTTAATAAGCCTCAATCTGATCTAGATTGGTCGGCGGGAACCTTTGCTCACTGATTTATATTCTTTGCTTGATCAACATAATTTCGTTCAAAGTTTAATACCGCAGGTAGCGGCGCGTTGCTAATGAACCAGCCGCCATCAACATTTGTTCGCCGGACACTGTCAATAAAAATAATCGGTAAACATTATTCACAAAAAGGTTTCAGTTTAATTATTTACTGGATACGTGAGCGTTGATTACAATCGCCGTCGTTTAACCTTCCCGCCGCCGTCGTCGCTCCGAGCGTTAGGTATATTGTTTGTGGCGGCCGGTGCTACTAACTTTTAACATAATAGCTAAATTATTTGGATTATGTCCTGTAAGTGAGGTATTTAAGAATTAATCAGCCTTCGAGCGACCCTTCTACACATACACAAGAAGTGTATTCACATTCTTCTACGGAGATCCCAAAATCTCAACAAGGGGAAACAAGTAAATAAATGATGTACCTATCTCTTGTCATCGCAAAGCAAATATCTAAATAAACCATAACGATCGTTACTACGGCTATTTTTTTTTTCTCTTGAAAAGTGAACTAGCGACATGGGTAAAATTAACATTACTAACAATCTTGTTAACCCCTCCAATTAAGTAAAATATGCTTGTGTCTGGAGTAGATCACGGTAATAATGTAATGGATGGGGTTCGAACCCGTGACCTCTCGATCACAAATCCATTAGGCTGAGCCATTAGGCTAAGGTGTAGGACTTGTCTCACTTGTCTGTGTGTGGCTCAGCCACGACTTGTTGCGGCACGGTGGACGGAGCTCCGGCGCGAGATCATGGCGGCATGGGAAGAGGAAACGCCCGGGTATCACCACTGCGAGGATCGCTCTGAGGACACGGTAGAACACACGGTGGAGGCTTGCCCCGCTTGGGCAGAGCTCCGCCGTGTCCTCATAGGGCCGTAGGTGGCGACCTCTCGCTCCCGGCCCTGGTTTAATCCATGGTCCGGAGCAAGGAGGCATGGGAAGCAGTCACCTCTTTCTGCGAAGCAATTTTGCAAGCAAAGGAGGTGGCGGGACGAGCGAGGGAGAGGCGGGTCTCAAGGCCCTCACAGCTCTTGCACCCCAGCCGCTGCAGGAGACGCTCTGGGCGTCGGGAGTCGCAGGGTGACTCCCAGCCACTAAAGGCGTAGGCTTGCGGGCCGCGAGCAATGGGTAGCTCTCCGCCCGACTGGAACCAGGCCCGTGTAGACGGCGCTCCGTGTTCCACGCGCGCCTCAAAGAGTGTTAGCAAAATTGTCGGGGCCCACAAGAGTGTCGTTGCCTGCTGGGGTTGCGGAATTGTTCGAAAGAGTTACCGCGGCCTTGGAACACGAAGGGCATATGATGGAACACGGATGGGTTTAGTCAGTAAAAGTCTGACACAACCTCCGGCCCAGATCGGGAGGCAGTCATTGGATGGATTCCCATCCTTAAAAAAAAGCCATTAGGATAATTGTATTAAAAGCGGTGCAGTGTTCTTCTGTTAACACACAGGTTTTCAGTTATTCTATTTAACATACAATTTCTATGAACATATGAATTTTTTTTCTGAACATAGCTCTCTGCAGTTAACTCGGCGTCCTAGCCATAAGTAAAACGAATAAAAAAAAAGTAAAAAGAATTTCCAGCGTGTTGATCAACATTCCAGTTACTCCACGATGTTTTCGTTTACCGTTTTGAGAGTATTGCAACCCCCGACCTGCGACTCGCAAGTCGGGCCCGTAACCACCGGCCTACTACTGTTAATAGAATTCAATTTTGATCGCAAGGCATTTCAATAAGCAAATAAAAGTGCCTTGAACACATGTACGAATGGAAACAAATGTTTTAAAAAGACATTATCATGTTTGACTGTAAATTGGAAAAGCGAGAGCAGGAAATCAAGCATAACACTTTAGTACCTGCATACGTATAGTGCGGGTGCGGTGAATGTCGACTAGTTGGAACGATGCAGCTACCAGTAGTATGCAGCTGCACACGACGCGGGCCACAGCGGCTGTACCGCGCGCGGCGTCAGCGGGGGATTACACACTGCAATGCAATTACCGCCCCTTGACGCGCCATCTAGCGGGGGCTTATTACATTTGAGCACGCTAGTAATCCTGTCAGCTTAGTGCACGTTTACAAAGATTGTTAGTAACACAGACACACAGCAGTACGTAGACAAACACGACCATACCGCTTACAATCTATTAATACCAGGCAATTCTCCTCTGTGCTATTTTTGAAAACATTTTTAGTCTAACAGCAGATCTATTTAGGAATTCTGAAGTCGTTTCTATCTTAGCCTTATAAATTATTAAATGGCGTGTTTCGTATTTCTCTTTTAGAGACCTCTTAGATACCCCGTAGGTACCTATTAGTTTTTATTTTTATCTCACGTAGCAATTGACCATCAACAAATTAGTTAATAAGTGGATCATGTAGCTAGTAGTAAAAAAGTAAGATTGTTGTTCAAACAAATAAAATTTAATGTATAATTGTAATCCTGTTTTAGACCGAAATAAAAAAACATGATGTGTACTATTTATATTTGAGGCACGACGAAGCCACACTAATCAAGTTAAAATCGCATTAATTTGTATAATCATGAACTTTCTACTAGGTACGTATACCAATGGTCTCCCGCATAATTAATTAGTATGTACTATAACATAAAAAATGAACTTCTGACTTGAAAATAAGCTGCTAAAGCTGTAGCTGGTAATGAGCTGCAGAGCTAATCGACGTGTTCCGTCGCCCGCAATGACAGCTGCGCACTGCTTGATGGCACGAGGGCCCACGTACAAACCACTCCCTCACCACCGCGCGTATAATTGTATAATTAAACCAGAATACAGAAAAAATAAACAAAGTACCCGACATAGAAGCACACTGCTTCCATTTCACGGTACCTACTTACTGGTACATGTTTAATTACTAAACGTGACACATTACATTCTTGTACATCCCTTTCGGGATCCCTCACGCAGCGTGATAATATTGTTTGAGCTAGTCTCTGAGTACACTTTTCCCAAATAAAGGCTTAGGATACGTGCTGACTGGAAACGCGTGAACCTTTCTTTCGTCACATAGGTTTATACACCGTGTTATTGAAATAACGCAAACCTCAGACATCTCATCAAATTTTCACTTTAATACATTGTAATAAATAATTCTAATAATTAATAATCATTATATATAATTATAAACGATTGTAGAAAATATTTAGATTTTAATATCTTGTAACTATTCTTTATTTTCTATTATTCTTGTAAAAAACTTTAGTACAGTGGCTACAAAGCAAGACCTACCACGACCTAGAAGTTCTCTTGCAAACACTTAAATAATGTAGACAACATACACCCACGTTACATGCAACAAACTATAATCCACACATGCACACTATCACTCACACACACATTCATATACACTCTAACGCACACATGCACAAATAAAACATATTATCAAAGTGTCTTTTATTCATTTTTAAACGACTTCTAAAAAAGGAGGAGGTTCTCAATTCGGATATTTGTATTTTTTTTATATGTTTGTCCGCGCATAACTCCGTCGCTTGTCAACCGATTTCAAAATTCTTATCTTGTTAGAAAGGGTATAATTTCCAAATAGTTCCATGAAAATTTTATCGAAATCGGACAAGCCGTTTCTGAAAAATCAACAAAAGTCTAAAAAAAAATTTTACGTTGATCTTTTCGTTTACTCTGCATTGTGTTTTTTGTTCGCGCATAACTCCGTCGTTTACGAACCGATTTGGAAAATTCACTGACCTACTAAAAAGCACGAAAATAAAAACTTTTTTACAAAAAATAAAACCGACTTCCATATCACAACACTACAAAGCCAAAAATAATTTTAATTTCGGAAGGCGGTGTGAAAAAAAAAAAGAAAATATAAAACCAATAACACCGACTACCGAAATTAAAATTATTTTTGGCTTTGTAGTGTTGTGATATGGAAGTCGGTTTTATTTTTTTGCAAAAATGTTTTTGTAATTAGTTTTATTTTTATTCTTACTAATATTATAGTTACAAACCTTGTCATTCATACTATGTCAGTTATGAAGAGCGGGGCATCCTAGCACAGGTGTTTCATATACTTCAAAGGAGACCCCTGCGTAAGATAGATTGTTTAAGACAAATGTGACAATGAAGAAATAAACTTATTGTAACTATTCTGATAGATTCGTAACACTATGTATAATCTACATTATGTCAATGACGTAGGAATGATTGCACGCCCGGTTTGATAACTACTTAAGTATCGATGTCCTTACATTTTTGATAGTTTTAGCGAAAATAAGTGATTCAAAAGTTTCTATCGCACTATTTGCAGGCTTTGAATAGACAATAAGTTTTTGCATGAATTCAATCACACGGTATATAAATAAAATACTCTTTTTACGTGCACTGTACTACTCGTTACTGACGGCAGAGAGCGGAATATCTGTGACATCGAAGTGTCGCGCAATTAGTGACAGCGAGCTTCTCATCCGTTACGGAATAACAAGGCTTGAAATGATCCATCACAGCTTATTAAGCAAAAAATGTTAACGCCTTTCCCATAACATAATGTTAAAAAAGTTATTTATAAATTCTAAAAAACCCGACTGCTCAACTAAACTGCAAGAAACAAGCACAGTTTTATTTTAAAAAGTGACAAGCAGACGGGTAAGTTGACATATTTTTTTTAATGGGATGGTTCCGCAGTTTTTATATTTTTTATATAACTTTATTTCTGAACTTTTCAGTTAAAATATTAATTAATTTTTATTTTTTATTTTCCCTGTCTTGTCACATTGGCACCCCATCGGATTCAGAAAGTGAAAGAGCGACGTCCATATTTTTAAACTTTGTCTTTGTATTATTTTTGCTAGCATTACACTAATAATAAACATGATATTCCTTTTTGAAATGCTTGTGATAAGCCCTTTAATTTGATATCCATATTGTGGTATTCGAATTTTTTTTTTCACTATGTATTAATGCTTCGCACAGCCGCCATGTTTGATTTTTTAAAATGTCACCTATCTAAGAACACTTGGTCTGCTAAGACGAATCTAACGATACCTCAATCATGTGAATCGGTTCAGCGGTTCTGGAGATATGAGGTAATAAAGAATATTACAAACATACATACATACAAGATACGCGCGAAAAACATAACCCTTCCTTTGCAGTCGGGTAAAAAGTAAAAAGGCAGCGCTAACTTCATGACGGCACTTATACGCGAAAAAGGACCCTCGGTCCAATTTCTCGGGCTCTCAGTCGGCGCCGCCTTCAAATGCATATTTCATGAGAGAGCCGGACCACTTAGAGCTCCTCGGGTTCGAATCAAAGAGAAATTATATAACGTTTCAATAAATGAACAACAATTTCGACGAAACTTGCTCCGTTTGAAATAACAAGGAAACTTCCTGAACACGCAGTACGCGTAGTCCACAATTCTAATTGTGAGTGGGAAGATCGCCGATGTTTGGACACGAGCACGCTTGTCACTCCCCAGCTCCTCTGCCCTGCCTCGGCCGGACGCATCAACGCGGCGCGGCGGCGCGGCGTCTCAACACTACTCATGGCACAACACTATAAAGTTTCATCACAAGTCGAGTCTAACGAACGCAACTCGGTCAACGACCACTTGGTCGAACAACCAATTTCGTACTTATGAAGCTAAACTGAGCCATAATAGTCCTCACTAGCAAAAGTGAGCTTTAATTCAGAATGAGTTTCGAATTTGAGGTAAATTGCAGCTTTGCGGTAAATGTCGACGTATTCCCGGCACTGACGCGTGCCGGCAGCCGGACGGGGACGATAATTTGAGAAATTCCTTCTATAATTTTAAAGAGTATGTATAGACTCATCTACATAGAAAGTTAAGAGGCTTAAATCGGTCCCGTTTGCCCATAAGATGTGAATCTGTTTTTAAAAGGAGGTATGTTTAATATATTTTTCTCTGTTAAAAAAGTTACCTAATCTTGTATTGAAAACTAACAAAATAAGGTTTTTATCATGAACTTTCAGGTCACCAACTTATATTTTGATCCGTTTTGTATTTACTGAGAAAAATTGAGATCATTGGCGCCAAAATTTCCAATGCGTCCTCTTAAAGGAAACATTATGGATGCGACATGCAACCCGTCTTAAAAACTCACGACATGCTCGAGTAAATGAATATTGTTTGCTCTAAAGCCGGACGACATGTCAGAATTTCGGGAAAACAGATACAGTCAATACTCGTACAACTTCTAATAAGTAAGCTGCCAAATCATGTCACTGTTAATTGATACATACCTGTAGTAGGCTGTTCTATTAACGGACGGTTAGTTCTTGTGGGAATCCGGAATAAGAAAGCGTACGTAATGTTTTGTTCCGATAGTATAAATAGACATTGATCGCGCGCCGGTCGACCTAGCTAGGATTGGCAACAGGTCCGGGAGCGCATTGTTTCTCTAATGCTTCAATATCAACAATCTGTACTCGAGATGCGCAGGCTGCGATGCAGCCGAGCGTCGTCTGTGCTGGTTGCAGCCTCATATTTTTATTTTCTGAATCCTTTCCAACGACTCTCGACGTTCTACTATTGTATACCGTCTGGTACACTTGAGTGTTACGCCTTTGGATGTGTTTGCCTACGCTACAATATCGTAGCACTGGCACAACTTTCCTCTAAGATCTTTATGAATAGCAGTTCAAACTAGACGCTACACTTCGCTGTCCTTTGTAAATAGAGAAACTTGGTCGCTGCTAATGAGTTTGGGAGGCGAGTGGTTGTCGTGAGATGAGACTATACCTACTATGTATTGACTTGTGTACTTGTTGCAGCATCCTGTTCGCAGACATCTGCGGCTTCACCTCCCTATCTGACCAATGCACTGCCGAGGAGCTGGTGCGTCTGCTGAATGAGCTCTTCGCCAGGTTAGTAACGCACCGAATCAATCACACACATTAACGGTCTAAGTAAAAACCGTTAAAACCGTTCTAAGTATCTTCCGAAGATTCCTTTAACTTTTAACATATCGCTGACTGAGGCTGCAATTCAGGTGTTGTGCTCGACCAGTATTATAAACGCATGCTTATTGTCTCTACTAAGATTTAACTGGATATCAGTTAACTTTATTAATAGCCCTGAAATGAAACACACGCCAGCTTACCTTTTACCAGATTATTTACAGCTCAATAAGCATACATAGCGAGTAACTTACGAGCGCCCGCAGCGAGTGGGCGTACTGAGGAGGGAATGTAACCTCTGATCCTCGTGCCGTGTGTGCTTGTGTCAGCCGGGACCTCTCCTGCAGCACTGCACAAACGGAAAAAAGAATAAACACATCTCTATCGTAGATCATCACGGATGAATTTTATGATTTGTTGTTTAAAGAATGCGTAGACTGCAGGCGGGTCGCGACTCGGGCCCGGGAAACACGAATGAACGAGATTTTACATTTTTCTTTCGCAAAAATATACTTCCGACAGAATTGTTTTAACAAATCTACGATAACGAATGTTGACCCTATTTTTGCGCCAGCTACGGTAAATTCGTATTTCAGAATTATGTAAATTGTATGTACATAATAGTATGTAGACTCTTATTTGCGGCTCAGTTATTTGTTAATTAGCTTGAAGCAACAAGCGTTAACTAATAATGTATACGAGTAGCTCCAAAGAGATCGGCTATATCGCCATACCTATGTAATCACTTGTACGAGGCGGCTCTATGGGTTCTCGATTTCCCTCAGCGTGACTCGACTCATAGTATTGTCATCGTGGTATTGCTTAGCACAAAGAATCTGTAACGAAGCACAAGAGCAACGATTTTCTTGGTTTAAAATGTAGTTCGGAATGTCAGGCATGACGTGATCGTCGTGCTCGCGGGCCCTCCGGTCGCGCGTCACGCAGGTGTCGGGCGCCACTCGACGCCGCTGCTAGGGTTACAAATTGCGAACCCTTCGGATAATGGGCGCAAGTTAATCACTTTGTTTTGTACCCGGAGATTAATTGGGTAAGGTATGGCGGCTCGGTGCGGCAGGTGACGCACGACTTACTGCGTCGGAATTTACGATTTTTAAAGTCGCAAATGATGGAGTTCACTTAAGTTTATTCCCCACACTATTTCGTACTATTACAATGAAAGTGAGCTGACTCAAAAATTACTATTATTAGGGTTGAGAAAGTGTTAAAAAGTCAGTGTTGAGTAAGTTTAAATGTACACCAATATCTCTTGGGTGTCCCTTTATTCCTTACAATTCGCTATTACCACGGGTTTGAATCAATCAATTAAATCATTTGTTTTTGTGAACTTAGTAATCATAATATTACTAATGGTAAAATATATGATATTAGAAACTATCTATGCTCTGCCGCTGATCATACAAAAATGTTAATTAGGTTACATCAAATTAAATGCAATTGTATCATATTAGTTTCAGCTCGCGACTTCGTTCACGTGGGAGGGGTTTTCCGTATAAATCGCGATTCCGTGGGAATTCCGGGTTATTATTCCGGTAGCATGTGTTATTCCATTTCATTCACATCCGTTCAGTAGTATTGTGCGTGAAAGAGTAACATCCATCCATCATCCATCCCCACAAACTTTCGTATTTATAATGTTAGTAAGATTAAGTGTTTGAAGAACTTTAGTAGACTGAAGTTAGGTCTCATTCTAAGATTGCAATTTGACTAATATTGTACCTTAATGTTGTCATCCACATGCGAGTTGCGGTGCTCTGCTGTTACCTAACGTATTAAAATTAATGTTATATATACTCCCATGTAGGTAGGTAGGTAGGTGTTCTGTATCAATTCCGCATTAACTAATCTGCGGAGTTAGTTTGCGGTCCCGCTGTCAGGGACAGTCACCGCACCGCTGTGTTGCGGGAGGCAGTGTGTGTGTTGTGTAGCACACACGACGCTGTGTGCAGCACAGACGACCACCAACACACTTGTGTTTGTCAACCCAATTTAAAGAGAAGAGAGTTAACATCACGCTCGCTGGTATGTACTAAATGTTTTGAAGCGTCAATAGTCTATAATGACCAGTGATCGGAATAGGTAGAGCTATTTAGGTTCATTGACCGCAAACATTGATGTTAATATGGATATTCCACGGGATTCCTACTGATACTACGGGATTTTATTGAATTTCATTATTTTTGTCAATATGTATAAAATAAATAGTTTGTATGGTAATATGTTTGTGTACTACTTCAGAATAAAAATGTTTAATTGATTGTTGAATAAGAAATTGTTACTTAAAAAAATATATGTGGTTTAATGAATCAAGTTTATCTATTTGTTATACTATCCTTAATCCCATCCTTCTTATATTTACCCGCCAGAAAGGAAGTGTAATCTTTCAATAGTCCCGAAGGCGAGAAAGTTTTTTTATGATTTTACTACTTAAAAACCAAATCCCGGGACTCGGGGAATATCCATATTATTCTATCCTATGGCAAGTACATAAAACAGCTCTACCTATTCCGATCTATGATAATGACTAATGTGTCAGACTTGTGAGTCGGTCGCGGGTTCCAACCTCACCCATTACAGTATTACTGTGAACACACTCCAGACACAAGCATATGCAGCTTAGTTACTGTGGTTAACAAGATTGCTAGTAATTTAAATTCAACCCACATTTCCAGTTCTCTTAAAAGAAAATGTCCGTTCGAAATATAATCAAGAGTAAATAAAACAAGTATCTCTGAATAGTGTGTCCAGTAGGGTTGCCAGATTTTTTTTCAGCGTGTAAGGGACAAAAATGTTTAAATAGGCTACAACCTAGGAGGCTTTAAGTCAAGAGTGAATAGGTTACTTTTAGGTAAGCGTGCTCCATCTTCGACTACATCATCACTTACCATCAGGTCAGATAATGGTCAAACGCGAACCTATTTTCAATAAAAAAAAAATACGGGTCTTCAATTTTTTATCCGGGATAAATAAAAAACCAAATTATTTACTACGCGCATGTTTTAACGTACTTTTGATAGATTTAAAATTAAAAAGTCAATACAATTACAGTCCACTTTAACATCATTTGTGAAAAACTCCTTCTACGAAGCAATTAGAACTAGGGATGCTGAAAAAGAAACATTTTAAGACTTTCTTCCACTTTTCAATCGCACCTATTGTTTTGTCAGCAGAAGATGTAGTAGCAATATCCAGGCTTTTTTAATCATCTGAAGTTCTTCGTATAAGTAGTCCATATTCAACTCATCTCATCCTTAAAATCTTCCGCAGCTTCTTGGAAATGGTTGTAACTTACTGGCGATTTATATTTTATAAACGGCACCTTAGAGAGGATGTTACTTTGTGAGAAATCGTACCGTTGTACCCACAGATAAAATAATATATTTCTATGGTTGTACCAAATACTTTGGGAAATTATAGAAAAATTGTAAAAAATCGCCTTTTCTGGATTTCATTTGATATACGGAACAGAGTTGGTCCCGGCGGGACATTTGAATTTATGCCTGAAATACGGGACGTCCCGTGAAATACGGGACGTCTGGTAACACAAGTGTCCAGTCACTTGCTAGAAAATATTTCTTTTTCTTGTTAAGTTCACTCATTCGCTCCAATTTACTCGGCGCGGCGATAAGTCTACACCGTGACCCGTAGGTACTGTACCTGATGTGCCTATCCTCCTCACCTCTTGCCCTCTCGCCCTCTCTACTGACGCCGTATTTATTCGGGATTATTTACATGTACAAGCTTTAATCTGAGGATGAAAGTAACCAAAATCTTAACTGTGTAAAAATGGGAAACGCCTTTCAGATTACCAATTTTCGTTTCGACTCTTTCGGTGAAAAGGAAAAGTTTTAAAAGTTTTTTCGTTTTCCGAATTAAGATTAGGACAGTGAGCCTCGTAACGTTCGGAGTCGACAGCAGAAATTCGGGTTCCGTACAGCGGATTTTTAGGCTACTAGGTAAGATGTGTTCCAAAAGATATGCTTGCTCGAAATCTATTTCAGAACAAAAAAGAAACCGGCCAAGTGCGTGTCGGGCCACGCGCAGAGTAGGGTTCCGTAGTTTACTACAACGCCAAGTGCAAGTCAGATTAGCCGACAGAGAGTTCCGTACCATGCTCTAATAAAAATAACTACTAATACTACTATGTATTTTACACAAAGAATAACTTCATCTAAATATTTTTCAATGGTAGGTGGTAATGGTATTTGTCCGAAACGAGTAGAATACGGTTGGTCGATTATTAGTTACTTTAATTTCAGCGTTCTAGTACCAATAGTTTCTAATCTAACCCGCGAACTGACCGACGTACAGTGCAAAACGATAAGGGTTCTTTGTCGACTATAGAACTCTAAAAATTACTCTTTCCGCCTTTCTATAACATACAAACGCACTGTACTGGCATCCATTCAAATCCATTGCAAGCTAGCCGCAATATTTTCTAATTGTATAAAAAGGACAGTTCAAAACAAGCTTAATTAATCAATTTCCGATGATGCGTCGACGGCACGTTTGGGTCATCGATCACCCGGAGCGGCCGCCGGCGCCCGGCCCGGCCCGGACTCCACGCATATCGATATATTTCAATGAAGCGCGAATTTTATTGCTGACGGGAGTTGTGATGAATAGGTCGCTGTCGGCGGCTTGTCCATACTTAGCCTAATTGTGTACCAGGGTGTAAAACTGTCCTTTAACATTAAAGGACGTATCATGACCGTAGTGTCACCTGTCTCACGTTCGTTACACACGCGACAACGTGTGGCATGGAAACGTCTAGCATTTCTCACGACTCTTTGAAAGAGAAGATTGATTCGATTTGATTTTCCAAGATCTTTTTAAAATCCTACGATTTACGGCTGTAAGTCAGTCCAGAAGTCAGGCTCGCCCCAAGGGTAGGCTGTCCCTGACCGATTTAATTAATTCTCAGTGGAGTGCCACTAGCAAGTACCTTCTGCGGTGCACCGTAAAAGGTACAATAAGGCACAGCTCGGATTTACGATCCCCCAGCGTAGAGCACATCCACACATCCCGATTTATACGCAGCACTAAATCACTGTTCGCAGTGAGAACAGCTCGTGTTTAGAGAGTGAGTTAGGACAGGTCTATTCTAGTTCTAGTTCAGTACTAATATTATTAGTAAGCCCCCACGGAAATACGCAGTCACTTAAACTAAAATAAACGTGCATTGTCCTAAACATTACAGCTACCGCTTCAGCGTAGGTGCCGTGATTCGCTTTTGTTTTGAACTTTTAAATTCTGCCAAAAGACACATTTTTGTGAGAGCTAAAATCGTGCATCATTACAAATATTTCCCGAGTAGCAATATTTTATAATTTTCGTCTCTTCTGTATCGTTGAGGCTCGGAGCGATGACCTACGTACGTCTTGCTTTCAACCACCATGTTTCTTCCCGACACTCATTACCGATGGAAGCCATAAAGTAGCTTCATCTTCCAGTAAGCCTTCATCTAAATACTCAGACATAAAAACTGTATGCAATACATTGTCTGCATTTGACATCGTACTTTTTCTATCTTACCGCCAAGACACAAGTTTTTTTTAGTATGAAGATTTTTAATATTTCCTTTAAGATCATGTTGATTCAACTTTTACTCCTAAAGAAGGAATAGTTCACGAGTGAATTACATCTGTATAAGTAACTATAATTCGAATTTGAGGAGATTAATATAATAATTTAGTCATGTCATAGTTAACATACCGAAACATGAAACAATAAGAAATTAAAATGAGATAAGTCGGACTCACCAAATATTCATCAAGATCATTATACCTTCATACATACACTAATAGTCTTATCTGATAGACGCTAATTTACCGTGTACTATGTACCGTGTGTTTTTCGGATGGTACCTATTAGACGCTAATTATCCTTAATTATAAATAAATCAA
The DNA here is from genome assembly GCA_943138885.2 of Tholera decimalis. Lineage (NCBI taxonomy): Eukaryota > Metazoa > Arthropoda > Insecta > Lepidoptera > Noctuidae > Tholera > Tholera decimalis. Next base: position 3,304,942 of record OW964548.2, read on the forward strand.
CCGAGCTATATACATACACCGTATGTACTCGTAGATAATCAGCCCGGAGGGACCTGCGCGTACAATATTATGTCATAGTGTACATGTCTTCCGACTCAGAGAAAATTAGTTCACTCATTTATAAAGTGACCGCCATATTTCCTGTTCTTAGTATTTGTTGGACGATTGCCACTCGAAGCCGCTCCATGTGGGAAAGCGAGTGCATTTTCTTGGCTCTTGAATATACGGAGTGCTTCGTATGAGTTTCCTTCCTTAGTCAGTCATTCTTCAATAAAAAACATAATGCGGCAACTTCATCGCTAGATACGATGTACCGTCGTAACAAAAAACGATTAGAAGCAATATAGAGCGGCTCGCCGATACTAAGGAATTTCAATACTACATGTACCTAACCGCGGAGCAAATTTGCTCCGTGTAACCAAACGCATATTACCTTTGAAAGAAAATGGCAATACAGCAGTTACCATCAGCGATAGATTTTTTTTTATTAAGTTGAAAGTAATTTTATTTTGTACAAATACATTCAGCTTGTTTTCGTAATATCCATAAAGCTAAATGTCTGTTCTTTAAATTTTACGAGCTCTTACATGTTATGGTAGTGTCTCGAGGCGCGCACTCACTTTGTCTCCTGCCGTGTAACGTAAGAGTAATTGTATATATCTATTTCTTGTGAGCTTGCTCTTGACCTCAATCTGTCCTGATGGTAAGCGATAGATGAGGTCTATGATGGGACGAGCGAGCCCAGAAAATGCTTGTTCACTGTTGCTTTAACGGCTGACTGGTCATATGTGGTAGAAAACACAGAAGCCGGCAGAGAGTTCGTGCATGTCAGTGTTTAACTAATAAGGGCTCTGATGGGTGCCAGCAATAAAACAAGAGTGTTTGCAGCGATTCCCTTGCTTGAACTTGGCGCTTGAATACACTGACCGTGGTTTATATAGCTCATTTATTCTATGAATTGGCCTTATGTGATGGAACTGTCTATCGAGTTCGTCTTAGTCTTTTGTCTTTTTCATCTCGATATTTTTTTAAATTTGAATTAAAGGAAATACATATTCTTAAGCTTTAGTAATTTTATACGTAACTTTTATTCTTAATTTTGGAACGTTGAAGTCATTTCTTTACTGGTGGGCGTTAATAGCCATGACACAGTTTGTAGAATTTGACGCTTGTTTGGTTTAGCATTAACTTCTGAGTTGGTTGATATCTGGTTGATTTGGTGCTATACTAGACTGGTTTAATGATACGAAATTATATGGTCTAAAGGAAATATTTAATATTGGTGATAATTATTAAATGGTAAATCTAAGCTAAATTAGCACTAAGGTTTGATCTAGTCTGGTTTGAGTTACGCGATTGGTAGTCGAACACGTACTAACTGATAATAGTTGCGATACATGCATTTATGGAAATGCACGCAGACAAAAGTGCTGAGCTGACCGGTTGCAAATATTGTACCGAACACAGTTTCTAACTAATGTCGCCATTATCTAACCCAATTATTTTCCAATGTGTGTTTTGTTCCTATACATAAATAAACAAATAATATACATGGGTTCCATGGAATGCGCCGGTCCAGGTTCGACCGGCTGGCCGCCGAGCACCACTGCCTGCGCATCAAGCTGCTGGGCGACTGCTACTACTGCGTGTCCGGCCTGCCCGAGGCGCGCGACGACCACGCCAAGTGCTGCGTCGAGATGGGCCTCGACATGATCGATGCTATTGCGTTAGTACACCACATTACCATCCTACAGTACCTGCTACATTCAAGAGCAGGAAAAGTTTTCTTCCCCGCTCCAAAACCAACCTCCACAGGGATGAAACGATGTGGAAATAACTACTTCCACTACCGAAGCTAGGTAACTTCGTTCAGCCCCAGTACAATGGCTTATATTGAAGGTTCCCCACGAAGGTTCCAGCAATTACTTAGAAAAGGACTATATTACGCTTTATGACACCAAGTGCAATTTAATTGTACTGATGCTGGTCTACCTACGTAGTCGTACGTAGTACAGACTGCGGTAACTGCATCGAACCAGAGGAAGGAAGTTACAGAAAAATTTAAATAAATAGAAAATGAAACTATTCGTATCTTGTCTTGGATTCTATTTGTTTTTAGTTGGAATTATTCTCGCAAGCAATTAGCAAAATCAACAATGAACAGAGACAGCACTCCATCTATACGTATAAAATGCACAATGATATAGGTACCCACTTGTAAATAGCATAATCATTGTCTGCTTAGCCTGACTTCGTGGTGTGTGGCTTCCTTGCACTAGCGGTAAGGCTTGACTCAATGTGAATGTGCAGGCTGGTGCGCGAGGTGATGGCCGTGAACGTGAACATGCGCGTGGGCATCCACACGGGCCGCGTGCACTGCGTGGTGCTGGGCCTGCGCAAGTGGCAGTTCGACGTGTGGTCCAACGACGTCACGCTCGCCAACTACATGGAGAGCGGCGGCGTGGCGGGGTGAGTCTCCGCACCAACCATTATTTATTTATAGGCATTCTCTACCAGTCAACCATGAATTAAGAGATACGTAGGAAGTGGCCGGACATAGGCTAATCTAGAGAAAAGTTGATGATTTGTATAACTCAAATCAAGGTAACTATGCCTTGATTGATGTCATCGTAGCCTTACGGCCATAGATATAATAGAAAATATAATCTTTCTAATTTCATCCAAGGTGAAAACTGAAATGATTATATGATTGGACCAGATTAACTAGTGATGAAATGTACCGTCTGTGACAAAATAAAAATAAATATATATAAATAAATAAAAATATTTATTTGCTATAATAAGGTACAGAAAGTTCCCACACAATTATTAAAGAATCTCTTATTTTGCCTAAAATATCGGCGTGCAAAAATGGTGTACAGAATTATTGTGTGTGGTGTACAGATTAATATACACATGCTATCATAAAAATTACAAAAATATGTCATAGAATAATTAACATTTATTCAAAGTAGAGACAAAATGCATGCAGTCACTAATAAAAAAAAAACTAAACGTAGATCATTTTTAAGGTTCCTAATTAAGTTTCACCTCTACAACTTATAATCTAAAAACTCAAGTAAACTAATAAAACATTAATTTGTCAATTAACAAATTCGTTAATCTACGTTTATTGTATAATTTGTTGCATAATATAAGTATTATTAATAAATATCCTTCATCATCTATCAGAAGCGGCGCCGCGGCGTCTTGTTCGTATACAATATCGTAGTGTTCTGGAGTTAAGCCACAGTTTCCCGACAGACGCGTACACATCACCAAGGAGACGCTGCAATGCCTGGGCGAGGACTACAAGGTGGAGCCAGGCCACGGCGGCCTGCGCAACACTTACCTTAAGGACCACAATATCGAGACCTTCCTCATCGTGCCCGACGACACCAGCCGCGTGGTCAGTACTCAAACGCTGGGACCAAGTCCCCACGCACTCATCATCGTCTGCTTAGCGTACTGGGACCAAGTCCCCACGCACTCATCATCGTCTGCTTAGCGCACTGGGACCAAGTACCCACGCACTCATCATCGTCTGCTTAGCCCACTGGGACCAAGTCCCCACGCACTCATCATCGTCTGCTTAGCCCACTGGGACCAAGTCCCCACGCACTCATCATCGTCTGCTTAGCGCACTGGGACCAAGTCCCCACGCACTCATCATCGTCTGCTTAGCGCACTGGGACCAAGTACCCACGCTCTCATCATCGTCTGCTTAGCCCACTGGGACCAGGTCCCCACGCACTCATCATCGTCTGCTTAGCGCACTGGGACCAAGTACCCACGCACTCATCATCGTCTGCTTAGCCCACTGGGACCAAGTCCCCACGCACTCATCATCGTCTGCTTAGCGCACTGGGACCAAGTACCCACGCACTCATCATCGTCTGCTTAGCCCACTGGGACCAAGTCCCCACGCACTCATCATCGTCTGCTTAGCGCACTGGGACCAAGTACCCACGCACTCATCATCGTCTGCTTAGCGCACTGGGACCAAGTCCCCACGCACTCATCATCGTCTGCTTAGCGCACTGGGACCAAGTACCCACGCACTCATCATCGTCTGCTTAGCCCACTGGGACCAAGTCCCCACGCACTCATCATCGTCTGCTTAGCCTTTTCCCAACTATGTTGGGGTCGACTTCCAGTCTAACTGGATTCAGTTAAGCACTAGTCTTTTACATCGAGCGACTACCATCTACAGTATTCGTTTTTGACGTGTGTTATTTTGACAGACTCAATGGGTACCTGTAGCAGTAATACTGAAATTTTCAACGGGTCATATTGGATTTAGTTGCTCTCCGATATTATTTGACCTGTTAGAGCCGAGTACGGCAGTAACAAATGTCCACGTGTATCAAAAGACGTTTTTCAATACACTTTCGAAGAAATAAAATAATAGACCGAAAAGTATTTTTGTCATAAAAATATTTAATTTTCCCCGCGCTTTACCTTCGCGGGTTAAAGGAGAAGCAAAGGTATGAAGCCGCAAAACAGCCTGTTAATAAAATAAAATATATTTTTTAAATTTAGAACACAGATAAATGTTAAGTTGTTGATAAAAGCTAAATTATTTTATAAATAAAAATGTTTATTTCTGATATTCTATTAATAAACACAATTTTCAAAACAAGCGCATCTTTGCTCTGAAAAAAAGCAATCACCGCCAAATATAAGGAATTGAATAGTTGTTTAATGTTATCTGTGGTAAAATCTGGAAATAAAATCCACGAGTGTGAAATACATTGCATGTTGAACCTAATCGTAGTGCGATAACAGCCAGTTTTCGAGGAAGTGTATTGAAAATAATATTATCATTTCATAACTGTGTTGTTTAGGCAAAGAATTAGGAATGATATAGAACACGAACTCCGCTCAAAAATGGTTCCACGCAAAACACAATCAAGTAGGCGGGGTGAAAAAAATACAATCAAAGCGCCTCTCAGTCTGACGTACGCTCAGTGACAGACGCCAGAATCGTGTTGATTTGTGAAAAATCCAAGAAAAAGCTCGTTTCTGAGGGATAAAAATGACCTCCTGCGTAGTAAGGTGGTGTAAAAGACGGAAAGAAGGAAGTAAAAAACTAACTGGGATAACTTATCACTCGTAAGTAAAATAATTTCGTGTTTTATTTTCGTATAGACAACCATGAGTTGTCAGTATTATGCAACAGGTAGCTAGCCAGTTTAACCTAACTATTATATATTTTATATTAAGTACAGAGTTTTATAAATTGGATGGATTGGTTTGCCTGTTTGTTCCTTATTTTAGTTTCCCCCAAAAAAGAGATTCGACGACTACAGAGGATTGCAGCAGTCCGCTCAGAAGAGAGGATGACTGGTTACCAACTAATGCCAGTAGGGTTTGCTCCATACATTTTCGTTACCAAAATGTATGGAGCAAACCCTACTGATTTTAGACATATATTCGTCACGCACTGGCTATCGTATGCTAAAAAAATCAGCTGTACCTATTTGTACGGTTAGTACTGTTGCACAGCATTTCGTGAATAATTCGGGTAAATCCTAATAATTGCTTAAGAATACAAATTTTAAATCACGTCTAATGTGTTTTATGTTATCAGTAGGTATTACACCACGTTGAAACAATGCAAGTCATTAAATCGGCACTCTGTATATGAGCTGATAAATAGAGCGAGCCAATATTTAGGAGATGTTTCTGTCCATTTTACTAAAAAACAAAGTTTTGTTTGAGTACCTCGAGTACCCTTAAATTTTGGCTCATACTTTTTAAAAACCACCTTGTATATTAAATTTACTCTACTCACACATTATAATATATATATACAAATCATTTCAATCAATCAAAAAAAATAATGATTTCCATTTAAAATAAACAATAAAAGGGTGTTTTCCAAATGCTTAAAATGGACAGAAACTGCGAATAGTCCTTAATTCTTTTTACAATAAAATATGTATAATGAAATAATTTTCAAGTTTGTTTAAGTAGGATATAAAAATATGGAAATCATTAAAATATTTAACCTGATATCCGTTTAATTCATTCTTTTTTTATTGGAGATCAGTGTTTATTTGACACTACTACGTGGCATTCAGCCAAACAGGAATCGTAAAATAATTCCTAACGAATTAGTTTGCGGATTTAGTGCACAGTAATTATTAATTTAATATAATTCGACCTATGTGTACCATAAATCTAAAAAAATAGTATATGCATGTCAATATTAATTAAAATCAAATATTTTTGAATAGAAAACGTACCGTAGGCTGTATGAATCACATCTCCTTTGCCTTACCTACTGATAGACTGACAGTTTGACATTACTGCATTTTCGATTGTTTGTTTACTTGATTCTACAATAGCGCTTGCGAATTGAGTTACGTACGGATTGCTTTTTTATGGTATAGCAACGACTATGGTCATTTTTTGAAGATTTTGATTTTAGTTGTGCACACGATACCCATTTTTACGGACTTAGGTTGGACCCGCCTAAACGACGACTTGGCATCCTTAACCCTAGACTTATTACGACCAATATTTCATAAAAAGGTTTGTAACTGAGTTCTACCTAGTTTTTTTGATAATTATTGAAATTGTAATGTGTTACCTAGAATTTGTAGTAACAATTGGCGTATATTTTACTCTTGTTCATTTCAGGATTTTTTTTATATGGCCGACGGGCATTCCCTTTTATGAAGCTTTACACTTTTTGTAAATTTAATGTGAAGAGGTTTAATATTAATTTAAAATATTTGAGTTCATAATAAATGACTGACTCCTACTGTATACTGCATACCACCATCCTTGCCGCTCGATGTCACAAATCAATACATCTCGTTCGCACTCGCTTGATTCGGTATTTCAGTTTCACTCTAACATTATCTTACTAAATAAAATAGCGTCCCAAATGAATGAATTGACGGATCCATGCGCAGAAAAAAAAATTAGCAAAGTATTTTGTTTTGTTTGTGCGCGTGTTGTATTCGTATTATCAGTTTAGTGGTATGAGTTTTGAACCATGTTTTAGCGGGCTTCGTTAGAGAGTTATGTTTCTATATCATTCCTAATTCGTTGTGTTTAGGCATAGCGCCACTATGTAAGACTTTGTATTGAGTGCAGTAGCCGTAATGGAGATGTTATCGACAGGACAAGAAGCCACAGCACTCGTTCTCGCTGAACGGCAACGTGTCCAAGGAGATGCGCGTCATGGGCCACGGCTCGCAGCACGGCAAGCACTCCTCCAAGTATGTATTACTGCTTGTTTAATGGTGGACATCCCACCCATACGCACTTAACGTTTTGGGAATACTTTCATTGTGCGTACGGCCAAGAAGTGGAATTCCCTGCCGGAATTTTTGGTAGGTATAATATAGATAGTCTTTAAGTCAAGAGTGAATAAGTTACTTTTAAGCAAGCGTGCTTCATTTTCAACCACATCATCTCTTACCATCAGGTGATATGGTGGTATCAACCTATCTTACTATTACTAATTACTATTACTAATTACTTTATTACTATTATTACTTTACTATTTTTACTAAATTTACTATTTTACTAATATTATAAATGCGAAAGCTTGTGAGGATGGATGGATGTTTGTTACTCTTTCTCACAAAAACTACTGAACGGATCTGAATGAAATTTGGTAAGTAGATAGTTGAAATTCTGGAATAACACAGGCTATTTTCAACCGACGACCAAAAGAGGAGGTTATCAATTCGACGCGTATATTTTTTTTTCTCTTTTTTTTTTATGTATGATCATCGATTACTCGAAGACGGCTGAACCGATTTGGAAAATTCTTTTTTTGTTTGAAAGGGTATACTTCGAAATTGGTACCATTTATCACCAAGTCAGGATCTGATGATGGGATCCTGGAGAAATCGAGGGAACTCTTCAAATATTATAGGCACACCTATGGCGTTTTGGGTATTTCTTATAGTAACTTGTGCAGTTGCTCTCAAAAAATACCATTTGGAGAAGTGGAACTGATGATGAAGACCACAGATGGCCGCCGAACCTAGTCAATAATAAGTATTTCGTGGATTGCGATTCGAATACTTGAATATGGATGTTAAGCACTTTATGTTCGTCACAATGCATATGGTGATGTAGAGTTGATGGTGAAGTACTAGGAGAACTCCTCAAAAATTAACGGCCCAGCATTGGGAAAAGCAATATTTTGTAAAAGGTAGTAGTTGACATTTAGGCTCTTTTAACTAGGTAAATTAAAAATCGACCAACTAAAAAGAGTGAAATATAAACTTTTTACCAAAAAATTAAACCGACTCCCAAAAACACTGCAAAGTGAAAAATAACTTTAATTTCGGAAGTCGGTGACAAAAACGAAAATACAAAACTAAAGACACCGACTACCGAAATTAAAGTTATTTTTCACTTTGCAGTGTTTTTGGGAGTCGATTTAATTTTTTGGTAAAACGTTTTTTATCCCGAAATTCCCTCGGGATCGGGATTTGCACGGGAAAACCTTCCCACGCGTACGAAGTCGCGGGCAGAAGCTAGTCAACAATAAAAATAAATGTCAAATCCGAAGGAATCCATACTGGTTCATCAGTGGTACACAATCTTACTGAGCTCTTATCCCGCTAACAGACAATAGACACGGTTACAGTTAGTTCGTGAAATTGTGGCGGCGAATCATCCGGCACACGCGCCGCCCGGCTCGCCGACTAATGGATCCGCTGGATTTACCAACAAATTAGAATTGCACCGACTTGAAACTTCTAGCAATTTGTCGTATCTCCGAGGATGCACAGTGAACGAAATATCCTCTTTCTTTTATTAACATTGCACCTCAGACCTAGTACATACAGTCGCATAATATTTGAAGATGCCTGAATATTCGCAATAATCGGTTCGCGCATTCATAAATCACGGCACCCAACAAGCTTCATAATAATTCATCCATATTAGTCACGTAAGATGTGTAACAATACCAAACCTAACAGAGAGGCAAACGACGCGACAGACAGTACAGAAGTGGCGACAGGACATTAATTTCAAAATAAGGAAGATTGATGATTCTTACTAGAAAGGGGGAGTGTTTTTAAACGAAACCTCAGATCACAGTTCCAACTTCCCAACAGTACCAACCACACAGAACACTCTTTCAGGCTTTTGGCGAAAAGACCACCCATTGTATCACCCTTTTTAAGGTTCCGTAGCCGAATGGCAAAAAACGGAACCCTTTTAGTTTCGTCATGTCTGTCCGTCTGTCTGTGTGTCTGTCTGTCTGCCTGTCCGTCCGTCCGTATGTCACAGCTATTTTATTCCGAAACTATTAGAACTATACATGTGAAACTTGGTAGGTATTCTCTGAACTGCTTCCCAATTTTAAGAAAAAGTTAAAAAATATTTGAAATAAAGGGGTCTCCCCATACATGGAACTGAAACGAAAAAATATTTTTTTTCATGAAACCTATGTGTGTGTGGTATTTATAGACAGTTCTTTAAAAATGACATTGAGGTTTTTAAAGCCACTTTTTCATTATGTTGATCGTTTAAAAGATATACGCTTCTAAAGTGGTAAAATGTGTGTCTCCCCACTCTGACTTCTATAATAATGGAGTGATAAATCTAAAAAAATATATGTCTGTAGATCTTAATGTAAACTTTCAACCAAAATTATTCGGAGCGAGACCAAGTCAACAGTTTTTGAGGTACAGCATATTTTCTAAAACCGCAAATATAACTTTGTAATTCATACAAACACTATGAAAAACAAAGTTATTTAGCGTAGTTGTAAAAAATGAAAATAAGCTAGTTTTACGAAATTTGTTAGGTTTTCTTGTCAAATAAATATACATATTATATTATATTATTATAGTTACTTCGGAACCCTTCATGAACGAGTCTGACTCGCACTTGGCCAATTTTTAGTAGTTAAGTCCTTACTTGCTTTCTATTATGGTGCTCAATAAAGAGTATATGATCTATCTATCACTCAATATGCAAGTTGTGTCTTTGCCCTCTTCTAATAAGTTTGCCTTCACTTTATTACTTGTTGCCTGGATATCGGCAGACACAGAAAACTTATCGCTGCAGCCGACTTGCAGTTGACATTTCCGAGATGCAGTGTTGTTTTCTTATGAGACATATCTAAGTATTTTTTATATATTCATTTATTTATTTAATAACATAATTTTTTGGTGAAATATTCCTAGAAAACTACAGTTACAATAAAAAAAAATCGAAATGACACAGTCTAGAAAATATAAATCATATACGATCACAACATTAACACATAAAATTATATTATTTTATGTGTATATCAGGTACTAGTAAATTATAAAAAAGGAAAATACTATGTAATAATACTATAATAATAAAGTAAGTTTCAAAGTCATAATAAGTAGCACTTCAACGTTCGCCAAGTAATTATAAATAACTAGCAGTTGCTCGCGACTTCGTTCGCGTGGGAAGATTTTCCCGTGTAAATCCCGATCCCTTGGGAATTTCGCCAAATACCGTCTTAGCGAGCATCTACGTACTAAAAGGAACCCCCATGCAAAATTTGAGAGCCCTACTATTTGTATTTTCTGAGATTTCGTGATTAATCAGTGAGTGGTATTTCGCTTTTATATAATTATATACATTGATTAAGACTAGATGTCTCGCTTGCTCCCCAGGAACATAAGACTGAACTTACTCTGCCTTACTGGCTACAACCTGAGGCCATACTATCCGCAAACAAACGAAAATCCCTCGTAACCATATAGAGAATTTCAAATGTGTGGTTCCACACATATGTAAAATAAGGTAGTTTCCTGTGTAACAAAATTATTATTTTATTTGGTCCGTTACTTATATTTAAAAAAAAAATGTAGTTCAGGTATTTTTTGCTTTTTCAAATCAATATATATTTACAAAGATCAAAAGCTTCAAAGTTCAGGAGTGGGAACTGCTGACGGCCTAAAGTGCTAAAATGTATACCACAGCGTGAAGTCATGTGAAATTTGAACTCGTCGACATTTAAATTACGTGAGAAAATTAAATATGCGAGTCATTCAGATGTTTCAATATATGAGTACGTATTTATGTAGTTTTTAATTTCATATCGATGAAAATTGCATGCAGTGTCCAAATTTTTCGCACGTCGGCGCCGCGCGTCCGATTCAATTAACGTAATCAATCATGCATTGCGGCTACCGCCGCACCGCTCGTACCGCGCACACCGCTCGTACCGCGCGCGTGTAAATGATGCCAATTCACATGACATTTGCTATATGCAGTAATAGAAGTAAATTTATCAAACTAATAAAGAAGCGATACATCTTACGTAATAAAATTTTAAATTTTAAGTAACCCCCGACAACCTTGAAACCCCTGAACAGATCATGACAAATTGTAGCTAAGAACCATCTCGATCACGTCAGCTTTCTAACAAAAAAAAACGCATCATGATATCGGTCCATTCGGTTAGGAGCTACAATGCCACACACAGACTTATAACACCCGACTTTTTGCGTCGGTGGATCAAAATAAACTATTGTCATTCCTAGAGCAGATCTAGTCGCCATGCATCAGTGGTGACTTCTTGCCGTAGTGAATGTCTTGTAGAGAATAAAAACCGGCCAAGGGCGTGTTAGGCCAGCGCGTTGTAGGGTTCCATAGTTTGCCAAAACGTCAAGTGCAAGTCGGATTAGCTGACCAAGAGTTCCGTTATCATGCTCTAACAAAAACAAACTACTCTATTTTGTAACACAAATAAAATCTTGATCTAAATATTTTTGAATGGGACATGTCCGAAAGCGAGTAAAATACGATTGGTCGACAATTACTCGTAAAATGAAATCAACTTAGGTCTGATAGTATTCTTTCCCTTCGTTACATGTAGGATGGTACTACTTAAAGCTTCATATTATATTTGACAGGCCCGTTGGTATAGTGGTCAGTGGCCCTGACTGCTATGCGCAAGGTCGTGGGTTCGATTCCCACCTAGGACAAATGTTTGTGTGATGAGCACGGTCATTTGTTCTTTGTCTGGGTGTAATTTATCTATAATATGTATATATTTAGAAATATATATGTATGTTTATCAGTTGTCTAGTACCCATACCACAAGCTCTGCTTAGTTTGGGACTAGATGGCGTTGTGTGAAAAGTTGTGAAATATTGTAATATATTTAACTTGGTCTTTCCAAATTCCCAATTTTTTTTAACGACTATCCAACAATTCCCCACACTATATTGTAAAAGAGATATATAGATTAATATGTATATCCATGCCAAATTTTAGCGTTCTAGTACCAATAGTTTCTAAGCCAAGCCGTGGACAGACGGACGGACAGATGGACATGGTGAAACTATATATGGGTTCCTTGTCGACTACACAACCCTAACAAGGAGCTAGGATATGTTGTCACTACCTGTTGTACATGTACGTGTGATTGTCGCCAAAATGCTTATCGTAGTTCATGTGATACTTACATATTTCATTACATAGGTGCTCCATACTGAACGCACAAAGGCGTGATTCCCTCCCATTTCCGACGCATTAGTGCAATTAATTAATATTGCAAAGCCGTCATCCGAATGCTAACAATATCGGTCGGCGCGAAATCAAATTGTGATTACTAACTGGAATAGATAATTTGTTTAGATTTGTGTAATAGTGACTATGTCTATACATTGGTATTTATGGACTATGGCGGTTATTAACGATCTCAACTGATACAAACAGCAGCTATGTGCCAATCTATATACCGACTTAGGGGCAACGTGCGCGCCCAGAACACAAGGCAGCTGAAGGAAGAGGGCGGGTTTTGAGTCAGTTTCTAGAAGTCACTCCTTTCCGTTCCGCATAAAGCAGGAGAAGTCATTAGATGATTAATTTTCACACCAGAAAACAAAAGGGCAACAACGTAGGCTTCTTACGTTACTTGCCAGTAAAACCTATTATATTCTACGTATCATTCCGTGGCTAAGTACAACCTACGACAGGACTACTCGTTAAAACTGGGGGCCTAGGTGTTGAGCGTGAGCGGTCCGCTGTGAATGGTTTCATATAATTGAATGTTCGTGCAATCATTTCTGATCGCCATCATGCCTTAGCCAAGCTCTATCTATATGTCTATCTAGCACACGTAGGTCACTGGCTTTAACATCGGATTCATTATAAATTACACAGTAAACAACAGTGACTTCTTGATTTGTTTTGAATAAATTAATTACTTAACACTGTCTAACGGAGTTTCCAGTAAAGTCATGCGTTAGACTTTCATTTACTTACATATTTTATAACATTTGTAGCTTTTGTGAATACAGAACTATTAAACTTTTGTGACAGGCCCGTTGGTATAGTGGTCAGTGGCCCTGACTGCTGTGCGCAAGGTCGTGGGTTCGATTCCCACCTAGGACAAATGTTTGTGTGATGAGCACGGTCATTTGTTCTTTGTCTGGGTGTAATTTATCTATAATATGTATGTATTTAGAAATATATATGTATGTGTATCAGTTGTCTAGTACCCATACCACAAGCTCTGCTTAGTTTGGGACTAGATGGCGTTGTGTGAAAAGTTGTGGAATATTATTATTATTATTACTTCACTTTATGTAACGGCCAACGAGTAGCAATGAGACGAAAACGTTTAAATGACAGCTACCTAATTGGTACCTTGCAAGGTTATTGGTACTCTTACAAGTAAGTTATACTATAGTAATAGTAATGTTTTTTTCTGTATGTAATTTATATGTATATAGTTAAGAATAAAAGAATAATAAAAATAATAAAATGTAGTTATTTACCAAAGAAACACGCACAGTACATACGTTGTGTTGCTATGGTTATAAAAAATAAATAAACGAAGGCCGTCTCCGTCAGAAAAACAAATCAGTAGCTTAGTTGATGTGAGATAAAGAGACCAGGAGACGCGTAACATAGGTTTTAATTTCATATGGGCTGATGGGTCCTATCTTTAATAAATTATAATAATAATTCAGCCTTTTACGTTCCCAGGGCTGGGACATATGCCTGCTTTGTGTGAGGGGGAATGAGCCTTAATCCATCTCGAAGGCCTGCTGCTAGTAGATGGATGTCACATGACATGGCAGTTTCTTCACGATGTTTTCACCGATTTAAGAGCAGCTCTAGTGATACAATGCCTGACTGGGTTCGAACCCACAATCTGCCAGTTGCAAGTCGGACCCATAATCACTGGGCCACCGCTGCTCCTCTTCAAATTGTTACTCACAATTTTATATTGGTTTGAAAAATATATGTGTTAATATAATGGTCGGCATGTGTTATGACAGTACTATCTTACCCCATACAGCTCCGTGCTCACCCACAGGATCGGCGTGGACGGCGGCGGCGAGCACAAGAAGCCGGAGGACGAGGTCAACGAGTACCTGATGAAGGCCATCGACGCGCGCTCCACCGACCGCCTGCGCGCCGAGCACTGCCGGCCCTGCACGCTCACCTTCCGCGACGCCAAGCTGGAGCAGAAGGTACGCCACACACCTGCTACTCTGCTAACCAGTTAAACTCACAACGTGGCAACTTTAAAGCTATGAATGCCACCTCAATTGATCTAGAGTAGAACATAATAACACAACTACTACAATCACATCGTTACAAACATTATTAAATTTAAATTAAATATCTTCTTTTTCTTTCAGGCTATTTTTAAACCCATAACATACAGCGATACAAACTTAAGTAACATAACATAAACGCATTTTCAACGCAAAATTTCAATAAAATAAATTAAACTCTCTTGAGAGATGGACGGTTTGGTTCACAGCTGTTACTATTTCATTATTACTCAGGGCTACTCAAAGTAACAACACAAACTCCGATGAGCTCGTCCATGTCCACACCATAAAGGTTACCAACTCCCGAGTAGACGGCGCGTCGTGTCCCACGCGCGCCTCTAAGAGTGTCAGCAATATTGTCTGGACCCGCAAGGGGAGCTTTTCCTGCCGGGATTGCGGAATTGTTCAAAAGAGTTGCCACGGCCTCAGAACAACGGAACCCGCACGGGGACACTCCGCTCAGAATTGGAGAAAGTCATTTGATGATTTCCCATTCTTAAAAAGGGTTACCAACTCAGCATTTGCTGGGCGAAAGACACCCAGCGCTTGTTTTCAATTGGCATGTATAAAAATAATGTGTAGTATTTTCAATAAATAGATCAAACAATTTAATGTAATTAATATCAAAATTGTGTGCGCTGAAAGACATATATTAATGTATACAAAACATCGCACCATATGGCGCCTTAGTTGACCAATATCGAATAAGAAATAAATCCACACTCTGTCTTCACAACGAACACTTAAATCAGTTTTAGCAATCATCGCCATTTCCAGCAAACTGAAGCAACATTCGTACGAGCGTCGAGCTGCCACCTAGTTGGCACCATCACGCGGGCTCTGTCAGTAACGTCACTAACTATGAAATGGACCTAATGAGCATATCAATCAAATCGCGAGCATTCAGACAGCCAGTGCTAACTCGCTCATATTCCCAACTTTAAATTACGATAATTATTTCTCGTCATCGGTGACCACACGGTTGATGCAATGGTTAAGCAATTGAGCGTAGGCGTACAGCGGGTTCCATTTCCGAATCGTTGTTCTGGGTCTAGGTCTTGGGAAAAAGGCACTCACGATACAAGAGAGTGTGGGGAAATGTTTAATGAATACACACGTTAATACGTAAAATATTGTTAATTTTAAATTAATTTCTTAGATGGGCAGTAAAGTAATGCTTACCGTAACTGCATGAGTATTAATACAATATGTATAAACTAATTTCTTGATATGTTTAACAAACCATCTGCTCGATACCATAAAGCACGAATTGATTGGGTTGTAAGACCAAAATGATAGCATACGCGGCCGCAATAAACGCGTCAATTTAATAATTTTAATTTTAATAAATTTTAATTTTAGGTGCGGACTTGTGATCGAGACCACAGACCGGTCTCGGGAAGCGTTCTTTAACCTAAAAAAAAGTCCCGTGCCGCTGTTATTCTTTTTGTTTTACCCTGTCATCCTTTAATATCACGGCTTTAATTTATTTCGTAGCTGTGGCGTTTTTTCATGTAAGATAAACAAAGACTCTTAAAGCGGTTTGAACACTAATTTAAAATGCTCTTCCGACCTCAATGACTGACGCGACGTGGCGTGACGAGATCACTCTATGACTTTGCACGCTCTCCGCGAAGTTTTAATGAATCACAAATGCAACGCGGTATACAGCCGCTATGCTGTGATCGAAATTTAACTCTCAAAGCAAATCCATATTTAACGATTTGCTTAAATCACTATGTGTTATAAATTATAATACCAGCTTTTGCACGCGAATTCTTTCACGTGGAAACGTCAATAATTTATTCGAGACAAAAAGTTGCCTTAGTGTTAATGCAGAATTTCAGCTATAGATATCAAGTTTCATTCAGATACGTTCAGTAGATTTTGTGTGAAAGAGTAACACTCGTCCATTCTCACAGCATTTCTCATTTGTAATATTAGTAGGACATAGATTTTTATTAATAGATAGAAAAGTTTCACTAGTACCTAGCAGTTCTCAGCACTGGTGTTGATAAACATATCAGCAAGCTTTTTTTTTTAACGTGGTAAAATTATCAAATAAGTCCTCCCACTCCGGGCAGGGTGGGAGGGACTGTCAGACTTTTACTGACTAAAATCCACGGTGTTCCTTCAATAACCCTTTACATACCGGGGCCACGGTAACGGGATGAGTCCCACGACCCCGGTAGGCTTCGGCCCTCTGCAGAGGGGGCCTCGTCATGTTGCTGACGCTCTTAGAGGCGCGCGTGAAACACGACGCGCCGTCGACCCGGGCATGGTCCATGATCGGACAGCGAGTTGCCCTTTACTCGCTGTCCGCATGCCCGCGCCTACGGTGGCCGGAGATCGTCGGCCGACGTCCGACGCCGTGGGCGTCTACCACTGCGGCTGGGCTGGAGGGAGGACGCCATCCTCTCCCACACGCGACCCGCCTCCTCCTTCGAAAGCATGACTGCTTCGCAGAAGGAGGCGACCGCTTCCCACTCCCTCTCGCCCCGCAGCATGGCCTCGACCAAGGCCGGGCGCGAGAGGTCTCCGCCTATTGTCGCCGTGAGGACAAGTCGGTGCTCTGCCCAAGCTGGGCAGTCCTGCACCGTGTGCTCGATTGTGTCCTCAGGGCGACCCTCGCAGTGGTGACACCCAGGCGTCTCTTCCTTACCCATCAGACACAGGTACCTCCCGAAACTTCCGTGTCCGGTGAGGACCTGCGTCATGCGGTAGGTCAGGACGCCGTGACGCCGATCTAGCCACTCCTCAAAGAGGGGTCTTACCGCAGCAAGCTAATGTAAAAACAAATCGTCAAAAGCCTATAGCTAAGGTTTTTTTTATACATATATATTCCACAACTTTCACACAACGCCATCTAGTCCCAAACTAAGCAGAGCTTGTGCTATGAGTACTAGACAACTGATAAACATACATATATATTTCTAAATACATACATATTATAAATAAATTACACCCAGACAAAGAACAAATGATCGTGCTCATCACACAAACATTTGTCCTGGGCGGGAATCGAACTCACGACCTTGCGCATAGCAGTCAGGACCACTGACCACTAGACCAACAGGCCTGTCAAAAGGTGTCGGACTTGTGATCGAGAGATCGCGAGTTCGAACCCCCCCCCCCACACTATTGCGGTGAACCCACTTCTGACCGAGGCATATTTAGCTTAGTTGGAAGGGTTAATAAGATTGCTAGAAATGTGTATAACCCACATTGCTAGTTCTATTTAAAAAAAAAACTAGCTCACCCGCCGTACATTGTACCGCCATATTTTTTATCCATATTTTCTTACCTTTTAAACCTTCCCTGTATTAGAGGGAACATTATACAAAAAGAATTAATGAAATCGGTGAAACCGTTCTCGAGATTTAGCGAGACTAACGAACAGCTATTGGTTTTTATACAGGATGACACTAGATGAGCCTATAACGCGATAGGTAGATTATTGCACTATGCTTATACCAAATTTCATTCGATTCGGTTCAGTACTTTTCATAACAAAGTAAAACCACTTTGTTACGAAAAGTACTGAAATTTCGGATTATTAAAAAGAAACATAATTTCGAAACCATAGGTTTTCGCTTAACTAAAGTATGTTTTAAATGATCACTTATGATGCTCTCAAGCTGAAAAAATCTTTGGACCACTATAAACAGGCCACCCTACATATAAGATAAATCAGACGTAAATAAATCCTTCAACATACGGTAACATGTTTTGTGCCTGAAGTCTTTAAAATGCATCCTTCCTGGAAATGATTGTGCAGTCGCACGAGGGAGCAGTATGTCTGGCAGTCTGCGGGCTCGCGAGATGTCGCGGTTAAAGGCTGCACCGTTGCACACAACTCAATGTGTTCCTCGCGCCAATATCCGCAGCGCCTCTGCAGCGCCGCGCCGCACAGCGAGCGACGTGTTATCACTTGCAGACGCAGAAGTGTCACACCGCACAACATCTATACTCGTAGTAATATAAAGCGGAAAAGTTTGTTTGTTAGTTGTTTTACGTGCCAAATTCAAAAGTACTGCGTGGATTTGGATGAAATTTGGTATGGAAGTAACGTAAAGCTTGAGGAAGGTAATAGGCTACTGTTTACCCAGCTAGAAAAGAGGAGGGTTATGTTTTTATCGTGACAAAGTCTACGAGAGCTTAAACCCCGTGAGACTGCTAGTCTTACAAATATTATAAATGCGAACGTTTCTTCTTTGTTGTGGTCAACGGTTTTCAATCTGATACTTACGAGGCCTTCTCTGGGGTCCCTCAGGGTTCCCATGTAGGGCCGGTTCTATTTAATATTTTCGTTAACGATATCCCACACTGTCTGAAATTTTCTGAATGTTACATGTATGCAAATGACCTTAAATTCTCTAGGATAATCGAGTCGGGAAACGATACTATATTGCTTCAGAGGGATGTAGATTCATTGGTTCAATGGTGTAACGAAAATGAAATGAGCTTAAATGTTAAAAAGTGTTACCATGTGAAATACACTCGAAAAAAGAAAGCAATAGCTAGTGCATATCATGTGGGCCCAAACGTTGTTCAAGGGGTGGATCAAATAAAAGACTTAGGAGTTGTTTTCGACAACACACTGACATTCGTGCCTCATGTTGAAAACGTCATTAAAAAGGCTTCTAAAATGCTGGGATTCGTTGTAAGGAATGTCACTGGTTTTAAGTGCAGTAGTACCAAGATCATGTTGTACAACTGTACTGTGCGTAGTATTTTGGAATACTGCAACACAATCTGGAGACCTCATTTTGCCACACATAACCTTAGACTGGAACGTATACAAAAGAGATTCCTTTGGCATCTAGCTTATGCCAGCGGTGTTGCCAAAAGCAAACCATCTTACGAAGCTCGATTATCACATTTTAAAATGGTATCATTGGAAAAACGTCGAAGAATCAGTGATTCTATTTTCCTTTATAAACTACTCAGATTCAAAATTGATTGTCCCCAACTATTGAGTAAGTTTCAGTTCCGAGTCCTGCTAGACTCCCTCGTACTCCTATTACTCCATTTCGTCCTCCTCCGCGCCGAACAGTCTTTGGTGCAAACTCCATTATCCCACGGCTTTGCAAATTGTTGAACAGTTACAGTGACCTTGTTGACATTAATTTTGACTCATATAGCAAGTTCCACAAAATTACAGCTAGTAATACTTAATTTTAATCCTTTTTTATATTTTACAGTATTTTATCAATCCAATTTATTATTATAACTCTCCGTTTTGTTTAACTCAATTTAATTTTTATGTTAGTTTTAAGATTATCATATTAGTAATGTTATTTAGATTTAAATTAGTTTTTTTTTTGTAATTTGTTACAGACAGTGTCTGTGGCGCAACTACTTACTACATTAATGGGGCATGCGGTGCTAGCCTTTAAGAAATTGTTACGCTAACCTAAGATAGTTGTAGAACATTTTATTTATTTATTTAAATGTATAAGTGTAAACAGTTGTTGGTTAGCCAAATAAAGAAATAAATAAAATAGAAAGTTTGTGAGGATGATGGTGATGGATGTATACAGATGTACCTATGGATGTTTGTTACTCCCTCACGCAAAAACTACTGAACGGATCTGAATGAAATTTGGTAAGTAGATAGTAAACATCCTGGAATAACACATAGGCTACTTTTTATCCCAGAATTACAGGATCGGGATTTACGCGGGAAAACTCCCTCGCAAACGGAGTCGCGGGCATAAGCTCCCCACTCTCACTCTAGTAATTATTAGTATAGTAATTAGAAGGCGCGACCTTCTACTAGTGCATATTATTTCGCTTTGGGTAATTTAGTTATTACGCAGAAAGTCTGAAATTGTTCCTCAGATAGTTTAGTTCGCTTATTAGTTATTTAGTAACTTATCACTTTTAGAAGGAACGAAGTTCACTTGTTTGCCTAGCCTGTCTTGAAAGTGAGTATGTGTTTGCGGTGAGGCCTGGCCCCACCAGCTGTGGTCCTTCTGACGCTGCCTGTGCGATACGGCACCGGCCGGCGGTTACACACCTGATGCGTTCACACGACGACACGAGATAGCAATTTCTTCATCGCTACACTTCACAAAGTACGACCTCTTCGCGAAATAAATAACATAAATTTGTCCGGTGACCGCTCTCGTAAAACTTGTTTAGTTTGATTATTCGAGATATACTTATTGGGTATGCCGCTTCTCATGATGTTAATATACATCTTAATAGTTTGTAACCCACAAAGATTAATTCCTCCGTTCAAAGTTACTTCATGTTTGTTGTTTGTTTACGCTGGAGTCACAGCGCCTCTTAAAGGTTAATATCTCTTGGTGATACTCCGTGCAGTTTCTAACACAAAACGACTACCTTTTAGCGAAATTAACAAAACATTTTGTCCTAAAATAATCATTTGTTATGGCCTGAAACCTTCTGTTACTTAAATCGTTAAGACTTCAAGCCACTGTCAACCACCCATCGTTGCCGTTGATGGTGCGATGAGCGCATACTCACACACACTCACTTACAGCCACACTCACCCACACTCACCTACAGTCACACTCACCCACACTCATCTACAGTCGCTCTCACTCACATTCACGCTCCCTCGTTGTTTGCAGTACACTGCCGAGCGCGACCGCATGATGAAGGTGTACTTCATGTGCACGCTGGCCATCTACTTCGCCGGCGTGGTTATTCAGATCATCGCCTACAGCCTGTGAGTAAACATGCCCCAAAGGGAAACCAATGCGCTTAGTAAGCTTAATACTTGTGGCTAGGAAGCATCTTAAAGGATCTCTCAGCCTCTTCAGCTAAGCCTAAATAATATTAGGTATAATTTAGTTTCAGAGACTAAAATTGCACAATATTTAACAAAATTGATTATTTCTGTTACTGAAAACATATTAGCATAAAGTTATAAAACTTTGAGATGTATAAAAGACAACAGCTCGGCTCGTCGAGTGCATTGCTCTGAGCCAGTGAGCCGGTCCATTCCACGCGATCACACGCATTATACTTCAAAATCTGTCAAACAAGGCTGTCTACTGAACTTGTAGGCGAGCTTTATACAATAATATTGAATAGTTTTATTGTTGGATACATTGAGCTTGTGTGTTGAGGTCTCCGCTGGGCATCGTGGCCATCATCGTGGCCGGGCTTATCATCACGTCGTTCACCTACCTGATCATGTGCCTGGACTTGCAGGTGAGCTAATCCACTATTGCCATGAACTCACTCCAGACACAAGCATATTTAGCAACATAGTTGAAGGGTTAACAAGATTGCAAGTAATGTGAACACACAAAAAAAAAACACAACTATCGCTCTTTAGCGAGACCTGTGAAATCCATGGAAGTTACTACTTATTTATTTAATAATATCATCCTAATGTTTGCAGTCCTGTGGCGCAACTTTCTAGCTTATTTGTATAAGAGAATATAAGCAAAGCTCTAGGCAGTTCGTGCAATCTCAAAATACGTTGTTTCACATAGGCCTACGTCAGAAAGTAGTGCACTGATCGAATTGGCCGTCTCCTATGTAGAAAAACTGACAAGAAAGTCCCCGGTTTACTGTTTACCTTGTGTACTTGATGGTGGCAGGTGGCGGGCGAGCGCATGCGCCGCGTGTCTCAGCGCGTGCACAACAACCGCGCGCTGGCGCAGCTCACGTCCTTCGCGGTCGTCACCGCCTTCATCGCACAGGTGCAGCTCGTCATGGTTAGTATTACTAATTATTTTTACATTCGTTCAATTGCCTGGTGTCCCCATAGCAAGGGCGGATCCAGCTTTGGTGCCAGGGGGGGGTCACATAATCGTGGTCAAGTCATAAGAAGTTATAATTCTTCCTGACTCCGCTGCCACTTGGCCATCCACTGATATTCGTTTAAAACGACAGAAACTGGAGTATTATCTAGTAACAATGTTTAAAAATTTTAATCGGTGGTTCACCTAGGTCCTGGACCCAGCCCAGAAGGGGGTCATGACCCCATGACTGAATGAACTGAATGGAGTGACGTAGGTGCAAATAAAAGAGTACCTACTGTTCGGGTCAATGATCCATGTAATAATGACAATTAAATAAGTGTGTATGTACAATATATAGGGTTAGGCGAGCTGCATACTATACCTCCCCTCTTTATAGAAAAAAATTATTTTAATAAGTCATTTTTTAATAAACAAAATCAATAAAATAACAACCTATACAAAAAAAACTAAATTACAACCATTAAAGAAAAACTAAAAAAAAAAAACTCAAAAATTTAGTATACAAAATAAGTTGGTCTTAAATTAAAACAAAGTTTAATACATATTTCATGTCACAAACAATTTAGTGTTATTATTATGCATAACATACTCTTTTCCGTCTCTTAAAATCTTATCATTAGGTTCTATTTCTTCTATTACCTTATATGGTCCTAAATAAATTCTACTTAACTTATCTGCTACCTGATTCTTAATTAAAACTAAATCTCCACTCTTATACTTTACTGGATTTATACTATTATCAAAATTATGTTTTTTTAATTGCTTACTCTGCAACAAATTATTTCTAGCTTCATCTTGCGCTTTTTGAAGTCTGTATTTTAGTTCTAAAGGATAAGAGTCGGGATTGTACAATGGTTCTATGTATGAATTAAGTACTAAGTTATTAGGTAAATTGCAATGTTTCCCAAATACTAACTCAAACGGAGTGTATTTCGTCTCAGTATATATATATTTCACAACTTTTTTTTTTCCACAACTTTTTTTTTTTCACACAACGCCATCTAGTCCCAAACTAAGCAGAGCTTGTGATATGGATACTAGACAACTGATAAACATACGTATATATTTCTATATACATACATATTATAGATAAATTACACCCAGACAAAGAACAAATGACCGTGCTCATCACACAAACATTTGTCCTAGGTGGGAATCGAACCCACGACCTTGCGCATAGCAGTCAGGACCACTGACCACTATACCAACGGGCCTGTCATAAGTATGAACCATGGTATTAAAAGAAAAACACCAAAAAGGAAGCCAACTGCTCCAATCAGTTTTGTTGCTATCGCACTGTATCCTAAGATAAGCTCCTAAATTCTTATGCGTGTTTTCTAATGCACCTAGAGTTTCATGGTGATAAGCTGTCGAATGTAACTTTTTAATATTCAATAAATTACAAGTTTCAGTAAACACTGACGACATGAACTCTGTACCCTGGTCTGTTATGATTTCCCTCGGGATACCGAACCTTAAAATAAAATTATTCACAAATAACCTAGCGACTGAAACAGTATCCTTCTTTTCTAATGGATAGGCTTCAACGTATTTTGTCAAGTTACATTGTAAAGTTAAAATATACTTATAATTAAGATGATCTACATCCAAGGGCCCCATTAAATCTAAACTAACTCTCTCGAAAGCAGTGGATGCCGTGTATGTGATAACCATCGGCTCCTTAGTATGCCTATTAGTATGCTTTTGAATCTGGCAACTTTTGCACTTGTAGCGAGTAGGCAAGTTACTCGCACACGACTGAACGCAGCACGGGATCGTATGATCGTCTACGTCACATGAGGTGATTGGGCGGAGACAGCTAATTAGACCACGCCTCCATGTCATCGCCCTTAGTCTGAGTGGCGCGCGCGCAAGATGGCCGCGAGGATCTATTGTCTTATGTCGACGCCCCCTCATTAGGATAGAGTCAAGTCCGAACTGTTTTTGTAAAGTGGCGTGATGTTAATTATTATTAAATATTCTCCGGTATATAAACCGTGCAAATTAAAGTTTAAATACATTCGTCTGCTTACCTCAGCTCGAGTTTTATTCAACAAAACCTTTACGCATACTACCACTTCATTGGTGACCCCATTTCCGTTGTCAAGAGGAGAAGATGGAGCCTAGTAAAGAGAAGTTGGAAACAAGCAAAGAAAGGGACATATTCCAGGAAGCATGTCGAGTTGGAGTAAGGACGCGGTACTGTGGTTCGCCCAATTGGAAGGACAGTTCGCGTTATCAAACATGACAACAGATACAACCAAGTTCTACTTCGTGCTGTCACAACTGGAACCACAACACGCTGCAGAGGTTAGAGACCTGGTCGTTACTCCACCAGCAACGGGAAAATACGACAAACTAAAGGCAGAATTAATCAAGAGGCTATCTGCGTCACAGGAACGCAAAATTAAGCAGTTAATAATGCACGAAGAACTCGGTGACAGGAAACCATCGCAATTCCTGCGCCATTTGCAACACTTGGCCGGACCTACAATCCCACCAGAATTCATCAGGACAATCTGGTCAAGTCGGCTTCCCACCAACCTACAAACCATTGTCGCGTCGCAGTCAACCATGCCCCTGGAAGACGTGGCCGAATTAGCAGATCGCATAAACGATATCGTTCCAGTGACTGGGCAAGTAGCAAGTACCAGTACTCGCCCGCCAGTAACAACCGATCCGCAAAATACTGCTATAGACACGCTGACTAAAACCGTAGCAGAGTTAAGCCGAAGGTTAGAGACCATGAGCATGGAGCTGCGCAGTCGTCGTCGCTCGCATTCACGAAGATCGAACCATGGTTCACCGTACCGTTCCCGCTCTCGTTCCAATTCCAGACCCATTGATCACCCGTTGTGTTGGTACCATTACCGGTTTGGTAACAAAGCGCGAAAATGTACTCAGCCATGCAACTACAGCAAGCAGCCGGAAAACTCCCAAGGCAGCCATTAGTGGCGGTACAAGACTGCCTAGCCGTAACAAGCTGCCTGTTCATCACGGATCGCAAAACGAAGATACGATATCTCGTAGATACGGGTTCAGACCTGTGTTTATTCCCGCGATCCGCTGTTAGGGAGCCACGCTGCAGGACCAAATATGAGTTATTCGCAGCAGGAACAATTATAGCCACTTACGGTTACCTGCCACTCACTCTGGATCTGGGTCTTCGTCGAGCTTTCACATGGCAGTTCATAGTAGCGGACGTTTCAAGGCCCATAATCGGCATCGACTTCCTAGGTTATTACAACTTACTTGTTGACTGCCGCAATCAACGGTTAATCGACGACATCACTGCACTAACAGTCGCTGCGACACATCAAAAAGAAACTGAGGCCATATCGTCAGTTCGCACAACCACGGAAGGTACAGATTACCAACAGCTGTTGAGAGAATATCCAGATCTCACACGCCCGGCTGGTAGACCTGGAATCATAAAGCACAGCACAGTGCACCACTTACGCACTACACCAGGCCCACCCGTATACAGTCGCCCTCGCCGCCTTGACCCAGAGCGATTAAAAATAGCCAAACAAGAGTTTGAGGAAACGCTACAGCAAGGAACAGCGCGCAGATCAGACAGCGCTTGGTCGTCGCCACTGCATCTAGCACGCAAAAAGAACGACGGCTGGAGACCGTGCGCAGACTACAGATCTTTGAACGCACGCGCAATATCCGGTTCGGCATGTGTAGGACTTTGTGCACCAGCTGGTAGGGACCACAATCTACTCCACTGTCGATTTGGTCAAAGCTTACAACCAAATACCAGTCGCAAAAGAAGACATTCAAAAGACCGCCATAACGACACCCTTTGGTTTATTTGAGTTCCCGTTCATGACGTTCGGACTTCGCAACGCTGCGCAAACATTTCAGCGGTTTATGGACGAGGTGCTCCGCGGCCTAGATTTCTGTTATACCTTCCTGGATGACATCTTAATCTTCAGTGACAGCGTCATCCAGCATCAGCAGCACCTCAAGCAACTCTTCGGGAGATTGTCAGAGTATGGAATACTGATAAACACAAGCAAATGCACATTCGGACAAGCGAAAGTGAATTTCCTAGGCCACGAGGTTTCAGCAGCTGGAATCAAACCTCTAAATAAAAAGGTCCAGGCCATCCAGGACTTCCCGATGCCCAAGAACATCAAGGACCTCCGAAGATTTCTTGGAATGATAAACTTTTATCGGAAATTCCTACCGGCAGCAGCTTCCACGCAGGCACCTTTACACAAATTACTAACAGGCCATAAGATTAAGGGATCACAGTCAATAGAAATGACACCGGAGCACCTGGAGGCTTTCAACAGATGTAAGCAAAGTCTATCAGAAGCCACACTGCTAGTTCATCCGGACTCAACAGCAGAACTCGCAGTACAGACAGACGCCTCAAATACGGCAATCGGTGCTGTATTACAGCAAAAGCAGTGTCAAGAATGGCAACCATTGGCATTTTTCTCCAAGAAGCTGAGCCCTGCCCAGATAAAGTTCAGCCCATATGACCATGAACTTCTAGCTATATACGAGGCCATACGGTATTTCAAATTCATGGTTGAAGCAAGAACGTTCACTGTTTTGACCGATCACAAACCACTGACATTTGCATTCAGCAAACCTCGTGAAAACTGTAGCCCACGTCAGTTCAGCTTCAGATATTTAGATTTTATAAGCCAGTACACGACAGATATAAAGTTCGTGGCTGGCAAAGACAACGTGGTAGCGGACACCTTATCACGTATTGACGAAATCAAATCGCCCATAGATTACCAGTCCTTGGCCAAAGAACAGGAAACCGATACGGAACTCCTAGACCTCATACATAATGGCTGCAGTCTAAAACTAAAGAAAATCAGACTGCCAGAAGCAGCAGTTGAGGTATACTGTGACATTACATCGGGGACACGTCCATTCCTCACCAAACGGTTTCGCAGGCAGGCCTTCAATACCCTACACGGCCTGGGTCACCCTGGGGGTAAAGCAACAGTCCGCTTGGTAACCGAAAGATATGTATGGCCCGGCATAAGAAGAGACTGTCGACAATGGGCCAAGGAATGTGAAGCATGCCAGCGAAGTAAAGTATCCAGACACACGTCAGCACCTTTGACAACTTTCCAGACGCCTTCAGCACGGTTCCGCCACATTCACATAGACATAGTTGGTCCTTTACCATTATATTCTGGCTACAGGTACTGCCTCACCATAGTCGACCGTGTAACGCGTTGGCCGGAGGCATACCCTCTGCAGGACATCACGGCGGAGACCTGCGCAGCTGCCTTAACGTCAGGGTGGACCGCGCGGTTTGGCAGCCCCGAGCACATCACCACCGATCGGGGCAGGCAATTCGAGTCCCGCACCTTCAAGGAACTCGCTGCTTTGATCGGGGCATCACATCACCTAACCACGGCTTATCATCCTGCAGCTAACGGCCTGGTGGAAAGGCTACACCGCCAGCTGAAAGCCGCCATCACCTGTCACGCCAATCCAAACTGGACCGAGGTGTTGCCGTGGGTTCTACTGGGCATACGCAGCGCTTACAAAGAGGACCTTCAAGCAACCGCGGCAGAACTGGTGTATGGTGAGCCACTCCGTCTACCAGGACAGTTCTTTGCCTCCACTCCTGAGGAGACAGTCGACATGACCAGCCTGATCAGCAGACTCCGCCTACATATAAGTAAGCTAACACCACAACCTACTTCCTGGCACACTAGTCCAAATCGGTCATTCTATGTGCCCAAGGACCTGAACACAGCTACTCATGTTTTCCTGAGGCAAGGCCCCGCACGAAGGTCGCTAGCAGCACCATATTTAGGACCATACAAGGTCTTGCAGCGAGAGCAGAAGACTTTCGACCTCGATGTGAAGGGAAAGAAGCAGAAGGTCACACTTGACCGGCTAAAGCCTGTGTATGTAACCAATGAGCAACCTGTCATGACGTCACATCAGCAACTTCCAGAAGACCAGGTCCCTGTCAAGAAGACGCGAAGCGGGCGCACGGTCAGATTCCCGGACTACTATCGCCCGTAGCTTCGGGCTCGCCAGGGGAGTGGTGTAGCGAGTAGGCAAGTTACTCGCACACGACTGAACGCAGCACGGGATCGTATGATCGTCTACGTCACACGAGGTGATTGGGCGGAGACAGCTAATTAGACCACGCCTCCATGACATCGCCCTTAGTCTGCCATGCAACTACAGCAAGCAGCCAGAAAACTCCCAAGGCAGCCATTAGTGGCGGTACAAGACTGCCTAGCCGTAACAAGCCGCCTGTTCATCACGGATCGCAAAACGAAGATACAAAATCTCATAGATACGGGTTCAGACCTGTGTGTATTCCCGCGATCCGCTGTTAGGGAGCCACGCTGCAGGACCAAATATGAGTTATTCGCAGCAAACGGAACAATTATAGCCACTTACGGTTACCTGCCACTCACTCTGGATCTGGGTCTTCGTCTAGCTTTCACATGGCAGTTCATAGTAGCGGACGTTTCAAGGCCCATAATCGGCATCGACTTCCTAGGTTATTACAACTTACTTGTTGACTGCCGCAATCAACGGTTAATCGACGACATCACTGCACTAACAGTCGCTGCGACACATCAAAAAGAAACCGAGGCCATATCGTCAGTTCTAGGTTGATCAGGCCTAGGTGTAGAGAATACCTCAGTCGTGTCATTGTTCTCCAAGTCAGCACGTAGCCTACGAGTTTGTGCTCTGGTCATGACTGATACTACATGCCTATGCATATCCTTCAAATCGGTGGATGTCATGGGTATCCGGCTCAATGCATCTGCAGCTGCGTTGTGCCGTCCCGGGACATAACTAATCTCAAAGTCATATTCTTCAAGATAAAGTCTAAATTTAGTCAGTCGGCTGGAAGGGTCGGTCATATTAAATAAATAAATTATCGGCTTATGATCCGTCTTTATTTTAAACTTTTCCCATATAAATAGGGTCTAAAATGTCGAACTGACCAAACAATAGCTAGTAACTCTAATTCAATCACAGGGTATCGTGTCTCAGCTGGTTTCAAGTTACGACTTGCGTACGCGACTACCTTGCCATTGCTATTAGACAGCACGGCGCCTAAACCAAGTTTTGATGCGTCAGTCTGTAGCGTAAAAGTGTTATTGTCAGAAAAGTCTGGATAGTCAAGTACAGTCGGACTAATTAATATTTGTTTTAACTTGTGAAAAGAACGCTCACAGTCATCAGTCCATACAAACGTTATGTTTTTCTTACATAATGCATTTAAGGGATAGGCTATTTCTGCAAATTTCGGTATAAAACGCCTATAGTAGTTGGCAAATGCCACAAACCTCTTCACTTCAAGGCATGCTACTTTTGATGGATCGGGAAATATACCTTCTGCAGTGATTTTATGTCCTAAATAAACTATTTCTTTGCGCAAAAATTCGCATTTCAACGGGTTTAATTTCAAATTAACTCTTCTCAGGCATTCTAAGACTTTTATGAGGTTCTTATTTCAAGGCTATTTCCGACAACAACGCAATCGTCAAGATATATAAAACATGACCTATAATTTAAACCAGACATTGCGACATTGCCAGACAGACGTGAAAATGCACTAGGAGAGGTCTTTAGCCCCATAGGACACCTTTTCATCTGATACTGCTTGTC
Source organism: Tholera decimalis (assembly GCA_943138885.2). Lineage (NCBI taxonomy): Eukaryota > Metazoa > Arthropoda > Insecta > Lepidoptera > Noctuidae > Tholera > Tholera decimalis. The sequence continues at coordinate 3,334,865 of OW964548.2, forward strand.
TGTTGTAAATGCAGTATACTTTCTAGACTCTTCTTGTAATAAAAGTTGAAAATAACCCTGGCTAAGGTCCAGCTTTGAAAAGTAGATATTATTCGACAAGTAGTCTAAGATGTCAGTAATATTGGGCAATGGAAATTTATCGTCTTGTATACGATTATTCAGTTGACGATAGTCCACTACGAGCCTCCATTTCTTTTCTCCTGACCTATCTGATTTCTTGGGAACTAAGAGAACAGGACTTGACCATTCAGACGTTGTCTCTTCAATTATGTCGTTCCTAACCATCTCATTTATTTGCTTTTGAACTTCGTCCTTTAACGCAATAGGAAGCCTATAAAGCTTTACGTACACTGGGGACATATTTTCTTTTAACCTAATAGAATGTTCAATTAAAATTGTAGGGGAGAGCGTGTCTTCTGGAAAATAAAAAACATCGGCATACTTGGCACATATGTTTTCAATGCTCCGTTGCTCCTCTTTATTTAAATAGGTTTGTAATTCTAAAGATTTAAGCAAAGTTCTAACTCTATTCGACGTTATACTATCTTCGTCAAACTTGCAAATATAAAAATTATCTAAACAACTTATATTTAAATCAGAAACGTTTACAGTAACCGAACTATCAGTCGTATTTAAAATCCTAGCAGGAATAAGACCATTACGTGGTTTTGACACTATACCCGCTGTGTGTGTGTACCTTTACTAATTTCTTTAGCTAAAACTACACAATCGCTACTGTGTGACGTCGGGACGTGTTTAATTACTTCGCATCGGGGCGGAATTGTAAATAAATTACTATTTACTTGTACAATAACAGATTGGTTTCGGGTTTCTAAACTCAGAGTACCATCTTTATAATTCAACACCGCGTTATATCACGTGAAAAAATCTTGACCGAGTATACCTTCTGCGGTACAAGACAAGTTCTCAAAAACGTAGAACTTTTGCTGAAAAGTTACATTTTCTATAATAATATCTAAATAAACATATCCTAAAGACTCTAAATTACCACTTATTCCTTTAATGACCATCTTATTCTCTTGTATTAAATTCAATAAACTACTATTTTGCAATAAACATTCATACTTTAGTACACATAAACTAGCTCCACTATCAATTAATAAATTAAGCTCTTTATTATTTCTAAGTTTACAATTAACAACGCAAAAATTATTAAAACTAAAAATAGAATGACTGCACTCTTTAGCTACGAAAAAATTCTAAGTCCTCATTTTTAGTGTCGTTGCCCTGACTTGACTGTAGCACATTCACATTTTGCTGAACGCGCTTGACACTGGATCGGTCGCCGCGAAACTGCTGACGCTGACCATCCCTGTTGTTACCTTGCTGGCTACTATTTGCAAATGAAGTTCTTCGACCTATATAATTAACTTGATTTTTATAATAATTATTGTTTGAGGAATTATTAGACTTAAACCAGCTGTTATTAGGCTGATAAAAATTATTTCCTCGGCCACGAGAACCTCGATTGTGGGTGGAACCACGCTTATCATACTGATTTGGCCTAAACTGCATGACTTGCTCCTGTTGTTGGGTAGACATGGATTGCTCGTCTACCGCAGCCCTAATTGCTTCAGGCAGAGACTCGAACTGCCGCGACGCAATAATGGTGCTGAGCCGTTCGTCGGACAGACCATCACTAAAACGTTTGATTGCAGTCTTCTCATTGAGAGGACGTAGGACCTCATAAGCAGATTTATCACCATCCGCTTGAGCAATCGTGAGGTTCACGAATAACTCCTCTATCTCTGTTCCAAATTTCTCAATGCTCCTACGACCTTGAGTAGCCCTAAATAATTAAGACTGTAATGACACAGTTGACTTTTTAGGTAACAAAAATTTCCGAATGTCGTCTACTAAACTTTGAACATCCGCATATGAAGTCTTAAGATGCAATTTTGCGCTAGACGAAAGACGAGTTTTTAACACAAATTCAATTAAATTATTTTTACTTGAATCACTAATGAGCGAACTATAAAGCACAATACCGTCAATTAACTGATTGGTCACCTGCTCCTGGCCATTCATCACCGGCAACAGGGAAATAGCTGTCTTAATATCAAATGAATCTGCCATTTTTGAAAAACTACAAGCCTCTACTACTAAATCAGAACTAGTTTGAGAACTATTATCTATATTAGAAACTAAACTCTTAATTGTCTTAAACGTTAACTGAATTTCATTTATTGTCTGGAAAACCTCACAAGATTCAGTGCTTAACTTTTTCTCTTTAATTTCTTGGTTCAACTGATTCAAAATACAATCTAATGTTCTATATTCATTTTGAGCCTCTTCTAACTTTTTATACGCTAATTCTTGTTTACGTCTTTCGGGACCAATTTTAACTAAATATTCCTTTAAATAAATTAATCTAGAATGCAATTCTCGTAGTTGCTGGGACATAATACTTAACACTATATTAAAATATGCTTGGCCTACTTTTATAAAATACAATGAATAACACAAAACAAAATTGCTTAGGTATTAAAAAAATCTTACAGTATAATATAACGCGCAGTAGGTATGCATCGGAAACCGGTCATATAGGTCATGATGACGTCCAAAGTGGCGTGATTGATGTACATCCTCTTTACTGCACTCGAACTCTCCCGGCTGCTCCTCATCGGACCCCTTCAATATCTCCCAGCGCCCTGCATTCCCTTACATCATAATTAGGCTTGAGCATTCTCCCGGCACCCGGCACCAACACTCCTTTTCATTCTTCTTATAATATTTAGTCCTCGTCTTGGTTCTTCAAATTCTTCTGTAAAGATCTTCTGTCTTCTCATGGATAAATGTCAGCTTGCTTGAGAATCTCGAATAATGAAAACATCTTCGCCTTCTTTCTTCTATTCTTCTGTCTTCAAATTGTATTTCTTCTTACTCTTCTCAGACATCTTCATTATTCATAGTAACTTATTTCAGAATTTTACAGAAAGACTGGCCATGGGTCGCCATATAATGGAGTGACTGGCAGTAAAGAGGATGTACTCCTCTTTACTGCACTCGAACTCTCCCGGCTGCTCCTCATCGGACCCCTTCAATATCTCCCAGCGCCCTGCATTCCCTTACATCATAATTAGGCTTGAGCATTCTCCCGGCACCCGGCACCAACACTCCTTTTCATTCTTCTTATAATATTTAGTCCTCGTCTTGGTTCTTCAAATTCTTCTGTAAAGATCTTCTGTCTTCTCATGGATAAATGTCAGCTTGCTTGAGAATCTCGAATAATGAAAACATCTTCGCCTTCTTTCTTCTATTCTTCTGTCTTCAAATTGTATTACTTCTTACTCTTCTCAGACATCTTCATTATTCATAGTAACTTATTTCAGAATTTTACAGAAAGACTGGCCATGGGTCGCCATATAATGGAGTGACGTAGGTGCAAATAAAAGAGTACTGTTCGGGTCAATGATCCATGTAATAATGACAATTAAATAAGTGTGTATGTACAATATATAGGGTTAGGCGAGCTGCACACTACACCGCCCTTGCCCCATAGTCTTCTAAAACTTTGAAAAGACTATGGGGAACAACATTTGCACACAAACGTAGAGTGTAAGTGTCACTATTCACTTTTTTGAAACTGATATCCCGTATGTTAACTATGCCTGTGATAGCAACACATGAGCGTACTATTTAGATTTGTCGTGTAGAGTGGTGGGGCGCGTGACATGCTCTAAGATACAATAATGATTTTGGAGAACATATTAATAAAGTACTTTAGTCTAGCTAGCTACGCTCTTGAAACTTTCAGCCACAATTTTAGCCCTTTTATGGTTGATTTTCTCGATATAAAATTTTGACAAAATCTGTTCATCAGCTTAGCCGTGAAAACGTAACAGACTGAGACACTTCCGTATTTATTTAATAAAATGATGAGTACAGCAAGTTGTGTGTGTCGCAGGTGGAGGGCGTGCTGAGGGCGGCGCGCGCGCCGGTCGGCAACGCCACGCTCGCACAGAAGGCAGACTTCCACTACTGCCCTTACGACATGAATGAGGTACAAACACATGACAGAGGCAGAAGTTAACCTAAAACATCAACATGATAAACCAACCTAAAGATATATTTATGCTTTCATCAGAAGATCCCGTATCATTCCGATAACTACCACAGTCTGTGTAGAAAATTTCATTTACTTCCACTAAGTACTCGCCGTGAGATATCTGACTGCATTCTACTGTTAAAAATTTTAAACAATAATATTGATAGCCCCGATCTCTTATCTAAAGTTAATTAAAACATTCCGACTAAAACCCGGTATAATCCACATTTACGGGTACCTTTCAGCTCAACCAAGTATAGGCAAAATTCACTTATTGTGCGTGCAAGCAGAAGCTTTAATAACCGGTGTAAGCAACACGATTTTGACCCGTTTATAACAAGTGTAACTGCAGCCAGAAGACGCCTAAACCATGATTTTTTCAAAAATAATTAATAGCTGTACTTACTGTGTTGTATGTGTTATTTATATCTGCTATCTATTTAGTCATTTTGAATATTGTATTTATGATAATGGTTATATTAAGACTACCTTTTAAGTGTTCAATTTAAGATTTTCCTGCCTTTAAACGTGAGGACTTTTAATTGGCTCACTGTCTACTATACTATTTATTTTCTGTATTTAATAGCTGTTAATCCTCCATACTTCTTAAATAAATAAATAAATGTCCTCTATATTATTCGTCTAAAATGCATTAAACAACACATACAACAACTTATGTACAAAGTTGAGCTCATGTGATACAAAGGTTCAGCTGGGAACTTAGCGCCGAGTAATAAATTATTACAATGTGCTGGAACCAAGATATATGGTAATGATTACGACCTTAAGGCCCAGCACGTATACTGTAAACCGATGTAGTCCAGTAACGCAGATATTCCACATTGTTTGGTCGCTACCTCTCACGGCACCGTGGTTCCAGCACTACCTGCAGCTGACGCTGCTGGGCATGTTCGTGTGCGCCGTGCACCAGATCCTCATCACCGCGGTGAAGCTGGCGCTGCTGTCGATCACCGCCGCCTTCTACGTGGCCGTCACCACGCAGCAGCACCTGCTCTACCAGCAGCATTACTACGAATACCAGTAACTACTAACTCACTTCTCACAATAAGCCGCTTCTCATAATAAAATGCTTGATTTGACACAGCAGGAGCTCCACAACCTAATCCCTCAATCCCTCTTTACCGGTCTACCAGACGTACCGCAAGATACTATCCACACTTGGTCGATATACCGTCGTGTCGATCGTACCGTTTCTCCTCCAACATTTACTGTTAGCACAGCCAAGGTGTGGGACTCTCTGCCGGCTTCGATATTCCCGGCCACATATGACCCCGTCTGCTTTAAAAAAGCAAGAGTGTTCAGTCATTTTCTGGTCTCACTCGTTCCATCGTAGACCTCATCTAATATTTACCATCATGTGTGACCGGGGTCAAGAACGGGCTCGTTCGTAATACAAAAAAACCGTGGCATCTGTATACGACCATGTGTGTATCGGAGAGTTGAAAACATAAGATAGAGGCGTGTTCATATGGCACTCCTTCGCAGACAACGCTGCGGGCTGGACTGGAACCAGCAGTGGACCAACATCGTGATCGCGCTGGGCGCTACCGTGGCGCTGCTGCTGCACTCCCACCAGACCGAGAGCACCTACCGCTTGGACTTCATCTGGAAACTACAGGCCAACGGTACGCCTTACAATACAGCACACTATATAGATAATAGGAGTTATTCCAATAGACTGGAACTGTGTCAACGACCCATTTTTAGAGACAAATGTAAACTCACGCTTACTAACGTTTTATCGTGAATAATGGAATTAAATCTAGTACTTGTTAGATTCATTTAATAACCTTTTTATTAACAAATATTAAATTTGTATGTAGGCTTTTCACTAGCTTTTTTTCGTTCATTGACTAGTAAACAAAAATGGTAATGAAATTGAGAAACCTCAAGCTGAACTTTACATACAATTTATACATACAATTCGGGGAGACATTTGTCGTAGTGAGTTGTGTTGTGTCGCAGATGAGAAGGAGGAGATGGAGCACCTGGAGGCGTACAACCGCAAGCTGCTGGCCAACATCCTGCCCGAGCACGTCGCGCAGCACTTCCTGTGTAGTGACAAGAACATCGACGTGAGCACACTCACTCAACGCATACAATACTAAACTAATACTATTTAATGGATCCAATTTTACTCAAGCTTAGTTTGCTATTTGTCCTAATTCCATTAGGCATGTAATGTGTATATCCTGCGGTATCCTTGTCTGCTCCTAAACTCCTAACCGCTGGGTGTATACAGGAGCTGTACCACGAGCAGTGCGAGTCCGTGTGCGTGATGTTTGCTTCCATCCCCAACTTCTCCGAGTTCTACGTGGAGCTGGAGGGCAACAACGAGGGCGTGGAGTGCCTGCGCCTGCTCAACGAGATCATCGCGGACTTTGACGAGATCCTAGCGGAGGACCAGTTCAAGTACATCGAGAAGATCAAGAGCACTGGTGCCACTTACATGGCAGCCTCGGGTATGTAGTGACTGAGACGCTCAGCGCCGACATCCCTATCCCGACTGATCTTCACGCCGTATATATTGCAGGGCTGACGGCTGCGACCCGCGACCTGCGCGGCTTCCGCCACGTGACTGCGATGGCCGACTACGCGCTTCGCCTGCGCGAGCAGCTGCAGTATGTCAACGAGCACTCCTTCAACAGCTTCCGTATTCGAATCGGTAAGAGGTGCCTGAGCATGCGTGCGGGCAACACGCCGCCTCTGTAGTACGCCAGTAACCCGTAGGCACCGCGTTGTCCCACCGGAACGACAGTGTAATACGCGCGAATGGTCTCCAATGCGAATTTGATATCTGAAGTTCAACGCTTTGCTCTTGCGACTTGTGCCCTACAACTACTTAAACAAGTGAGGTACCAGGTCTGTGTGGTTCGCAGGCATCAACATCGGGCCCGTGGTGGCGGGCGTGATCGGCGCGCGTAAGCCGCAGTACGACATTTGGGGCAACGCCGTGAACGTGGCGTCCCGCATGGACTCCACCGGCCTGCTCGACCACATCCAGGTGCGACCACCCGCAGTCTCTGCACTCGCGTTTATTTACTAATGTCATGTGTTCTGCTGCTCATACTTATATTATTGCAATCGCAAGTGACATTATAAAACCTAATTCCTCCGCGATCGCGATGTGGTACCACAATGATGTATGTCAGTTTTCGAGCTCCGCTGTTAACTGCTTGCGTGCGACATGTACTTGATAGGTTGGGATGTGTGGAGCGGGAGCGGCGTCGGGCAGCTGATGTAGTGTTGTGTCGGCAGGTGACGGAGGAGGTGCACGACATCCTGGCCATGCGCGGCTACCGCCTGCGCTGCCGCGGCACCGTCGACGTCAAGGGCAAGGGCAACATGATCACGTTCTTCCTGGAGGGCGTCGGCGAGGGTGCCTCGCCCGGCACACACGACATCTACAACGTACGTCTCATCTACTAATACTAATACACACCTGTACTACGACCTCACTTCATAATTTTGACAGGCCTGTTGGTCTAGTGGTCAGTGTCCTGACTGCTATGCGCAAGGTCGTGGGTTCGATTCCCACCCAGGACAAATCTTTGTGTGATGAGCACGATCATTTTGTTCTTTGTCTGGGTGTAATTTATCTATAATATGTATGTATATAGAAATATATATGTATGTTTATCAGTTGTCTAGTACTCATAGCACAAGCTCTGCTTAGTTTGGGACTAGATGGCGTTGTGTAAAAGTTGTGGAATATTATTATTATTATATTATATATTATAAGGTCCAGTTGATAATCAGAGTCAGGCAATTTACAGTAGTTCAGCATTTTTCTGAACTGGGCCTATTTGACACAGCACACACGCTACGCTGTTTAGTTTAATGAAGTTTTTGTTTTTATTTTATTTGTATGTTTTGACGTGTGCCTTTACATCTGGGTCAAATAAATTTATGCATGTATTTAACGCGGCGACAATCTAATCTGATTTAGGGTTTTAAAAATAATTAAAATGAGTAGGAAAAATAATAGGTTGCAGCTACAGTGATGTAGCATTTTAAGCATAAAGTAGCAGCTTTACATTGAGTTCCATGGTTTGTTTAAATTTAAGTTGGCAGTTATTTTAGGTAAGGTCAATTGAATTTATTGTTAGGCGACAACAATTTTTACGCAAAATTGACGAAGACCCGCTTCGCGGGGGTGCTATTTCTCGGTGGTTTAAATAAAATAACCACGAAGGCTAAGGCGGGAGCTCCGCTCGGCTTCGCTCCCGCCTTAGCCTTCTAAGCTAACCTATCCGAGTCGGGGTACTCTGAGTCGGAGTGTTAACCAATAGTTGCTAATAATACAATGTTTGATATCTGTCTGTCAATATTAGCTGCCAAGTCATTATTTTTTGTAACCAAGTAGTTAGTCGCCCAATAAGTTCTTAGTTGCCTCAAAAATAATTTTCCATAAATTTATTTTCTTACCTTTCTTTTTCTTCTATCTTATTTGTTATCAAAAATTATAAGTCTTCTCAATTAATCAATTTAGTTTTATTCAGATCGAATTGGTGTTGGCGATTGTTAGTATTGTATAGTGCGTTCCCGCGTTACAGAACCCGCAGCCGTCGACGTCGGGCACGAGCGGCGCGCCAGGCCGCGCGCTCGACACGAGTGGCGCGCCGGGCCGCGCGCTCGACACGCTGTCCGAGGCGCACACGGACGAGGACGCCGCGCCCTCGCCGCGCGCCTCCATCCCACGAGGTGCTCACTCGCTCACCATTTATTAACACTTACAGAAGAAACATATCTTTTAAATTTCTAAAATTTCTCAACTGGCCAACAGCCTTTGTGATGCTTTGACCCTTGTTACGTGCGTCTGAACTAAGGAACATTTGTCCATAAAAGCTTTGATTCACGTTTAAGAAATTTAAGGGGGGTTTGCTTTCAATTTTAACTAAATTTTTACAAGTCCCAATTTTATTTGCTATAAAAATTGTGCCCCCAATCAAGGTGTACATCAGGAATTGTGAGTCAATATCGTTGGACGATTACTGAGAAATTAACCAATACATTCAACTTTTTAGAAAATTATATTAAAATTTGAATTTGGTTCATGTACAGTAAATCAGTAGGTACAAGGCAAAGAGCCCGATCAATTATCCTCCGTGTATAATAAATTAACTCAATTTTCAGAGAGCAACGGCTCCGTAAGCCCGAAGCTAGTGAACGGGTCGGGCGGCGCGTCGCGCGAGAGCGTGGCGGAGGGCGTGCGCGCGCGCGTGCTCCGCCGGCGCCAGCGCCCGCTGTCGCTGGCCGACCAGGCCGGCCTGCCCACCATCAACTCGCTGCTCAACTCCAAGGCCTACTCCACCGACTTCGACCACAGCTTCCACGTGTGCGAGACCAAAAAGAACTTCTCGCTCAGCGACGTGAAGCACGGCGCCGTGGAGTCGCGCAGTAGCGGTGAGATCGAGGCCCTACTGGAGGGCGCCGGCCCCCGCCGCGCTGCCAGCCTCGCTGACTTCCTCTTCCGCCGCAAGCAGAACAAGCTCAACGCAGTGGTGGTGAACGTCATTGAGAACCCGATGACCGCCATGTACGACTACAGCCCGAGCACCTCGCCCGCGCACGAGAAGCCAGTCGTCGGCTAAACGCCGAGACGTGACCCCCGGACGTGACCCCCGGACGTGACCCCGGACTGACGCGACGCTCGACGCCGCGTGGGCCTGTGCCGGAGCTGTGTCGGGGATCACAGGCACATGTACTTAGTTGCTGATGTTTTGTAACGCTTTTATATTTATCGACAGCCAATAAGTACATTGTTATGCCTTCATTTGTAAATATTGATAGGCACAGTTGCGGCATAATGTGCCCTTACCGGCAAAGAGTTGGTCTCATTGTCAATATGATGGTAGTGGAGCAGGATTCCTCTGCTGGACCAAGCTTGCCAGCCGAGGCTAGGCGTATTTCATATCAAAATTTGTTATTGACACTTTGAGATGAAAAATATCCAAATATTTTATACATCCTGCATCCAGATGAACCGCGGATCAGTCCAAAGATGCTTTGAAGACAGTCCAAGTTTACAACGATGGACAACTTCTGATACTAACACAATTCGTGAGTTTTCGAAAGGAGCGTCTCGTGACGACGACGCACACCCGGACAAGCCCCCCACCATAAGACTGAAGGCGCGGCCCACGCGCCTGCGACCGCCGCCAGCTCGGCACTCGACACGACACGACGCGACGCGCTCCGGACCCGCTCGGTCGCCGGGCGCAGCACTCGGCTCCGTCGCCCGAGCCGACGCTGCGCTCTACTATTTATTGATACTACGGTAGGACGCGGCCCCCGGGACCCGCGCCGCTCGCACCGCTCACCGCTCGGGGACGCACAGCGCGCTGCTCTTTAGTATTTACATAGTTAAGGATTGCGGTTGTGTATACGCAGTTGTAGGCGTGTTGAGATGTATGAACGGAATTCGGTTATCTTTCTGAAACAGCAACTCTGATTTTGGAGGAATACAAAGCTGGTTCAAAATATTTGTATGAAACTTTTGTCCCAAAGGAACGTTAGCAAGGTGCTGTACCCAGGACCTAGCCCATAGTCTGAGACCGTTCCCTAAGCGGCTCTGCGACACGATTCTGTATTCCACTGTTTTTAATGGTCTTGCATAATGTGTCACTCCACACTAACCACTACAATGTAACCGTAATAAAATAACGAGCTTATAGTAACTCATAGTGAGGTAAGACATGGTAGTACTTATTGTGTGAGAGCGAGCAGTCCGCTCGGCGCCGCCCGAAGTCTTGAACGCTTTAAGCTTTAATACACTGTACTCGAACTTTCGGCGGACGGAAATCTGCAGTCAAAAAGTGTTGTTCGATTAAACGATTAGATATTTCAATCAAATATTTGGTGCTTTTTGGAGGTCCAGACTTAAAGTTTGTAGCCTCGTGGGGTGTAACCTATTAAATTGTCATATTAGCATGGTGTAATGAAGGCTCTGAAGTCCAAAGGCATTATGTCGGCCGACCAGCCCTACGTACTGTTAATCTCAATGGATTTGAACTGATTAAGTATTTATCTGTATGTTAGGTTTGATATATGTTTTAATAGCGTAATACAAGTACTTACTTATGCTACTTGTTTATAAAGTCCTGGATACAGGACTGGTGTTTAAGATGAGATAGAGACAGCCGGGGACGCCTCAGCCGAGGCGGTTCAGTTACGGGTAATTGTCGCTTCACAACCAAAAATAGAAGCCAAATGCAATTATATTAAATGTATACGATTACAGTTTTACCATTTTGAGTAATAGTTATAGAACAGTTTGTGGCACACGTTTATTGTAATAGTCAGTTCGTAAGCGGTGCACCGTCGCCAGCGATGGCTTTCGTCAGTTGCAATGCTGGCTATTTCGAATGCTTTGGTAATGGCTGCGTGTCAGGTGTGAGTGGTTCCCGTGGCGATGGTTGCCGCCGGTTGCTGTGTGGATGCATGTTGGAGCTGAAGTCGCACAAGAGTTGGGATCTCGTTGGTTGCAGATGGTTGGCCCTTTCGAACGCATCGGTAAAGGTTGCGCACTGAGTGTTTCTAGTTCGGAGTCTTAAGCGGAGTGTCTGCTAGTAGGACGGTGCACCGTAGAGTAGGAAACAGCGCATTGGTGTCTAAATGCTTACTTGGTGTAGTTCGCTTGGTCGGGGCAGCTCGGTGCTGGCTGACGAGTAGAACCTCCGTGTCCTCCTCTGCTAGCGAGCCGTCCTGCCCCCGCCCTCTTCCTCCGTATGCCCCCTGACAACTCCGACCAAACTCCCGGGTCCAAGCTTAATACAAGTATATTTTAATATTTAACTTATATAGACTACATGTTTTTAGTTATGCATTTTCTTCTACTTATATTAATTATGTCGTCGTAAGGTAACGCGCAAGAAACACTGGGGCTCTCGTTTATTTGTATAGATACATATCAGTATGAAGGTATAGCCGCCGCATAGTATAGAATGCTAACGAACAAATAACTTCGCAGAATGTATCCCCCCCCCCCCGCGCCCCCCTCAAGCCCCCCTCTACTGTACATAGCCACACGCTCGCTGCTCTGCTAGTCGCACACGATACATTATATTTATGTGTTAATTACAGTAGGTGTTAGCACTAAGTACAGAATATATTGTCACCAGATTATCTATCTTTATTTTACTGTGATGTTACGAAATTAAATTATTTATATTATAGAATAATAATTTAAGATAATGCTAAATTCGAAATTTTTCAAAAAGCGATTGTTTTGATGGTCGTCCATTGTGTTGATAGCTAATGTTTAACAGCGGAATACACATATGGAATTTATCGCTTATAAAATGTTTACAAAACTATTTTTCCCCTATTAATCCATTTCGTGATACAATGTTTTGGGCTAAAAATTCGGAACTGTATTATTCCTTATGGTAATTTAAAATTTGTATAGGTCTAATTATAGGTATTTTTGATGTCGTATACCTATTTAATGCTATTAACCATTATATTACTAATTAGATAATTGTGCCAATCGTGAACGACGTCTCACTTGTTTTTCAATAATGTCACACTCTATCCACACTCTGTCACAATCGCGCCATACTGTCACAATTGATCCACACTCTGTCACACGCGACCCGCACTCAGTCACATGCGCCCCTTGATCACACTAGTGACAGGTCACCTTGATTGTCACAACGGAACTCGTGATAGGAGACATAAAACATGCCACGCTTTGCGCTCAGTACTAGCAAAACATCTACTTTAAATAGGTGACATTCTGAACAAATTTTTGTATCACGTTTTAGCTATGTTTGTACTACACACATATATATATATATATATATATATATATATATATATATATATATATATATATATATATATATATATATATATATATATATATAAATCTGTTAGTAATTTTCATTAGGTTTAATTAATTTCGTTGATAGGCTGATGCATTTCTTGGAAAGCATCGTAATGTAACGTAACCAAATGTGTGACCAAATGCATCATAGTTTTATAATTAGTGGTATGAGTATACCTATATTTTAACGTACTTAACGCAACACGTGGGTCCCCCTCCCCGCGCCGTGTCGCGGTGCACTCGTAACTTTCGGGTCGTGTTACTCGCTCGTGACGTCAGGTCGCCGCGTCGCCTCCGCTCGTCATCTTCATTAGCTCATGTGACCGACACAAGCTTATCGTTTAAGTCAGTAAACAAGCTAAGTATTCCATATGTATTTATGATATGTGAACCGCGCAGTATTCATTAGTATTATCAGAGTTTAGCTTTTTGTCACTCGGAGCAAGATCGCGTGCAAGGTGACGTTCTGAAGTACTGAGTTACTGACTATTAATTCCGATTCGTTCCCCTGTGGTATCGTGACTCTTGACGTGTTCTACCCACCAAGTGTGGCTTTCATTGTAGCTTATGATGTGACATGTACCTATTCTTCTCGAATAACTTCGACTCGTGTTAATTGAGCCAGCATCAGTCCGTCGCTGCAGCGGATAAAGCCGCAGCCGCAAGCTGACACACGATCTATGTGTTCTTCTCTTTGTATTCTATCTACTGTTAGGACATTTTGACGTCGTTTCTATTAGCATAAACATGATATACTTAATACTGTGTAATATCTCTAAAGACTACGTTTTGCTTATTTGCATAAGTTATTATAGAAGTAAGGCGCTGACGAGCTATAGCCACCACGTCAGTCGCCCAAAGGCCTAATCTCAAGCGATACAACTGTCACGATATACAACAATTGTTTACGTTGCTCTCAGAGCACAAGGTGGCGCAAGAGCATGTACAACATGTTCTAGGTACTAGAAGGGCAATCACACGACTTCCTAAGGCTTTTACCGTTGATGAGATACCAATGCTACTAAATTTTTAGCTTAAAACTTTAAATTCTTAGTGGCGAAATTTTTTTTAAAGCGTTCTTTCTACACCATTCTCTTTAGAATGAACTTAACCGTATCCTGGTGAATCATGCGAGACCTTGTGGGACTGCTGCTCTCTGGGGATGACGTGGGTGCTCGAGCTCCACCCGCGAAACATGTGAGAGCTTGTGGGGTTGCTACTCTCTGGGGTTGATGTGGGAACTCGTGCGCCACCCACAAAGCATGCGAGGACTATTGAACTCTGGGGATGACGTGGGTACTCTTGCGCCACCCGCGAAGCATGCGATAGCTTGTGGGGTTGCTGCTCTCTGGGGTTGATGTGGGAACTCGTGCGCCACCCGCAAAGCATGCGAGGACTATTGAACTCTGGGGATGACGTGGGTACTCTTGCGCCACCCGCGAAGCATGCGATAGCTTGTGGGGTTGCTGCTCTCTGGGGTTGATGTGGAAACTCGTGCGCCACCCGCAAAGCATGCGAGAAGAACTATTGAACTCTGGGGATGACGTGGGTACTCTTGCGCCACCCGCGAAGCATGTGAGAGCATGTGGGACGGTTGAACTCTGAGGGTAACGTGGGTACTCTTGCACCACCCGTAAAGCGGCCTTGCGGCACTCCAGCTGCGCATGATTTAAGGGCATTTAATTTTAAATTTTATGTAGGTCGAAGAATATTACGCCTGTTTTACCTATGAACTAACATGATGCGCTGATCAGTGATTGTTCAGTCGTTTTTATAAATTGTCTTACTTAGAGTTATATTAAACAAATCTAGTATAATTTATAATAATGATTTAATTATAAAATATACCTATTTTATAAGATTAATTTATTTTATCGTACTATTAATTGTATGACTGTCGATTCATCGCTTCAGTAGGTATTTTCAACATCGTGACAGCTTTGGTGAAGTGAGCTTAAAATGAGCAAGATTTCTGTTAGATTAGATGAATTGTGATGGACTAAAAGTAGTTCTCTTCGGGCTCACTTCGTCAAGTTGCCACGGTCACTTTTTGCCGTAACACACTGGCCGGCCATGTGCGCAAGCCAAGGATCTAAACAAGTTTGTCGGCGCGAGAGCAGCCACGTCTTGCGCATGCGCAGCTGGAGACGCCGCGCCTCTCGAACTAACGTCATTGCTATGTAATTAGGGATATTAAAACAGATATTACAATATATATTTATTAAATGTTATCTAATTGTTGTATATTGTGACCGCCTTGTTTAAGATACGTACCAATTTAATACCTAGTGTTAACTGATCATTATTTCATGTTACATCCTACTTTTATTGGAGATAGCTCTTTATTCACACGGATGATATTATATTTATTAAGCTTAGTGTGAAAAAAGGCAGTGAATCCGAAACCCAACAAGCTGTTTCAAATTGAAGTAGGATTAACGTTATTTCAGTAATTAATTATATTTTGCAACGGCACTAAAACTAGAGGAGTCTTGGAATTCAGTGATAGTGGCAGTGTCCGCGCGCCCGTTGTTACTACCTCACTGGTCAGATGATTTATGACGTGGCAGTATTGTACCGATACCATGCAGCTCACTACTGGCGTGCGGCCGACTGTACCTACAGAGAAAATCATGTGGCGTATGTCGACCCTGTAATTGTGAAGGGCTCTTACTTAACTCGAGCTTAAATTAATAATAAGATGATGGATGGAACTTTATGCTAAGAGAGGAAGCTCACTTCCAAGTGGTACACTTGTGTGATTCAGTTGAGGGACGCCCGGTGGTATTGATTGTAAATATCACTTAATTTCCTGACTGTTCTTGAGTCAGACCGCAGCTGTAGCCCCGCTCTGATCCGACCGCTCGTGCGGCGCCGGCTCTCATGTCGAGCAGCACTTCAACTGCAGTTTCGCTCAGTCTTCTACTTTTAACTTGTTTTAAGATACCTTTAATGTTTCGATTTTATAGTTGTATCACGCTATCCTTTTGTTGTAATCTGTTAGTTGTATTAAATGGTGTTACGTGTATCAATAACTTGTTTTATTATCCATTAAAAACAATTGAATATCTTATTCAAGTGACTTAGAATTCCCATTCCCAGATTAAGATACCTATCAAAACTACATTCAATTATGGATTAACTTAGGGTTGCCATCAACAAATTTGCCGGCCCCAGACAGACTTATAAACCCCGGACATTTGGGTAAAATCACAGTTTTTCCCCGGACACTGTGAAAAAATACATTTTAATTTGAAACTAAAATCAACTATGTTTAATTATGGTTTTTATTTACTGATAAAGTGATAACATTGTAGAGCTTTAGAACTTTTTTAATAAGAGTTTCTTCCTTTTCATTTAATCAACGTAACATAAACAATGAGATGAAATACTATAGGAAAATAATAATACAGATCGTGCTTTTTGGTACTCGTAAGACCAATGTTTGTCCGGGTTTTACCCGGACGCTTATTGGGAAAATCCTCCCGGACACCCCTGGACGCTCTCCAAACTAGGACAAATCCGGGAAAACCCGGACGGATGGCAACCCTAGATTAGATTAGATATTAGATTAGAGAACTTTTACTATAAATCATGAAAATGCTAAGTAAAAGTTACCGATACCTCATAATAGATACTAATTTTTCTCACCCGAAGGGGCGAAAACGATCATTTGAGGTTTTTTTTTTATTGATAATAGGCTCTCGTTTGACCAACATCTCACCTGATAATAACTATAAGTGACGATGTGGTCGAAGATGGAGCACGCTTGCCTAGAAGTAACCTATTCACTCTTGACTTAAAGACTCCCAGGTTATAGCGATCAGGAAACCACCACCATCGTACCGTCATCGGACTACAAACGAACGGCGATGCGCCATCGTTACATGGACATCTCACTTATACGCACAAAACGTTTTGGGCATAGGTACATTCATTGTGCGTACAGCTAAGGAGTAAAATTCTCTGCCGGAGTCTGCATTTTCCGATAGCTATAACCTATAACGGGTATTTAAGTCAAGAGTGAATGGGTTACTTCTAGGCAGGCCTACTTAGTCTTCGACCACATCATCCCTTACCGCTCGACTTAGAACTTCTACTCGCTTTAGAACAAATTCCATTGAAATATATTTAGATTAAGTAAGTTTATTTGTGTAAAACAGAGTAGGTAGCTTATTTTTGTTAGAGCATGGTACGGAACTGTCAGTAGACTAATCCGACTCGCACTTTGCGTTGTAGAAGCCTGTAGGTTAATTGAACTGTACTGTACGCGCATACACTGCGCGTGGCAGTACAGTACATTTTCTACAACTGTAGGTATTCTACTCGCTACAGAACAAATTCCATTGATTGGTCGATAGGTCTACCAACTTTTTTTCTCTCTATTTATTACGAAGTTGTCAGACAGTTTGAGTATTTTAGTGACCTACTCAAATGTACCGTCTTTGGCATTGTTCGTCAGGTCGTTGAGCTCCTTAGTAGTCCAAAGTTGAGCTTAGGTACAGACTAACTGACAAAGGCTTGCACTGACGGGACAGGTCTACTCAAATCTGTTTGGTCTTTCCTCAAAAGGCCATTTCAGACTAATCTACATAATCCTCATGAACGATTGTGAATATGTGCACTATGTGGGTTTTTTTATTCTAGTTAAACATAATAAATTGTCTGGCAGTTTGAGTGCTTTTTGCGGCCTACCCAAAGGTCCTTACCTTGGTATTGTTCGTCAAATCGTTAAGCTCCTTGTTCTAAGTTGAGCCATACGTCATTTGACAAATGCTTGCACTGTATGGACAGGCCCACTCAAATCTGTGAGCATCTTTCTTCAAAAGACCGCCTCAGACTGAAACCCATCTGGTTCCCATATAATTAAATCAGAGTAGATTGTATGGACTTTAAAAGAGACGGACCCCTGAGTTTGTTTCGGTGTTTCTTCTCAGGGTAGTCAGTTAGGAAACACCGGCCTCATCTAGTTAATATTTACGGAAAAAAAATGACGTGTAAAAGTGTTATTTAATAACCAATTTGCAAAATAAAGATCATTTATCAAGTGATTGTCCAAGGTTAAAATTCAAAACGGTGCTTCCACAGACCTCTTTTGTGGTCTGCTCTCCAGATAACGTATTCCCATCTTGGCACCAACGAATTAGGAATGCTTGGCTGGCACAAGCACAAGATATGATCCCGGAGGCTTTTTCACGAATTATCTTCAGAGAGTGTGTCCTCTCCTATTGTGAAGCAGATTGTGCGGAGGGTGATGGGTACTAACACTATGATGAAATAAGCTACTAACATTTTATGGATTTCATGATACGAAATAAAAAGATTGATAGATTTAATTATGTTAACGTAAATGTATACGTATTTTCCACTCGTAATTCTCTCAGACAAAACTAAAGATAAATTGACTTACCTAGAAAGTCACTCTAACGACCTACCTTCCGCATTAGCTACACTAAACGACTGCAGCGCCATGACATCAAAATCTTGGTGACCGATTTACCACCATTTATATCGAGAGAGACTGGATCCTGCGACTCAGGGTATCCTAGTGCGGGATCTAGTGTCATATTAAAATTGTAACACTTTTTTTTCAGTGAATAAACGTTATTGTGTTATTAAATTGGTAAAGGCGGGGGGACCTCCTGCTGTTGAGTTCCTTCGACTAGGAACCAATCTGCTTATAGTTTGAGACTGATTAAAGATAAGCACAAAAAAAAATTAGGTACTTCCATCGACTAATTCTGGGTATGAAGTGTGTATGCCAAGAAGTGTCCCACTGAAAACAAGTATCCGCTAGCTGCTCTAGATCTCGCGGCCAAGCCAGAAGTCGCTGCCTTGAAAGGTGTTCCAACTAAATGAAATGGGTCTTACTAAACAAATAAAAATACTTCAATCTTGTCAAGTTCTTTATTTAAGTCACAAAATATGTCCCCCAATGTAAATTTCCGAATCAAATTCGCAAAAATAAATATAACTTTTCATATATTTTACCACCCAGAAAAGAATATGAAAACTAAAGAGATGCTGTTTACTGTGTCTCTATGCAAGCCCCTATAACGGTCTCATCTAGCTAAACTGAACTTAACACGCAAAAAAAAAACATGACGTGTAAAAGTGTTATTTATGACCAATTTACAAAATAAATATTTCATTTCATTTCACGGTGAAGTTTCAAACAACGTACTGTTGTTTTTAGAAAACCTTTTTTTTTAGAAAACTAGCAATGTGGTTAGAATCCACATTACAGCAATCTTGTTAACCCCTCTAACTAAGCTAAATAATTATGCTTGTGTCTGGATGATAAGCCTTAATAATTCTTGTAAATTAGCCAACTAATTTTGAGTTTATTTCGACACCCATCCTTAGCTGTAATATTCACGTGATAAACATGATGACTTAATACTTTACACCTATACAGTGTTAGAATTCTTAATAAACTAAAATAACTTACGCCCTAAAAGATACCTACATTAATATCACAAAAATCGTACAATGATTACCGCGCTCTTTCACTCTGTTATTACTTACATAATAACTGATACCTACAGGTGATACCTGATTCGATAATGTACAATAGATTTACAATCATATACAATAAAACAATATCTTTGAAGGAAATAATTAATTAGCAGTCTTTGTGAGTCAGACTTTTAATGATACTTTAAACAGCATGTTCTTTTTTGCAATACAGATTCAAACTAAATCTAAAATTATTAAAACGACGGTAAGGTCTAAGTTTCTTACTGACGATTAATAAATCCCACAGTCAGTCATTAAAAAAAGCTGGTATAGATCTAGGTAAGGGCTGCTCTTCCCATGGATATAGCATGTTCACGGGTAAGTGATCCCTCGAATCTCATTATTCTCCCAAATGGAAATAATAAGCACAAAATCGTTACAATAATCTACTACGCAAACAGTAAATATACATACATACATATAATAGATACTTCATCAAAAATCGGCTTTCCTCTTAATTTACTATTTATCCACGCACACGAAGTCGCAGGCATCAGCTAGTTAAAATAATAGTTGATCTTTACTTGTCGCTTTCTGTAGAACAAATTTCATTTTTTTCTCAAGTATCATAAGACTCATACAAATTATCAATTAAATTAAATTAGATTAAACAATTATTTAATAATAATTGTTTAATCTAATTTAATATTTTAATTTGAATTTTAATATTTCAAATTAAAATATTAAATTGGCGCATTCAAATTAGTTCATTAGGAGGCTATCTCACATACACGTTGCTTAGTTATTAATTGAGACCGTTGATCACTTGGCCAATAAAGAAATCTATAGCTTTATAATTTCTAATTCTTTATTAGAGCAAGAGCCACTTTCTTTAATTCAAGCTAATTTTACCCAGTCTCGGCCAGCTATGCGAGAAATGTCTGTTCTGTAGACTTGGTCATGGTCACTCTGTACTCCACTTTTCGTCTGATATTCTGTCTGAATGGCCCGACCATTTCAATTTCTGCCCATAACAAAAAACTTCAGTAACATCAGTCTTCTCACAGCTTATTTTGTGTGGTATTTTCCGTAATTTGGATATTTTCATCATGCTCCTTTCCATACTTCTTTGACACATCTTGATTTTGTGTTTGATCTTGTGAGTGAATTTCCACGTTCGGCGAGCGTATGTGAAGGAGGCATGAATTCATTACTTTTCGTTTTTGTTTCGTAGGGCTTTGCCTTTCAGTATTTCTTTATAGCTCCAAAATTGGTTACAGGTTTTTCGAACTCTTCTGTCTACTCCTTGTTGGTTGTTTTGTATACAGAATCAAATTTGTTTCCCCAGATATATATAGTCGCTCACATATTCTAGATGAATATCATCACGATTATAGGTTTTATGGCTGCTTTTTGTCATAACTTTTGTGTTATTTATATTGCGCTTGCTAGCTTTATGTAAAGTAGATATTATGTATGAAGTGAAGGTATTTCATAACAATCCTCGTGCATTTTGATGTTTAAATGTCAAAGTGGGACCTATAAGCACTTCTTCGCTTCTTATATGCTTCATCAGGGTTTAATATTTGTCGATCATGTGGTAAGAAATGATAAGCTGATTTTTATACTATTTCGAAACAACAACAAAATACTTACATGTTTTGTTGTTTATTCCTACAACTTCTTCGATGAGTTGTATAAGTTTCTCAATGTCGTCTACACCATAGCATTATTAACGGTGGTTGAGGAATCCTTTTGGATGGACAATCTCCCTCTTCCACGTCTAATAACGCAAAGCTGTTACTTGTTTTCATGTCTAGGGAAATACTCTTTTCAGGATAATATAATTATTTCTCCGTGTTTATGGGTAATTGTGTCCCGTTGTTGCGCTCTTTTGGCTTGATTCATTCTTGCCTCTTTTTTATCAGGATAACAGTTTCTTTTTGATTTGGTGCCCATTGTCATGACGCGTTATTATTGAACAGTTTGTTAGTTTGTTCAGTTTTATTTAATTGGTTGTTTTGTTTTTTTTTTTTGCTCATTGTACTGACTAGATGAATGTAAATAGGATGGAATATTTGTTCCTCTTTGAACTTTGGAAACACCGGTCAAGTTTCAATAAGTAGCACTACCATTATTTTTTCATTTTCCTTTGCGCTGATTCAGACCAGAGGACTTCCGTTTTCTCCTATACTTATATATTTTATAATTAGATAGCATATTTGAGTAGTATACCGTGAGACGTTCTGACTTCGTGTGCCCTGGTACAAAACATTTGGCACTTGACAAACCAACTTTTCTGTATGTGTGCAATTCAATATGTCGGGGCTTATCCAACACTAGCGGAGGCTCTTCTTCATTTATACTTTCTCGACGAACAGCGTCTTGAGCCCAAGTCCAACAGTCATCGCACACCAGTGAGTGACTACTGACCTGTAAACAGTATGCAATATACTCACTATAGATCAACTTAATTATATATCGACATACTTCATACATTTGTGCTTAATTATATTACACACCTGTCTGGGACATATTCTTCTTGAGATGACATCTCTTACTGGCCCATTCGGTAACAAATGTGTTCGGCGTCTCACTATTGAAGTAGAACATGCAACACAAACATTCCTACTATCTATTGGTTGGTTATGATTGGCTGCACGCTGCACCTTTCTTCTAGCAGATACCCAGCATGCGTAACAAACTCGTTCTCCAGGGAGTATCTAAAACATAATAATTATTATAAATATGTAGCGCGTATATGGTGTTCAAGTAAAACTCCAGATGAATGTAGAACTGTATCGAACGGTGTATTGTATAGCAGTGGTTTATTTCGGTAAAATATGAACATACTTATAGCCTAAAGCTTTGTTTTCCTAGGAAAGCGGTGCCGTCATATAGCGGGCGTAATATTACAAAAAGGCGGCCGTCTTTACGGTGACGACATGTGGAAAGTTCCACGGCCGTTTTAACACACTGTCTGCTTTGTCGCTATCTAGTGTATTACATTCTCTTTGGAAACGTTCACGAAACCATCTGACACCGACAAGACGGCCGTCATGCAAATGGCGGCACCGCTTTTTGACGTTACGGTGTCAGTTACCGCTCTCTAGGAAACCGCGCCATTTTGTTTACACAGACAACGTTCTAGTGACGTCATTCACCGCTGTATTACGGTCGCTATTTGACGGCACCGCTATCCTAGGAAACCAAGGTTTAAGTTTTTGGCAATTTATGTGGGGTAACCATTGCCAAAAATACATCTAACTAATAGAAGAACAGTATTTAAATGTTAGGATGTTGGTTCCACATTCCGCCTGTAGGGGTCGCGTCGACCGGCCGGCCCCGTACGGATGTGTTCACGTTGCAGCTGCGGCTACAAGTACAATCTGAACGTGGACAATGTTACAACAAACATAGGGTTTTAAACACACCTGTCATGGCTATCTGCGCTGTGACTTCATCTCTCTCAGGACCTTGTGGAACACTGTTTGTTCTTCTTTTTGTTTGAGTGAGAGAATGTCTACACAAATAGGTATGTTGTGATTTTCCAAAATAAGATGCTGGTACATCGGACAGCCTGCAGCCACATACCAAGCGTCGGTAACAAACAATACCACCATCTGGTATTTTGGTATCTGAAATGATATCATAAAGTCTTACTGAAAACTGCTTTTCACACGTAAATCCCGTACATACTCAGGTATTATGTAACCATAGACATACACTTGTTATTTAGATGAAATGCGAGCTCTACGTGGCTCCAGAGCTACATTCCCTTTGGGAATATCTCTATAGTGCTCCATCTGCCAGCTGTCCATTCACAAAATATGTCGCCTTATGTCTTCTGCAGCTTCTGGAATAGTCGATTGCACAGTTTTATCGGGTAGAATGTTAGTCGTGCCGTATGTGTATTTGAAGCAGGACAATCTTATTTCTTCCTTGATACACTAAACGTTTTGGGAATACTTTCATCGTGCGTACAGCTAAGGAGAGGAATTCCTTGCCGGAGTCTGTGTTTCCTAATAGCTATAACCTGGGAGTCTTTAAGTCAAGAGTGAATAGGTTACTTCTAGGCAAGCGTGCTTCATCTTCGACCACATAATCGCTTAACATCAGGTGAGATTGTGGGCAAATGTAAGCCTATCAGTTATAAAAAAATAATTGATTGTCCTCATGTTCAAATACTCATGAACTTCTGAGATCTTCAGAAACTGAAATTGAAAGCATAATGCAGAAACTAGATCCTGAAATATCTAGTTTTGTACCCTCTGCATTATGTTTATGCTGGAGTCATAAGCTGAACTCCATAGTTCAATCCCATATTTCCAGACTGGCTTGAGCAACTTCACGTAGATGAGACAACTTGGAGTCCCTAACAAGTAGCTAGGATGAGGACAGGAAGTATTCCTCCCGGACGAGTGTTATCTTGCCTGAGTGTTTTACAGACCAGACAGCAACACGGCACCGTTGAACAGATCCATACTGATCTAGCCGAACTGGTGGTCTGGTATTAGTGATCGCCGGCTGGCGTTACATGCACAAGCTAGTTTATCACTATTTTCTCGAGTAATTTTAAGATTATTGATAACAAGCTTATTAGTTTGTACGAAGTAATTTAATGGAACACTCTTGAAATAAAAGAAGCAGGCTTAGAAAGACGGAGGCTACGCTGTCTTTGGCAACTGGTCAGACTTACATCAAATAAAACGAAGTTTAACAAGCAAGCGTCATGTCTTAGAGAAAAGCTTGAAATGCTTGGCGAAATGAGACTTGTGGCTCAATTGGAATCACACCTACTGCAGTCACTGATTACTCATTTAGGAAATTTATAGTCATACGACAGACCACAGCTGGCAAAACCTTCACTCAGAACAATAAAATAGAATACTTCCATTATTTATTTATTAATGTAGGGAAAATTAACAGTTGCGTATTTAAAAATAACAAAAATGTCTTAACTATAAACTCATCTAATACACAAGCCACAACATTTTCCTCAGATTTTGTTTAATAATGTATGCAATAAAATTTGAATTGTGCAAAAAATAAAACTAATTGAGTCGCCATATTTTATTCTTAGTGACTCCCCCAAAATGCACCAGTAACACCGAGTCCGAGATACAAGTTGAATCTATTATACTATCAAAAGTCTGTCAAGAATTAATCCTTCATCGAATTAAGCCTGGATTGCTGCTTGACGTGGAACCAGCATATCAAATGCCATAGAGAACATATTGCAAAGAATGAAGACCGCCACATTAAAAACAGTAGCACATGTTCCGTGGTTTGTTACTTCTTCTGAAATCCACGCACAAATATAAACACTATAAAAAAGGAAATACAGACTTCTTTAAAATATATTAAAAGCGGCAGGAAAAACCTCCAAATGTACTCGCGGCGAATCTAATCACACGCAGCCACCTAAAACGTCTCAAGAGACATACTATAGTGAGATATCATAATTTAAATATAACGAGTAGCTATCCTCACTGGAGGAGGCACACGAAAGAAAGAAAAAGAGAAAGCCCCACATACTATGTGCTTATAGTAGAGTACTGATTGCAGTTTAGCACAGAAAAAATATGGGGCGGTTTACCTGGTTAATAACTTGCGAAATTTTCCAAAGTGTCGGTGAAGAATACGTTTTCAGAATTCCATTGAATAGCGTCACAAGATACAATGAGTCCTGCCTTAAGAGTTCTGTAAGGACTTTTTTGCATCCACTTTTTCTTACTTCGTTCTTATCCATAAGTTATCATGTAGCCCTTATTGATGGTTTACGAACTGATGGAAATCAATATCCTTAATTGCTTTATTGGGAGCAGCTGCGGAATCTCTATTTTGTAGAATTAGCCATGAAATCATGTGTTTCCTGGGTATTGGATTGGAAATGTCGGGAATATATTCCAACAAACCAACTGAACTGCCATTTTCAACACAACTGTTGCTTTGTCTATTTCATCTGTAGTTTTCAAGGCAACATATAGAGTTACAGTTCGTAGCTTTTTATTTCACGAACGGCTTCCCAAACAGTATTTCTTCTGTATAATGACGGACCTCTCTCTTGAGTGAGCGCCTTAGACATTATTGTAAGTGTCACTGAGATGTGGTGGAGGATCAGGCAGGACAAGAATAAAAAAATTGGCCAAGTGCGAGTCAGACTCGCACATGAATGGTTCCGTAGTAACTAGAATAGTATAATATAATATGTATATTTATTTGACGTATAAAAAAAAACCTTAAAAATTTCTTAAAACTAGCTTATTTACATTTTTACAACTAAGCTAAATAACTTTGTTTTTCATAGTGTTTGTATGAATTACAAAGTTATATTTGCGGTTTTATAAAATATCCTGTATCTCTAAAACTGCTGACCCGATTTCGTTCAAACAAATTTTGGTTAAAAGTTTACATTAAGATCTACAGACACATATTTTTTGTAGATTTTTCACTCCATTATTATAGAAGTTAGAGGGGGTGACACACACATTTTACCACTTTGGAAGCTTATATCTTTTAAACGATTGACTTTATGAAAAAGTAGTTTTAGAAACCCTTATATCATTTTTAAATACCTGTCTATAAACACCACACACGCATAGGTTTCATGAAAAAAAATATTTTCAGTTCTAGTTCCATGTACGGGGACCCCTCTCTTTTTATATATTTTTAATTTTTTTTCTTATAATCGGAGAGGTTTACAGAATACATCTACCTACTAAGTTTCACATGTATAGTCTTAATAGTTTCGGAATAAAATGGCTGTGACATACGGACGGACGGACAGACAGACAGACAGACGGACAGACATATCGAAACTATAAGGGTTCCGTTTTTTGCCATTCAGTAAGTTTCAATTCAGTCCAAAACGTCGATGGGCCAATTAGTTGGGTCTATTGTTGAAATAGTAGTCAAACAGTTTTATCAATGCTGTTTTTTAGACCTCTTCCACGGGTTGTTATCAATATTGAGCCCCAGTGTAGATATTTGGCATTCTAGTCGCCTCCTGCAACAAATTGAGTTCCCAGACTCTCAAAGAATTCTGTCCGATATTGCGATTGTAGTGCCCTGGATATGAGTGAATTTTGGAATTTCATAACATGGTGTACAACGATTTTATAATAAATGTCGTTTTTCCGTGCGCAATTCCATCAGAGTGGTTGGTGAAGTAAACATTGTATCCTTTAATTCCAATGAGTTTGTTGCAGATGGAGTGAGTTTCTGGTAATAACTTCTCATCTTCATCCTTGTCGGGTGACAGCTTGAGCACATGACTTTTATACCCGTCTTTTGACTTCTCATTTTTCATTAACGCGTAATTTTTTGGCAGACTTGTAAGGCCAGGGCCCGAGTTACAGCAGCATTGGGAAAAGATTGAAAATACGATACATTCTGAACCTTGATATTTTCAGTTAATCTTCTGGTTATCTTTCCGAACCTATTGAGCTTTTCTTTCTGATGAAAAATTATGGAAAAATAATTTAAATTCTTTGATGCTGTCATTGGACATGGACTTCTAATCTGGTCAACAAAAAAATCCAAATACCAAAAAAGAAACGATTTATTTAGTTTATATACTCCAACAATTGATAGATGCATTCATTCATACCTTTTTTCTGAGGATAGCTCTTTTTAATTTAGCACTTGTTGCCATGCTCCATTAGCATTGGTAAGTCTGTCAGTTTGTTCAGTTTCATTTACTTTCACCTAATTCGTTAGATTGCGAACATGTATTAGTGATGCTTATTATTGACACGGAACAGGCCTGGATGTAAAATTTGTCGAGTCAATCTCTTGCATTTCCATCATTTTTTCGATTTCCTCTGCACTGAATACACTACTTAACCTTTCCAAATCGAAAACATGATCCCAATCAACGGTAGTCTTGTGAACTAGGCAAACTCTTGCGTTTTCTCCTATATATATTTTATATTTAGATAGCATATTTTTTCTGAAGTACCCAGGCACTATGAGACGTTCTGTGTATGTGCACCCAGGTACAAAACATTTGGCACTTGACAAACCAACTTTTCTGTATGTGTGCAATTCAATATGTCGGGGCTTATCCAACACTAGCGGAGGCTCTTCTTCATTTATACTTTCTCGACGAACAGCGTCTTGAGCCCAAGTCCAACAGTCATCGCACACCAGTGAGTGACTACTGACCTGTAAACAGTATGCAATAAACTCACTATAGATCAACTTAATTATATATCGACATACTTTATACATTTGTGCTTAATTATATTACACACCTGTCTGGGACATATTCTTCTTGAGATGACATCTCTTACCGGCCCATTCGGTAACAAATGTGTTCGGCGTCTCACTATTGAAGTAGAACATGCAACACAAACATTCCTACTATCTATTGGTTGGTTATGATTGGCTGCACGCTGCACCTTTCTTCTAGCTGATACCCAGCATGCGTAACAAACTCGTTCTCCAGGGAGTATCTAAAACATAATAGGTAGTATAATCTAAATGCGGTCATAAACCAAGATAATTAATGAAATAATGACAATCGGCGATGCGCCATCGTTACATGGTGGACATCCCACCCATACGTACAAAACGTTTTGGGAATACTTCCATTGTGCGTACGGCTAAAGAGTGGAATTTCCTGCCGGACTCTGTATTTCCTGGTCGCTAAAACCTGGGAGTATTTATGTCAAGAGTGAATAGGTTGCTTCTAGGTAAGCGTGCTCCATCTTCGACCACATCATCGCTTACCATCAGGTGAGATGGTGGTCAAACGCGAGCCTATTATCAATTTATAAAATTTATTTTTTAACACTTTATCCGCACGACTTAATATCAGTTGTCATGCCCCAGCGTCCAGCGATTAGTGATTCGAAAAATAAATACCTAAGACAAAGAGGGTGGTGCATTACGATAATATCGACAAATAATATTGCTATTAATTACTAGTATATATGAATCAATTGGGAATCCCAGCAAAGGTGAGGACCGAAACAGTTGCTCTATAAAGCACAAGTTCGATCGTGTATCAAGTTCTGATCACATTTCTGGGATGGATCTGCCAAATACCAGCTTGTTGATCATTGGCACCGAGGCAACGGTAGAGTTAGATAAATGATAATGATAAATGATATTGCAAATTGGTTATTAAATAACATATTTACACGTCATTTTTTTCATAAATTTAAACTAAATGAGGCCGGTGTTTCCTAACTGACTACCCTGGGAAGAAACAACGAAACAAACTCAGGGGTCCGTCTCTTTTAAAGTGCATACAATCTACACTGGTTTAATTATAAGAGAACCTTGTAGGTTACAGTCTGAAGCAATCTTTTGAGGAAAAATGCTCACAGATTTGAGTGGGCCTGTCCATATAGTGCAAACATTTGTCAGATGTCGTATAGCTAAACTTAGATCAAGGAGCGTAACGATTTGACGAACACTACCAAGGTATGGACGTTTTGATAGGCCGCAAAAAGCACTCAAACTGCCAGACAATCACGTTTAACTCGAATAAAACCACCTGCATAGTTCACATATTCACAATAGTTTATAAAGATAATGCAGATTACAATATGAAATGGCCTTTTGAGGAAATAACCACATAGATTTGAGTAGACCTATCCTGTCAGTGCAAGCCTTTGTTAACTGACAAAGGCTTGCACTGACATATCTATAAGCTCAACTTTGGACTACTAAGGAGGTCAACGACCTGACGAAGAGCCTTGAACATCGTCGACGAGTGTGTAAGCTTGTCGATTTTCTCTTTATTACAATGCGGTTGCCACCAACTCCACCAATATTCCACCAGACGTAAGGTGATGTACCTTCGTTATGATGGGCGTCCCACCCATACGCATTCTGAGAATACTTTCATTGTGCGTACAGATAAATAATGAAATTCCCTGCTGCACTCAGTGTTTTAAGTCAAGAGTGATTGGGGTTACATCAAGTGTAACATGATTCAGATATCGTAATCAAGGGCTGAGCATTCACATCTATAGTTGACAAATAGTTGCCCATACATTAATAATTAAATCACTTATTTCTTAAATTAATTGAATACTTACAAGTGAAAACAGGTACAATAAGTTATTAAACAACATTTACCTATGGTTTCTAATAATTCAGTATTTAAAATAATATTTTTGTTTATGCACAATACACTTTCTCCAGGATAATACCTACAGGTTGTCTTAAAAGAAAGTTTATATTTGTTTAGCTTACTTCGTAAACGTAACTATTCGGCGGCATACGAAGGACATGTCAATCGGCAGCCTACCGATTGACATATAATAATAATACGCTATGCTGCCGTCACAACATGACACTGGCAGAATAGTCGACACCGGCTCAGTTGCCAAGGAAAAAAATTTTATTGCGTTAAAATTTGCGTATGCACAACAGGCGATTCGCTATCGAAAAACTGCCCTGCATCCATCCACGGTTAGAAATCGAATATACTTTACAAAGGCCTGTGCGATAAGACCACCCATTGTACACTAGTATATTTTTTTCACATCCATTGAAATATTGTAAGGTTTACAATAAAGTATATAAAATAAATATATAAACAATTAATACAAATAGTTTTTAGTTGTTTATATACAACTCGGATGGAATAGGCCATTTTTGTAACAAAAATCCAATGTAAGCGGTAAAAGGGTTAACACACCTGTCGTGGAGCTATCTGCGCTGCGATTACATCTCTCTCAGGACCCTGTGGAATACTGCATGATCTTCTCTGAGAGAGAGAATATTTGCACCAAACACAAATATGTTGTGGTTGTCCAGAATTAGCTGCTGGTAAATCTAACAGCCTGCAGACATGTACCCAGCATCCATGGCAAACAACTCCACCATTAGGTATCTGAAATTAGATCATGAAGTAGTTTGTATTACTAAAAAGCCTTGTTAAGGTTAAATAATGTAGGCAAATAATAGTTACCTGTCTTGGGGCAATTACATTGGATATAGCATCTCTCTGAGGCCCGCTTGATAAATAGTGAGTCCTCTTTTTTGTTACTGACATTTGGCACCATACGCATACATAGGTGTTGTATGGTTCTAATGAATTCTGTTGAATTACTTTAGTTTCACAAGTGTTCTCAAGAAGATTTATAAAATGATTAAAACATGCCTCACATAAGGAAGCATCAGGAGTAATCTGAAAAACAAATTTTTATATTTAAATATATTGTATGCATATTGGGCAGTTACCTGCAACTCCACGACCAAGTGCATATTATGCATATAAATATATTCTGAAAACAGGTATAGTTAACACAAAGCTATTCAGTTACTTATTATAAGTTCGAAGTAGCAAGTGTTTATAGCAGTCCATCTGAAAATATATTCTTACATCATGGTCCATGTCTTGTTCAATAATAGACAAAAGCTCTGGACCTAAATTAGCTACAATGTAGTGGATTACACCACTGGGTATATTTTGGTTGCACTTCACACAAGCCATTTTGTTCCAGGCCACAGCACCTGCAACAGGCAGAGTAATGGTTAATAAAACGTGTGCTTTAATCCAACTGTTTTGTACCTAAATGTTTTTAATTCATATACCTATAGTTTCACAACAACACCAACAACAACAACAGAAGATTTCCAACAGGCAGACAAATTAAACTTCAACTTCAACTCTTGTTAAGTGACCTTTGTGGAGGAGTCACCACAATTTTACCAATATCACGTGTACAATGATAGACCATCAAACGCAGGAGGTTGTTTGGTACCAATACTGGTACCAATACTGGTACCAAACAACCTCCTGCGACGGTGAAAAGTACTAAACTAAATTAAAAACCGGAATGCTACGCAGACACAGACAAATTCATAGAAATTCTGAATTAAAGTACCATTAACTAAAGCCAAAATAAATCCTAGAATAAGTAGCAGCGCCCCTAAGACGACCCACTGACCCAAATTTCACAAAACCATTATACAAATCACAAAAATAATGTCAAAACTTTAAATAACACTAAAAGTTGCAAAGTCGAGACCATTATGATAAATATCAAATAACAGGGGCACCGACGTCCAAGCTTTGCATCTGATAAAGAGATAGCTTTAAATAAGGATCCGATAAACTGTTTATGATGTGTTTATGTCATCAGTCATGTCAGTTTATGTTATGTCAAAACAAAACATGATTTTTAATTTTTCGTTCGGAAGTAAACTTCATTAACTATTAAAAAAAATAACGATAAAATCTATTATATTCTATTTTTTGTTAATGGCAAGTGGAGCCGATGTCGAAAGTAAATTGGAAAAGCAAGTGTGTATGATTAGAGACAGAATGGATTAAGAAAAGAAAAATGGTAAACTCAGAACAGGAACGGTAGTCTCTGTTTCTTCAATTGGTACAGATGAACTTGTTGGGTTAGTACAGGACTTATGGTGAACGCAGACCTAGCCGCACCGCAGTCTCTACAGTCCCCGCAGTCATCGCTTTATGTTAATGGCCTCGCACATCTATCCGCACCGCAGTCTCTACAGTCGTTCCCGTCGCCACACGCATCGCACTTGCAGTGTTGCCTGATTTTTGAAAGCATTATCTGTACCGATGATTTAAAAAATCTGTAAAAAATCTGTATTTGGTATTGGTATTTTGCTCTTTTGTGTAATTTTATCTGTAATAAGCAAGTAATTATTTATACGAGAACAAGTAATTTTATTATAAACCGTTGACAGAGTTTCTCTGTCTACATTATAACTCTGGCAACACTGCGCGCCGTGGATGCGAATGACGTCATCCGCGCTGCGCTAGCCGCAGCGTCCGCTGCGTGCGGGTGACGTCATCAGCTGCGGCTTAGGGAGTTCGGTCGTTTCAGGGACTGCGGCGACTGCGGCGCGGGTAGGTGTGTGAGGTTGCATAGAACTTCATATAAAGAATTCGAATGCAAAGACTGCGGCGCGTGCGGTGCGGCTATGTCTGCGTTCACCTTTAGGATGTTTACACTGTGGCTGTCCGAGAGATACTCTAACGATAAAATCATCACACTTATTTAAAATTCAATGTGACGAGTATAAAAGTCAAAAAGATGTATACGAGAAAAATAATATATTTTGTTAGTGGTGCCAGGCAATGCTTAGCCGTTGACCAAAGAAATAGCCAGCTTTTGGGTCGCGGGAAGCTTCAACGAGCCTTTTCGATATGTCTTTAAAAAGGCTGTGAGCACACGGACCCTATGGTCCGAGAGTTTCGACCCCAAAAGACTCGAAAATATAGTTATCACCGAGATGACTATATTTACGCCGCTTGAGGTTTTCCGCAGCCGCAGCGGGAGCGCCAGCACAACATGATGAATTGGGAAGATGGGATGGCGCGACAGTATCGACACAAGTTGCGTCCCACACTAAAGGCCTACCCCATCTTCCAAGGAAACAATGACATGCCGTCCGGTCTCTTGCCATCGTCACGCGCCAGTCCATTGGGTTCCAATAAGGCTGGAACGCCGACGGTGACAAGGGCTCGTCGGATAATGTCACTTAAATTGGCATGTCGAGCAAAACGACCCGCACTACGGTTGCAAGAGAGTCCATGGTGCACAAGGCTGTTGACCGCTTCCCCACAAATACAGCGATGAGGGGAACAACACGGGGCTCCTAGGCGTAGTGAAGCAGCGATGCGGAAAGTGGTATCGTCAAACAGAGTGCCTAGATTTGAGGACGGTAGAGCGTGTAACCAAAGACCTGATTCCCACTTTCCCACAGCCAGCAGACGTGCACACTCAGCAGAAGTAGCAGACGTGGTTAGTAAATTATTCAGAACTACTCTGGAGAGCGGCTCGTCCCACTGCCTCTGGGAAGATGTTATAACAGGTAGCTCAGAATTCAGACAAGCAAGATTCCAGGTATCAATAGCCTCTGTGAAGCACGGCACATTAAAATCAATCAGTGTGGAAGCCAAAATATTCCTGATTAATTTCTCAGTGCTGTGGACCGAGGAAATGAAAGCCGGTAAACTAATACCAGAAATTTTGCGGATTCCGAGCCCTCGCGGAATGCGGAAGGGAAGAGAGGCCCAAGCTCGGTCATCCAAAGCCACGTTCAAAATAAAGGATAAAGCTCGTCTGATAATTTGATCCATTTGAACTAAAAGTTGATGGTGCTTCCACAAATGGGAAGCACGAAGAGAGTATGTCAATTTAGGGCCGAAACAGCCGAAACGAATTATAGTGATGGCCGAGTGCATATTGATTTGGAGCAATCTTTCCGAAACGTCATTGAATTTATTAATTTGTTCTGCAATGAAGTCGGGAAAGGAAGTATCAAAGATTGGAGAACCAAGGAGATGGAGAGAACTTTTCTCAGTAATTTGTGCTCCAGGTGCTATTTCGTTAAATTTAGAGAGAGTCAGTAGTCTGTCAGTGTTATCTGTTACAAATAATTCACATTTTGAGAGGTTGAGGTCAAGACCAATACAGTGTAGTTCATTAGGGTTCCGTAGTCAACAAGAAACCCTTATAGTTTCGCCATGTCCGTCTGTCTGTCTGTCTGTCCGCGGTTTAGCTCAAAAACTATTGGTACTAGAAAGTTGTAATTTGGCATGAGTATACACGTTAGTGACGTTGAAAAAGTGGTAAAATTAAATTTTGAAAAAAACTATTATTTAGGGTACCTCCCCTACATGTGAAGTGGGATGATAATTTTTTTCGTCCTTCCCATAGTGTGGGATATCGTTAGATAGGTCTTTCAAAAATATTAGCGGTTTGGGAAGACTGTTTTTTGATTAAGTAAACTGTTCAGCACCAAGCCAGCCAACGGTACTAGTATGCTGAACTGTCCACGGTTCGTGGAGCCCTAAACGTTGCTTACAAACTCAATATGGGCTCTTGGGCCCTACCAATATATAATACTAATAAATATGTACACTTATAGCCTAGACTTACCTGAGCTGTAGACGCCAAGCGCGGATCTGCTTTGATCACGTCCGTGCGGTATGTGTTTAAGTGTGTATGATTGTGTAATGATGTGAAGGTGGTGTCACGGCGGTCACAAAGGACACAAGCTGCAATGTGTGGTCCGGGCCGGGATGCAGTACAAACTTCGCACCAGATTGGAGCAGCTATTTATCACCAATTCACTATCACTTTCAACAATTCGCGTGCCATTCGGTCTAGGCGTCAATACGGCGGTATTGTTCCAAAATATCCCAGGTTTTTCCTCAATTCGGGATTACAATTTCAACATATCGTTAGTCGCGACCAAATTATCTTTTAACCGCGTAGATTCCACAGGATTTTTAATTTCAATCAATGAATCGATCTCAACAAACAAGGCGGTTGCTTTTTACAAAGAACGGATATGTCAAAATCTATCTGTCAAGACAAAAGTTATGTCAAGTGTCAACATCAAAAGACAATAGAATGTTGCCACACCAAAAATATGCGTTCAAATACGTTCTGGACGCAACATAAACCGTTCGTGACTTATCAAGCTTTAAAGTACCAATTTTCGTTAGAGTCAAGTGTCCCTCCCCCTCTACCAACTAAACGGTTGTAGTTAGAAATTCAAATGTCATGGCAGTAGTACCTGTATATAACGAAGTTTAAAGGAAAACTATCACACATAAGTGGGCTTTACAAGTTTACGAGTAATAGTCGACCAATTGTATTTGACTCGAAAATTTCGAACAACTCCATAGAAATGTCGATGGATGGCGCTAAGCATCAGTTGGCTGTTATAAAAACTACGGAACCCTACACTGCACATGGCTCGACACGCACTTGACCGGTATTTATTAAGAAATTTAGGTTTGCTAAAATATTTTCTACATCACCTCCCAAGGTTCAAGTTTTAAGCATTGCCATACAACGAGGCAATGTCGCCAGTATCTTGCTTGGGTACGTTGCCAGCCGACAGCGTTGAGGATCAATTTTTTTATGCTTTATTCTAGTTTGTATTTTATGTTAAATTAAGTTATATTTTATCTACTTATATAGGCCTATTTGAAATAAAATATATTTGATGTTGATTATGTTGTGCCAGAGCACATCTCTTTTGTATTTGAGCACAGATTTATAATCTTTATATGTCTGTGTATTTGAGACTGGATTTCAGAACGAAAACAGGCTAAAAATGGGGTGAACACTGCCTTTTTATCCCACCAGATGTCGCATGATCGCGTTTGACTAAGTTTAGGGATACGATATCGAAACGAAACTATCGATACCAGTATCGTATCAAAAGAATCGATACCAATATAAGTATCGCAACAAAAGTATTGGTACATACATTTGCGAATTTGAGGTGTCCAAGACTTTAGCTATTTTTAATAATTTTTGTATGGACCGCACTCAAATAAACTGCATGTTTATTTAATAGTATCATATTTAAGTTTTAAAATTAACTATAATATGCAACCCAAGTATCACGGATATTAAAATATCACAGTATTAACAACAAAAATTGTGTAAAATATTCATGTCCCACCTGTATGTCTGGCACTTTCAAGTCTCAGGTAATATTATACAAATTAGATGGCATCACTGTTTTAGGGTGTGTAGACGTAAGTTGATCTCATAAATATAATTTAGAGCCCTTTATTTCGAATATGGGCTTAAAATAGCTCATAATACAATTTTATTGTTGTCCCAAGAATATGACCGAACCGGAGTTCCGGCAATAGTCATGGTGAATTTTTCATACTCCTCCCCAATATTACCCTTAAATACGGTTGTTTTTCATTTCCGGAAACATTTATCTTGTCTGTAATTTAACCGCTTGTTTGAAGCAAACCTCAGTGTCAACTAAACCTGTGACGAAAGTAGGCGCGTTACGGTGGTCCAGAATTGGAGTTCCAGATAGTAACAGGATTTTTTGAGGTATGTAGGAGTTTATTAAGTTATTTGCCGAAACAAAATCACATTTTGGTTTATAAATTTTTGTAAAACAAGCCGAAACTAGTTATAAAATAGACAGAACAGGTTGAATTAATTTTTAAAGTTTTGGTGTTATGAATTCGTCACATCCGGTTCGTAACGTATTGAATTATTTTGTGACGAACTGGAACTATTAGGCTGATGCTACATTTGGATGAATGGTATTAAAATAAATAATCCTTCTAACATTATAAATGTGAAAGATTGGATGTTTGGATGTTTGTTGCCGCTAATCTTTGGAATAGTTGAACAATTTAAAATAAACATAGATCGTGACCTAGAATCAAAATATTATGGTAAACTTGGTTCAAATTTTATGTACTTATGTACACGCTGGTGTAGAATACAATAATATAAATAACAGTGAAAAAAAAATAGTTGAAACAGTGCGAAGATATTTGTAGGTAGGGTTATCTATAAAGGAAAAAAAAAACAGTGTGCAAACTGTAACCTTCAAATCAGCACATGATTACTGCACGACCCCTTGCATAGAAATTTAATTATTTAAAAAATCCCTCGTTTTTTAATAACTGACGAAATGTTTACGCTAGTGTGTCTAGAATCATTATATTGAATTCATGGTTACACTTTTTTTTTAAGTTTTTCTTGTCAAAGTTGCTGTTTGTTTCATTTCAGTGAACATGGTCCTCACGGCAGCAGAAAGAGTTAGCTCTTTCTGCTGCCGTGAGGACCATGTTCACCGATTCTTCCGATTCCGATTCGACCGGTTCTGCGATACCGGGAGAAATTGAAACAAAACCCTGAAAATTTTGAAGAGCAGCGGAAGAAGCAGTTAAACAGACTTAAAAAGAATAAAAAAAAATAGTGACTTAAAAGAAGAAGATAAAGAATCTAGAAGAAAACAATGAAGTGAAGAAAAGAAAAAACAGAAAATGAAAAAGAACAAATAAGAAAACGAAGATCAAAGAGCTACCCCAAGTTCATCGAAGTCTTAGTCTCAAAACCTGTGCTCAAAACAGCGCAGCTCCAGTCTTAAAAATTCGTTACAAAAAAATAATATGTAGGAGTTTTATTAAAAGTTTAATATGGCAACATTATTAAGCTGTCAAAATCTGTGATTACAATTGTCAGTAATTTGTAAACACAATTAATATTCAACAATAATCGCTTTAATATGGGTAAAACAATAAAAAGTAACGTGCGAAAGCTGCTACATACTATGATCAGTAAGCTTAAACAAAAACAAGAAGAGAAAGAAATTGTTTTTCAAGAAAAACAACAATGTTTAGATGCGATCTCGGATTTTTTAGGTTAGTACGACTTTGTAATGTTGATCCTTGGTGGCTGATTATTAGATATACCTATTTACGATATTATGATACGTTTTCTTATCTTTATAGATAATATTGGAGATATTCAAAGAATCTGTGACTTGTCGAAACGTTAAAAAATTTGGAGTAAAATCTTTAATAGAAATTCAGACTAAGTTCTTAGAAGAAATATCTTCATTAACCGGTACGTATGTTACGGATAAGCATGTTTTGTTGATGACTTGTGTTATTTGACATTATCAAATTGTTGGGTACCTTAATTTTTTAATATGCATTTCATACTTTGTTTTGCAGAACACTAAAAAAGGAAGGATCTGTGAATGAATGGATGTGGAGCACTCCAGGAAAAAAAAACGCACACACAAAAGCTCAGTGTTGGATTTAGACAGTTTTGATATTGATTCAATAAGAAATAAAATCAATGAATTTTATATTGTGAGAAAGGAGGTCCGAACATTGCGAACATTGCTAGTAAAATTACATTCTAGCATTGGCTTTAGTGGATGTAGAGAAACTCTGCGTGAAATATTAATTGCTAATGGGTATGAGTTCAAGAAAAATAAAAATGAACGAACGGTTCTTGTCGAACGTTTTGATATTGCTGCTTGGAGACATCTTTATCAAGAAAATGCTGCTAAACGAATGGAAGGAAAACGAATCATCTATTTAGATGAAACATATGTACACAAAAATTATAAGCCTAAAATGTCTTGGCAAGATCTAACAAAACGAGTGGTGCCCCTAAAACAAAAAAAACACTGATAAAAACCTTATTTGGCTGAATAGCTGCAGAAGATTGAAAGAAAAATGACAAATCATGTAAAAAAATGTGGAAAATAAAATAATACAAACAAAGAGATCACATAACAGAAAAATATTGGAAAAAATCATAATAAGTGTAGGTGATGACGACTCCACTGATACAGAAGAATCCCTAGAGGTTGAATTTTTGGACTCGGATTTTGAGTACGATGATTAAATAATTATCATATTCAAAACGCCTGTAGTTGATAAAAAAAAATTGTTGAAGAAATTTAATAAATTACTTAAATGTGAAGTAGGTTAATATATACTAATAAATAAATCTACACATTCGTATTTTTAATGAATCCATGACAGTCAAGGCTCCGAGACACCAAACGGAGTCTTTATAACATTATGTGGTATTATCCCTAAATTAGAAATTAGTGCGTAAACAACTATTATATAAATTGATTGTCGTAAATACATAAAATTTCCAAGTATCAAAACACTTTTCTCCTACTATAGTCAGTAATACCACATAATGATTTTGTGAATTTGCCGCGCTTTCTCAGGGCACGCTTTCGTTAGCCAGACTCTAGTGATGATGTATTCATATAACACTCTCTGAGACTCGATCACAAGTCCGATACATCGACTATCATCAATACATCGACTCGAGCCTGTGCGTTGTATCATTAAGATGCTCCGTAGAGGCGTAAAATGTGTTTTGAGTGTGCAAAGAAAGCTATTGAATTTAACTTAATTGATTCGATCAATAGGTTGCTTAGCTCAAAAAGCTAATATTTAAACTGGTTTAAAAGTCAATGTATTGAGTTTAAGACAGAATTCGCGCATGGCAATACCGTTTTAGCCTTCAAGCGTGTCTAGCCTAGGGATGAGGGTTTTTATAAATATCAATAACATTATATATCGAATTATGTCAATATATCGATATTTCTTCATTTTTCAATAGCTTATTGAAATCCAATGAAGTTTTAGTTATATCAAACGTTTATCGATTATCATCATCATCTGCTTAGTTTTTTTCCAAATATGTCGAAGTCCATTTCCAGTCTAACCGGATGCATCTAAGTATTAGTGTTTTACATGGAGCGACTGCCTATCTGACCTCCACAACTCCCTAGGTGGGTATTTGTGGCTTTACCTAACGTAATGACTGTCAAAGATGTATAAATGACAGCCGGGACCAACGGCTAACCGTGCTTAACCTTGAAGATAGACCTGTTTAATATTATAAAGGTGAAAAGTTTGTTTGTTTAAACGCGTTAATATTCGAAAGTACTGGATAAATTTGAATGAAATGGTATGGAATAGCTTAAAGCATGAGAAAGGTTATAGGCTACTTTTTACCCGACTGCAAAAGAAGAATGGTTATATTTTAAATTTTTTAACATCTTAAAGTACATGAGAGCGAAGCCCCACGTGACTGCTGTTAGATGTGGATAATTGTTTACACTTATCTACTTATTATAAATTATCACAAATTCGGATAGGTATATCTCTGTTTTTCTTTTCGTACCTATTTTATTTAAATCCAGTGTTTTATACTAGTTATCGATTTAAAATAGCATTCTATCTGATCTTGTGGGTATTTTAATTGGGGAAGGTGTTTCTATATTTCAATACGATATTATATTGAATTTTTGATATAGATAAATCGATAAAACCATATAATTGATATCAATAAATATCGATATCGATATTTATAAGTTTATCGATATATCGTTACATCCCTAATCAAGCCTTCCTCCCCCCAGGGTTGCCAAATGTACGAGGTTCCTCGTACAAATACGAGATTTGTGGTCTTCCGTACGAGGTACGAGGACACTATCAACCTCGTGTGTTAGCGCCTCGCCGCATGCCCAGTATGTACATATGTAACAAATAGATATTGGGCTTGTCAAGCAAGCGTCCGGGCCGCCAAGAAAGCCACCGCGGGCCGCAAGCGGCCCGCGGGCCGCGGGTTGAAGACCCATGACCTAGACCATAGCTATATTCCTATCGCAACCAAGATATTTTTCATGTGTTTTATGTGTTGTAATTTTAGGGAATGTATTATGACAAAGAGAAATAAAACAATTATTTAAATCATTATTGTTTTTTAATAAATTGTAAATAGTTTTTATAAATGTATTTATTTAGGATTGCAGGCTCCAAATGATGAAGGTTAAAATTTATTAAATGAATTAACATTTCACTTATGTACACATCATCTTTAATAATAAAAATTACCTTCATGTCTTTAAATGTATATACAATAAAATTGCAGTACTTTCTCCCTGTACATAGCAGCTGTCCTTGAACCTGAGCATAGTAGGGATGGGTTTTTCTTAAAAAAAGCTGTCCATAACATTTTTCAAGGTATGGTACAGTCACTTCATTAATAAGGCTGTTTCTTGATGCATATGGGCATTTTACCTCCACTAATGTTTCTTGCCCTATTAATCCATCCGGAGAAGCTGCTAAAAAAGGATATGTACTTGATATAAATAAACCACATTTCTCTATCATTATTCCAAAATTTTCTTCATATTGGGATATTGCTATAGGTTCATGAACTTTTCCATGGACTACTGCTCTTGTATGGACAGCTTTAGGTGCTAAAATTCTTTGTATCAAGGAGTCACTGTATGTTTTACTGTGACACACTGTATAAAACATGCTGGCTGTGATTCTGCATGATCTTCTTTCATGCCACTCCGGAGAATCAGCCTGCTCTCTTGTATTTTTTTCAACTTGCTCAGTTTTTGCAGAGGTCACATTTCTTAAAAGTAAATTCTCTAAAAGTAAATCATGTGAAGACTCTTTTAAACATGGGTAGTGGTCCCATTCGATACCATGAGGATTAGCGGGTTGTAGGGTCTGTAAAATAGGCATAGAACTTTCCCCATAACCTATGGCTAAATTACTTACATAATCTGTGTAATTATTCATTATATCTTTCTCTCGTAAAGGATTATAATTACACGATTTTAATCTCTTGTGGGGTAAATTGTGAGCAGCAATCGGCGAGTTATAAAATAATTTCTTGGGTCTATTAAACATCATCAGCTTTTGTGTACTTGTTTGATTTAATTTAATCATTTTGTTCTGCACTATATCACACACACCACACAAAAGGACAGCTACATGTTTACAACATGTATGAATACCACCCCCTGCTGCACATTCACAATGGCTTTCTTCCACACCTTCACAGCTCAATTTCACATCAACCACATATGCAACTTTTTTCATGCTAGCTTTGCATTCTCCTTTGATAAATGTGTGCACACTGACCGAGCAAAAACGGGCAGTTAAAAGATGGCGAGATTCGTATAAAAGCTCCCCGTTTGGCTTGGCATTGTATCTTTCAAAATATTCTTGTATTTCTTGCTTCGTGATATTTGGAAGTGACGAATCCGCATTTATGTCTTTGAATTGAATTGATCCGAGGCTGGAGACTGATACATGCTATCATCCTGGATGTCGCAATCCGTACCAAAGTTTTGTTTCCGCTCATACGCCTCTAGTCTGTAAAGATATCATACATTTAGTCTACAAATCTTGTACAAGCTTGACGAAGGAAAATAACCTCAAATATTTAAAATGCTTACCTTTCAATCAAATCAGCCTTTTTTCCGGAAATTGACGCATTCCTTCTTCGAAGCTCATCTTTAAGTTGAGATATAGTCATCAATGAAAACATTTTGTATTTATTTATCAGTATTTTGTTAAAAAAATCACAACGATTCGCTACAATAGGAGAGATCTATCATAAACAATAGTGAATTAGTGATGTTATACTCGAGTTACTAACTCGAGTTGGGATTCACTCGAGTTGAATTCTCTTTAATTCGATTTAGTAAATTTGAATTCTCCCACCCTAGCGCGTCAGCCGAATGACAGACACTGAGATGGCGCGAAATTTGCCGATCATTTATGACTATATTCATTCATTTAATTCGTTACAAATGTCAATTATGTCAATGTCACAACAACACAACATTGCGTTGTTGCAGATTTGTGGTTATTTTGGAGTGCCGGTTGTTATTGTTGTTACTTTTTCTAATTATTAGGTACTGTATAGAAAAAATGCCGGGACCTAAAAGGAAATCTGTTGTTTGGGATGTATTTGAATCGCCAGTGAATGGACATGCTAAGTGCAAACAGTGTTCAGATTCATACAAATATAGTTTTGTTATTAATTAATAGAAATACTTACTTTATTTATGTTACGAAAATTTAATCCTAAATACATAAAACATTAATAAATGATAAATAAATACTTTTTATAAATTTAAATTCTACCTACTTTAATTATAATGGTCCCCATACATATTTATGCTGAATCTGTTTAATTTTTTTAAATATTGTTACGAAAACAAATCATTTACTCAGTTTCATTTCACCCAATTAACTCTAGTTATTTAACTTGAGTTGAACTCGAGTTACGTGACTTTCAACCATAGTTAACTCGAGTTGTGTTTATTGAGTTGGTACATCACTAATAAACAATGTACCAAAGAGATAATACCTTGCAATGTACTGTACTGTCCACAGAGTATCTATAAATGTACAGTCGTTCAGAGCGCCATCGCCATCTACAAACAGCTTTGCGTGTGGCTCCCCATTATGTACGAGATTTTGATAATATGGCCATACGAACATTTTGCATCACCATTTTACAATAGTAAAGTCATTTTAATAAAGACAGAGATAAGAAACCGGCTAACTGTGGAAACAGTGAACGGCACACTTCTTGCTGCAGACAGTGCAAAAGGTTCAACTCGTACTGGAATAGCGATGGCCGTTTTGTAACATCAATAGTTGTACAACTATCTATTTGAGTTTACAACCATCACTCGTTTTCTAACCAAGCATAACTATCTATTTTCACAACGTACGTTATGACAATAACTGCAGCTGTAACAACCATCGGTTGTTTTGTAGCGCATAATAACCGTAGCTATCTCATAACGCTCTAGAAATCACGCAATAGATATCGTAGTTGAAGTTGGCTACGTAGCGGTATCGCAACGGTTAGAGCGAGAAAAATATAGGAAAGGTAGCGCGTCTCGTTCGCACAAAAGCAAAGATGGATGGTTATGATTTATTGCATAATGTGACGAATCTTATAAACACGAACGTCGATAATTGAATGAGTAACTTTCGCCACTTAAAAAATATTATTTGAAAATTGAGTTTGGTGTTGACCTTGATACCCGCATGTGTTCCATTTCCCATTTCTCCACGATTGTTTTTAGGGTTCCGTAGCCGGATGGCAAAAAAAGGAACCCTTATAGTTTAGATATGTCTGTCCGTCCGTCCGTATGTCACAGCCATTATATTCCGAAACTATTAAAACTATACATGTGAAACTTAGTAGGTAGATGTATTCTGTGAAAAGCTTCCCTAATTCAAGAAAAAAAAATTTAAATAATGGGGAGTCCCCATACATGGAACTAGAACTGAAAATATTTTTTTTCATGAAACCTATGCGTGTGTGGTATCTATAGACAGGTCTTTAAAAATGATATAAGGGTTTCTAAAACCACTTTTTCATAAAGTCAATCGTTTAAAAGATTTATAAGCATCCAAAGTAGTAAAATGTGTTTGTCCCCCCTCTAACTTCTATAATAATGGAGTGAAAAATCTAAAAAAAATATACGTCTGTAGATCTTAATGTAAACTTTCAACCAAAATTAGTTTGAACGAAATCGGGTCAGCAGTTTTTGAGATACAGCATATTTTCTAAAACCGCAAATATAACTTTGTAATTCATACAAACACTATGAAAAACAAAGTTATTTAGCGTAGTTGTAAAATATGTAAATAAGCTAGTTTTAAGAAGTCTTTAAGATTTTTTTTTATTCGTCAAATAAATAGACATATTATATTATATTATTATAGTTACTACGGAACCCTTCATGGGCGAGTCTGACTCACACTTGGCCAATTTTTTTTCTAAAGTCGTTAAATTTTGTATGTGTGTTGAAGTGATTTTCATCTATAGTGTTAATAATTGTAAATAAATCTAACTCTTTTGACAATATCAAGTACTTACTTTCTTATTGCAAAAAACCTAAGCATAAGCCTGGATAAGTACGAAAGAAAGTTTAACTGCAACAGATATCACGTTATAAGGCGCCTTCTACACGAGACGTTGTCGAAATAGATAGTTGTCAAAATAGATAGTTTTCACAACGTTATTTGACAACGGACAACGGCTTCGTTACGTTATTAGAAAAACTCATAACGACACATGTCTATACTGGAAAATGCGTCAATTTTGAACCCACAAAAGGAATGTATAGCCGCATGACAATAGATAAAATATACGGCAGAAAAAACGATGACAGTGAGGATGTTCCTGACTAATATTTGGAGAGGAGATGTAAACTAAGTTACAAACCTTGCAAATTTTCATAATAATATAGACACATTTAGTTTTTTTGTGATTTTACTTGATTG
Organism: Tholera decimalis; assembly: GCA_943138885.2. Lineage (NCBI taxonomy): Eukaryota > Metazoa > Arthropoda > Insecta > Lepidoptera > Noctuidae > Tholera > Tholera decimalis. The sequence continues at coordinate 3,379,634 of OW964548.2, forward strand.
AGTAGTAATAAAGATTTTTTGAAATAAGAAGAAAAGTGATGTTTTATTTAGTAGGAAACTTGCAATAGTTTATTTCTAGTAAAAAGTCCTAAATCCAGTAGTTCAATATGCCTTAATTTTGGTTTTAGCACGTTTTGCATGCATAATACCTATATGTACGAGGTTTGAAAGTCAAAATACGAGATTTTTAGCTGCTTAAGTACGAGGTATTTTCTTTTGCGGTTGGCAACCCTGCCTCCCCCTCTTCAGGTCGGGTACCGACCGCCCCTGCAGTCTCAAGAAGAGCGCGTTAGCTGACGTTATTGTCGCGTAGTTTTTAATTTTAATAAGTAATATAAAGATCTTTAGTTTGGTTTGTGAAATTATTTATTCGTTCAAAATGGAGTGGAAAATGCCTATCAATGACATATTTGACGAGGAGGTGACTAAGATCACCGGTACGTTGCTGCCGAAAAACTTCAGCGCCGATGTCCACACCACTAGGTAACTATCCCCAAGTAATTTTCTCAGTCTGGCAATCGTCTTCATAATTAGCTAAAAAGGTGGGCTCCAATTTAAGACAAAGGCAAGTGCAAATAAGGTGATCAATATCGTGACACGCCTTGTCAAGGATTGTGTCCTTATACGTGCGCTGAGAGCGCCCCCGAGCGGCAGGCGGCAGGTGGCGGAGAGATGCATCGTCCACTTAGCGATAGACATAGCGACAGAGATGCATCGCCTATGTGCTGACAGCGCCGCCGCGCTCGCTGCCCGGCTGGGCCGCTGTATTGATTACGCCAAAATGCACCTACACGGTACACCTATACCTACAATCTCCTGAGGGCAGTTAAAAAGCTAATATTTAGTAACATTTATAAGAAAATTATTTTTTAAATCAAAGTTTGACTTTAATAATGATTCAATCTATAAATACCTAAGTAAACACCTAAACAAAATATAATTGACTGCCTATAGTTTTTTAGATATGTTTTTTCCAAGTGATTTTAGCTATTTACATCTATATATATAAAAGAAAGTCGTGTTAGTTACACTATTTATAACTCGAGAACGGCTGAACCGATTTGGCTGAAAATTGGTAGGGAGGTAGCTTAAAACCAGGAGACGGATATAGGATATTTTTTATCCCGGAATTCCCACGGGATCGGGATTTAAGCGGGAAAAACATCCCACGCGAACAAAGAAGAAATGGAGAGTAGGGTAGGGGTAGGGTTGGTGTAGCTGACCCGCCACGACTTCGTTCGTGGCGGGTCAGCTAGTATTAAATAAAAAAACAATTAAAATTTTCATTTGTCTGTCTGGCCTATTCTTAGATAGATAGATTCATTTATTTGCCAGAAATATGGTATTTTACAATTTTTTTTGACATTATAGTTCTTCATTCTTCAGTTCAAGTTTCAAGAAAAGATAGAGCTACATAAATAATTTTCTTGTGATCCCAGAATTCCCATGGGATCGGCAATTATGCAGAAATACTGCATAGGTAATATTAACCCCCATGTGATCACACTCAGCACAGTAAGATTGTAATACAACATTAGTTAATATTAATGGTTAGTCTAAGTGGATTCTTATTTGTTTGGAGAGGTGCCTGTGATAGATGACTCATCAATTAATAATAATAACAGAATTCTTTAGTGAGGTACAATCATAAAGTAATTAACTTCAAGTTAATGTTCACTGCTCCAGCAGGTTTAACTTCAATTTGGTGCAGTCATTTCAAAGGTATGCACACACTTATATTATAGATTCATTTTTATAAATTAAATATAAGTGAGCTGACTTTACAGACTTTATTCTGTGTATTGAACTGTGGTGACTATGTGACAGTGTGTATGGAAAGAGACATGTTGTTCTTTTCCATAAGAACCTAACACTGACTTCAACTAGTGTTTGGAAACAAAACAAGGTTGATAAAATGATAAATGATCGATATTTCAAATTGGTAATTAAATAACACATTTACATGTCATTTTTTTTCGTAAATTTATACTAGAGGAGCCTTGCCTTTTCTAACCGACTATCCTGAGAAGAAACACCGAAACAAAGTCAGAGGTCCGTTCTTTTGAAGTCCATAAAATCTAATACTGGTTAAAAAATTATGTGGGAACCTTGTAGATTAAAGTCTGAGGCGAACTTTTGAGGAAAGATGCTCACAGATCTGGGTGGGCCTGTCCATACAGTGCAACCATTTGTCAGATAACATTTAGGTCAATTTATACCAAGATACCAGACAATCATGTTTGACTTGATTTAGTCCAACCTTTCCCGAGAGTCCTGGTAGACAAACAGTCATGTTTACTTGCAGTGTTTAAAATAAGCTGATATAAACTTTCAATATAAACTTTCCAAATATGTAAGAGTAGTCAATGTGACAAGAATATTGACCTCAATGGTCAAGATAACAATATAAATACAATACATAAATGACTTTTGGTATTGAAGTTTTATAATTAAGTAATCATGAAAATTTTATAATAGTGAAATATCTACTCATCAAATATCAGTGTCCGATTATGGATATATAATAATGACTGTAATACCATCTCTCTAACCACACACTGTCATATTGTCTGTGTGCTCGGTACCTGGAACACTATGCTCCTCTAATCATGTCATTCCTATGACATCACATCGGGATTCGAGGAAGCTCATTTAGCATAGTCCTATACTATATGCCTTTTTTTAGACTTCCTGTCAGAATACTCTTAGAAATTATTTTAGCATATTTTATTGTAATAGCTAATTATTTCTGTGTAGGATGTCTATTTCCAGTTCCTAAATAGCGATTTTTGTAAACATGTCAGCCTTTTCATTTCCATGTATACCAATATGAAATGGAATCCATTGGAATCTCAATTTTAAAACAGTCTAAGAATTATATACCTAAGCTATTGGTATACCTCTGCAACCAGAGGTGGTTCCAGCTAAATGCATTAAACTTTTGCTATCCATGCTAAACAATGTTTTGTCCTCAGGCTACAATGAGCCTAGTATGGTCAAAAGATTAAAACACTCAAAAAAGATTTTTTTTATGTTCTGGTAGTTTTTGGTGCTAATACTAAAAGACTTTGAAATTCTTAGAAAACCTAAGTAAAACGACCAGTCTATATGCACATAATATCCATAACATTTCAAAGTCCTCAGCCAAATTGTTAAGAAGTCATTGATCACGGCTTCACTCTTTCACTTTGTTTATTTCTACTGATAACAGATATCTCTATACTAATAAGTAAGTAATAGATAACAGTTTATAGAATATCTACTATAAACTGGAAAAAATTGTTTATTTAAATGCGCTAATCTTTAATAGGATAGCACATCAAACTGTTGTCAGAAGCACAAGTGCTCTCCAAGTATTTAATAATAACAGTGCAAAAACCGCGAATAAGACCCTAAAATTGTTATCAAAGTGAAGTTAAGGTGTTCCTTTTGCTGTGAAAGTGTTATCTCGTGCTAATATTCGATAAAACATCTAAAATCAAAGATTGAAAACTTTCGAAACCACTAAAGAAACAATTCTACCCTCTTGATTTCCGAAGAGAAAAACCGACTTTGAGCATATGTCATTGACAAGTTTGACATTTTGCAACATCTGTCACAATCACGAACTCAGTGTTGCCAGAACTCGGAAGAAAAAGTCTCCCAATATTTAGTATTTCGTTCGGAAACACGACTTAAAGACTTGTATTCAAAACATGGATGAACAATTCAAAATCTTTATGGAACAAATCAAAACCCAAACGGACGAACAAACTATATATATTTTACGAATGAGCCCGCTCTTGACCACGATCACACCTGATGGTAAGTGTAAGATGAGGTCTACGATCGAACGAGCGAGCCCAGAAAATGCCCATTCACTCTTGCTTTAAAGGCTGACGGGTCATATGTGGCAGGGAACACAGAAGCTCGACAAGACGGTATATCGACCAATTGTGGATGGTATCCTGCGGTACGTCTGGTAGACCGGTAGACATCATAATAATTATATAGCATAAATACAATCAAATATATGAACTTGAGAGCAGTGGTGGCACCATGGTTACGGGTCTGACTTACGAGTTATAGGTCGTAAGTTTGAATCCAGTTACGTACATTACTTTGGGTAATTTATCATTTATCTCTTAAAACAGTTCAGGAAAACATCGTGAGGAAATAGTTTAGTCCTAGGTCCAAAAAAGTAAAACATGTGATATCCTGCTCGCTATGGTCTGCGTGATGAATCACGGCCCATTTCTTCTCCTACAAAGGTCTGTGTCATAGGCTGAATTATGTTAGATATAGTTATAGTATAAAGTATTACTTTCAAGCATTGACGAGAAACTAGAACCACTTATAAGCGAAACCAAGAAACTGAAAATAGAAAATGAGCAAATAAAAGAAAGAGTCTATAAACTTGAATACTTGAACCGTAAAAACAACATAATAATAACTATTTGGGCTTGAAGAGACGGAAAAATACAACATGGACCTACTAAATAACGTAACAAAAACGTTTCAGCAGAACTCTGAAGAATTATATCAGTCTATAGAAGCGACATTAACGCTGCCTATCGAGTGGGGAAAAAAGTTGATACTAGCAAAAAACCAAGACCTGTCAAAATATTGTTCCTTAACTACTGGAAAAAAGAACAAATTATGAATAACAAAAAACAATATGCGAAGATCTATATAACCGAAGACTATCCAAAAGAGGTAGTAGACAAAAGGAAATCTCTCCAAGAACAAGCGCAAGAAGAAAGAAAAAAGGCAACTTTGCTATTATCAAATATGATCAACTCATAATAAAAACTGGAGGAAAAAGCGAAAAAAGGAAAACGAGATTTGCCTACAACACCGGAAGAGAATGCCCAAACATGGAAACAATAAACATATTGTTTATTGTTTATTGGAACACCCAACCCTGCTAAAGTAGGCAGAATGAATGCATTTGATTTAATGAGAACAAGAAGCAACTCTATCAACAACCTCGGAGACGCAATAGGAATTAGGTGCCAGCCGAAAGACGAACAGAACAACATATATAGAAGAACAACTAAAACCATTCCCCAAGCCGGCTGGTCACTGTGGGGATTACGACCACCACCCTCCCCCGTCATCAAAAAGAAATCAACAGCTAAAAATTTGCACCTACAACGTAAGGTCACTGTCATCAGCAGAAAGATTACTAGAACTAACAGAAGCTCTTAAGAAAATTAACTTCAACATACTAGGTCTAAGCGAAGTGAGGAAGCTAGGTTGCAAAATTGAAGAACATCAAGACTGTACTGTGCTATACAGAAGAAAATAAAGGGCTATATGGAGTAGGATTTCTGGTTAAGAAGACCTATAAACAAAATATTATCAACTATATAGGAATATCAGAATGAGTAGTCTTGAAATTGAAATTTGAAGACGAACTATTATCTATACTAATATTATAAAGCGTAAAAGTTTGTTAGTTTGTTTGTTTGTTTGCTTGAACGCGCTAATCTTCGAAAGTACTGGGTGGATTTGGATGAAATTTGGTATGGAAGTAGCTTGAAGCTTGAGGAAGGTTATAGGCTACTTTTTACCCGACTGCAAAAAAGGAGAGTTATGTTTTTACCGTGATAGAATCCACGGGAGCGAAGCCCCGCGAGAGTACTAGTCTATAATACAAGCTTACGCTCCCACTGAGAAAGCAGATGACGATGAAATTAATAAGTTCTACAACGACCTGAGAGCAGCCCACGAAATCCAAGATAAAACAGTACTAGTAATTGGAGATTTTAATGCCAAGATCGGCCAACCAAGGAAATATGAAAGCTTAGTAATGGGAAGTTATGGATATGGAAAACGAAATGAAAGAGGCGAAAGCCTGATTCAATATGCCAGCGAAAATAAATTATCCATTATGAACACCTACTTTAAAAAGAAACAAAGCCACAGATGGACTTGGATGGCCCCAGATCAAAAAACAAAGAACGAGATAGATTTCATTTTGTGCAACAAACCTAACAGAATAACAAACGTGGAAGTACTCAATAACGTACAATTCCCATCAGACCACAGATTAATAAGAGCAACACTAACAATGAAGTCCCCTAAACTGAGTAGAAGAAAATTTAAGACCCTTACAAAAACATTTAAAACAGACAGCAATAAATTAGCATACCTAGAAAACTTGAAAGAAAATACCAAACAGCTTCCAGAACATACTAACGAGATACAAACCTATTACGACAAGTTAGAGAACATTATTACGAAAATAAAACAGGAAACCAACGAAACAAAGGGTTCAGGAATACTAAGTGAATCAACATTAAAATTAATAAGAAGACGTACAGAATTGATCGCAACTAAAAACAAAAGTAAAGATACAAAACAAGAGCTAAAAAACCTTTTCAAAACAGAAAAGAAGGCCATTAAAGAGGATTACAATAACCACAGGCAAATAATAATAGAGAAAAACTTAAATTGCTACAGAAGCTCCAAGCGGGCCAACAAAGAACTAAACACACATAAAGACTGGATTCCGAAACTTAAAAAAGAAAATTATGAAACGAAAACAAGAAAAGACATTATAGAACATGCAACTGAATTCTACAAGGAGCTATATAAGAAACCACCAGAAGACCCTAGCGATAAAGAGCTAATAAATTTCCGAAAAAAACGAGCAAGAAGAAATAGAACCTATAAACAACGAAGAAATATTAAGGCATAAAAAAAAGTTAAAACCTGACAAAAGTCCTGGGCCAGATAACATAAGCAACGAAGCAATAAAAATAGGAGCCCCAGCCCTAATACCATGCTTACATGAATTACAAAGTTATATTTGCGGTTTTATAAAATAGGCTGTATCTCAAAAACTGCTGACTCGATTTCGTTCAAACCAATTTTGGTTGAAAGTTTACATTAAGATCTATAGATATGTATTTTTTTTAGATTTGTCACTCCATTATTATAGAAGTTAGAGGGGGGGGACTAGGGCTTTCAAATACCGGATTTTTTCAATACCGGTATCAATACCGGTATTGGAAAAGTCAATACCGTGATCCCGGTATCAATACCGGTAATCCTGTATTAAACGCAAGTTCAATTAGGTCATTAATAAAAGCAATAAAATACGTGTTTTATTTTTATTTTCAAATCAATCTTTATTGTTCGTATTTATTGAAAATAATAATAATTAAGTACGCTTTGGTTTTAAAAAGCCACGACCCCCGCACTTCCGCGGGATATACAGCCTCATCACCGATGAACGTGGGTGATGCATTCGATTTGCAGTCAGCGTTGTGCGGACCCGCCTGTTCAAGGCGTCAAGTTCAGTCTGAGTCCATTTGAGTATGCCAAAAGAGTACATCAATACTGGCATGACCCAACCATTGAAGGCATGCACCTTGTTTCCGCCTGATAGAAGACTATTCAGTACTTTATTCAGGCGGCCAAAGAAGCGTTCCTTCAATGATTGTTTAACATGAGCAACATTGATGAAATAATAATTAATAATAATAATAATTGAGTCCGCTTTGGTTTTGCTTAGCCTTGAATTCTCTAAGCACACTGCTGGAGAATTCAGGCCTAGGCTGTAGGTTGAAAAGAGGTGGTCAGGTTATTTCTCACCTCCTTTACATGGATGATTTAATACTTTTTGGCGCCACTAGTCTACAACTGATGGAACTACTGAAGGTAACTGAAACTTTCAGTAGTGCCATCAGGATGGAGTTTGGCGTCGACAAATGTGCGATTATGCATGTAAAGCGAGGGGAGATTGTGGAATCCGTGGAATCTCAACCCTCGAATTCCATAAACCTGAGATCCCTCTCTCCAACCGAAACCTATAAGTATTTGGGTATGTCGGAAGCGTTAGGTATCAATGTAGTTGACATGAAGCAATCGCTGAAGGAGCGCTTCTTTGGTCGCCTAAAGAAGGTATTTAAAAGCCTTCTATCGGGTGGGAACAAGGTGCGTGCCTTCAACGGTTGGGTCATGCCAGTGTTGATATACTCTTTCGGCGTACTCAAATGGACTCAAACTGAACTTGACGCCCTGGATAGGAGAGTTCGTACATTGCTGACTGCATATCCAATGCATCACCCACGCTCGTCGGTGATGAGGCTGTATATCCCGCGGAAATATGGAGGTCGAGGCTCTTTAAATGTTAAAACTCTCCACAACCGCGAGGTATGCAGTCTCAGAGTACATTTTCTTGCTATCAAACTGGGTATGCATCGAGATGTAGTAGCGGTGGACAAAGGACTCACCCCGCTCTCCTTGGCTAATGAGAACTGGCGCAAAGCTGCAGTACTAGACACTAACGATCGGAGGGGGATATGGCAGAGTAAGGACTTCATGGACGTTTTTTCCGGACCCTACATGGGTCCGACGTAGACCAAAAGGAAATTTATTGTGAAGGATGGCACGGTTGACATATGTCGGGCATGTCACCGTCCCGGTGAATCAATCCGCCACATTATCTCTTGTTGTTCTCGTCTTGCTAATGGCGAGTACTTGCACAGGCACAACCTTGCAGCCAAGATAATTCATCAGCAACTTGCTCTGAAATATTCTCTTGTGGAATCGGAAGTGCCGTACTATAGGTATGTGCCCGACTCTGTTCTCGATAACAGTCATATCACATTATACTGGGATCGGTCCATCATCACTGATAGGACTATTGTCGCCAATAAGCCTGATATAGTGGTGGTGGACCGAAGCGAGCGGCATGCCATGATTGTTGACATAACCATCCCGCATAACGAGAACCTCGTGAAAACTGAGAAAGGTAAGCAAATCAAGTATGTTGACTTGGCACACGAGATTGTCGACATGTGGGATGTGAACTCGGCAATCATTGTACCGATAGTCATCTCAGCCAATGGCTTAATAGCCAAGAGCCTCGACCTACACCTCAGGAGGCTCTCGTTAGGCGGTTGGATCAAAGGTTTGCTTCAGAAAGCGGTACTCCTGGACACGGCGCGCATCGTCAGGAGGTAGCTTGGACCCTGTTTCCGATACTGGTGGGCTACTATTTTTTATATATTTAAATGTTTTTTCATAGAGAATATTTAAAATTGAAATTTATATGTATGTATTGAAAATAAAGAATAAATAATAATTAATACGTTTTATCCATAGCTTTCTTGTATAACAATTTGTTAATGGCTGATTATTTAAGTAGGACTAGGAATTAGGACCATAATGAAAACTGAAACTTAATCTATTATTTTTGCAGAAACGCATTTCACATAGACTTTGTGTAGTACAATATAAAAAAAGCTCATGTAAAAATTAACATAGGTACCATTATTTTCTGAAATGTAAGTAAGTAAAGTATAGCTTAAGTAGTTAGCTAGCAATCTAGCAATTATTTGGTGATCATTTTAGTAACATTCTTAATAATTATGTAATAAAAAATAATCAAAAAATCTAAAACTAAACAAGTAACAAAATAAATCAAGCGTTACAATTTCTGAAAAACATAGTAATAAATGTAAAAGTATACAAATAACACAATAATACAACAAGTTTTAATTCAAATTTCTGAATTTCAAACGCCAAGAATGTTTTGGGTAAGACACGAAGAGGCAGCAACGACGGCAATCGAATTAAACTAGCAAAAATACGCGCTATTATATCACAACTTCACAGTCACAAGTAAACACAACACAATAACAAAATCTATATACGCGTTATCCCGTCGCCTTTGCGAAACTGAGTGACAATAACAAAAACGACATAAGTGCAGCTCGATTTCGGCTTAAGACTACAGCGAGACGCTTGTGCTGGTCAAAACTAGTATGAGAATAAGATCTCATACATTTTCAGATCTAATGTTTGTAATACCGTAATCACGGTATTGGGGCGTCAATACCGGTATTGTAAAAGGCCAAAATAAAATCCGTGATCACGGTATTACGGGATCCCGGAATACCGGTATTGAAAGCCCTAGGGGGGACACACATTTTACCACTTTGGAAGCTTATATCTTTTAAACGATTGACTTTATGAAAAAGTAAGTTTTAGAAACCCTTATATCATTTTTAAAGACCTGTCTATAGATACCACACACGCATAGCATGAAAAAAAATATTTTCAGTTCTAGTTCCATGTATGGGACCCCCCTTTATTTTAAATATTTTTTATTTTTTTTCTGATAATCGGAAAGCGGTTCACAGAGTACATCTATCTACTAAGTTTCACATGTATAGTCTTAATAGTTTCGGAATAAAATGGCTGTGACATACGGACGGACGGACAGACAGACAGACGGACAGACATATCGAAACTATAAGGGTTCCGTTTTAAGCCATTCGGCTACGGAACCCTAAAAAGTGGGGTTACACATGAACGCAAGCAAAACAAAAATCATGACGAACTATACAGAAAAGGAAATACACGTGTCGGGAAATCAGATTGAATATGTAAAGGAATATATCTACCTTGGAAAACAAATATCATTTGATACAAGAAATAACGAAACTGAAGTGGATAGAAGGATCAACTGCACGTGGAAGAAATTTTGGTTACAAAAGGAAGTCCTAAAAGGGGACTATCACATGAAGTTCAAAAGAATAATAATGGACACCTGTATTCTACCAAGTATGACATATGGAAGCCAGACATGGACATTAGGGTGTCCCGTTCATGTATGGGGGAAAAACAAAAATGAGCTACGGCTACGCAAGAGGTATCAAAAGTTGCGTTTTGACACATATATTACGATTATTATAAAATTTAATTAGATATCCGGCGATCTTGAGGCCTCTACCAGTCCTTGAAGTTTTTCAAATTTGCTATTTTTAGGGGTTCCTAATATAAACTATAAATCATACAAAAATAACATTTAAATGGTTTTTATTAAATTTAAGGTTAAGTACAACAATGAGTTAAAGCAAGGTTTAAAATAGTTGAAAGACAAAATAATCAATGGCAACTTTAAAAACGGAACTGGTTTTTGTGACCAAAATTAGGCATTTCTGAGCGAGATTTTAATCTGTTCCTAATAAAACCATCCCGAGCTGTAGCGTCCGTGACGCTTTGAGAAGCCTCCGTCACTAGTTTTCCACTGACTGTGTGTGGCAGGGAAAGTCAATAATGTCGAGGATGTGTTCTTTAGCCTTAATTCTAAGTTCATCGTTGGAGACGTGTCGCAAAATTGGTGGAGATGATATTTCACACTCTTGCCAAAATATTATATCGGTGTAGTCTTGCGCACAGAAGTTAAGCTTTGGTGCTTTAAATACCCTGCAAGAGTTGCTCTTTTCTGCTTCTCTGGCCTTTAATATTTTGCGAGATGCAAGCTCTCGAATATGCTCTCTATCGTCGAATAACATGGCAATAAGCAAGTTTTCTGGGTGCGCAAAAAAAGCGTTTCTTTGGATCACCGAATTTACAATAGATCTCTGACGATCAGGCAAAAATCGAGAGTATATAACCATTTGAAAAATATGCTTGGCTCCATCTTTAAATGATGAGTTTTGCTTGATTAGGAACCAAACAGGAACGCACCGGAACAGGATTGGTTTTTAGTGATGCACTGGGAAAACATGCGTGCTCTGACTCTTTCCGATTCAAATTTTCTTGTCTCTGATGTTTCTTTAAAAGTCTTGCTGTTTCTTTTGTGTCTATACCGCTTATTGCCATTTTTCTATCACTTCTTTGATCCAGTAAAAAGTCTCTTTCAGAAATAGGAACTTTCTTAGGTTTTATGCAGGAACAAATGTCAAACGAAGTGCACTTACAAGCAGCAATATCGAAGAGCTTGTTCGACGATTACAAAAAGCACTTCACTTTGCTTTCGTAACTATCATTTCTTTTATTTTTGGGATATCTTATCAATGACAGGTATTTGTCGAAATATGATTTCAGCAATTGGGTAACTCGTACGTTGGAAACGATAGGAATCGAAGCTTTGGTCCAAATCGTATCAAATTTTCCAGAAACGATTGAAAAAACTTCTGTGTTAGAAGGATCTTTCCCATTCTTCTGTAGTTTTAGTTCATTTTTAGTAAACAAAATGAATTTGATAACGTCACTTATCACTGGTAACTGGCGATCGTCAAGTTCTTTATATGATCCCAAAATAGCACAAGTAGTCTCACTTCGTCTTGAACCCATTATTATATATAACAAAAACACGTATTTTATCACAAGGAAGTGCAGAGCGACACCTTACAGCAATAAAACCGCAATAGAAATGAGACGAACTGCCTCACAGTAGAAGTAGAGAATTTAAGAAAAACAAGTCAAAACATGAATTTTGCGAGTTTGTTCCAAACCAAATCCTAACAGAAAAAATCCTGTCGTTGCCTGCAAATCATAACTTAGGGTTTCACTATCAATGAAATATAAAATAAAATGGGAATAATGTACATAAAATAGAATAGACGACATTTACTGGAGGGTTATTTAAGTGATAAATAAATAAAAAAAAATGCCGGTAGAACCCTCAAGATATTTCTTTATGTTTTTTTTTATTATTTTTACGGTAATCTAAAACTAATAATGCAACTTTTGAGGGGGCTTGAGTAGCGAAAAGCGAAAAAAAAATGTTTTCGGGACACCCTAATGGACATATACTAACAAAATAAAAAATAAAATCTTATCATGCCAACATTCCATGGAAAGGAGCATATTAAAATTCAGGAAAATACAGAAAACCCGAAACGAAGAGATAAGGAAAAGAACTAAACAGACGCCCTCCTACACGCTCTACGACTGAAATGGAAATGGGCAGGTCATATTTCGAGATGTAGAGATAAGAGATGGACATTGGAGTCAACGAAGTGGTCTGGACTGGAAGGCAAGCGGAACAGGGGCAGACCACACAAGAGATGGGCGGACGATATCATTGCAGTAGCTGGTCCAAGTTGGATGGAGTTGGCCCATAACAGGGAAAATTGGCACGGGATGGAGGAGGCTTTTACCCAAAAGGGATCCATATCCAAATAATATAGAATTCTGTTAATTTATAAACACGCATGTAATGAAGAATATGGAATAAATGAGCTTTATAAATAAATAAATATAATCTTTAATAGTACTGGGTGGATTTAGGTGGAAGTAGCAGAAATAAATATTCTACATTAACGAAAAAAAAATGTCTTTGTAAACAATGCTGACTTCTGATTGATTACATGCAAACACATTACAGGGTAACATACAATGGCCGCGTGAAAAGCGTCGAGTGGTTGAATCAATTCCAGCAACTTTTAAGGTTTGACCTTGGACTTCATTATAGTCATTCCAAACGCTAATTGTATTGGAATTTGCGAGCAGTTTGAACTGAAGAGGCAATTCTAAAAGTATCATTGGAATTCTTGGTTTAATAATATAATTTATCCGTATTTGAGACCCAGAGGCCCATAATATTATTACGTAGTATGTTTGTAGGTTGTTAGTTGCAATGCACTATAGGTAAGTTTCTTTTAATTTTTTTTTATTACATGTAACAACAAACAGTTACAATATAAGAACTTACAACTAGTTTAACAAAATATGAAGTTTTGACTATAATGGAACCCACTACACTGTCCACAGATAAACAGAGTTTAATAAAAGAGAATATCTAATCGCTAGGTGGCGTTAAGTGCAACATTTATATCAATTTATAACAAGTAGTCAAATATTTATATAAAAGTAACTAACTAAAATGAATATAAAAAAAGACAAATTATAAAGTACTTAGGTATACAAGATAAAATTATAAAATAGTACAATATTAACATTAGTTATTATCACTAATTGTGTTCAATAGAGTACAACGAATGAGTCTTTTAAACTTACTTATTGTGCAATTAAAGATATCAATTTCAACAAAACTACTGTTGTATGTGTCAACCATAAGGTGGATAGACGAGCGCAGGCCTTAATTATTTCGAGAAGCACTCAGAGTGAATGGTTCTAGGTACAGCATAGCAAATCATGTTATTGAGATTTGTACAGTTAAATTTGTTTCTGACAATTTTGAATAGCACTGTGGCTTCGAGGTACTTCCTTCGAGAACTAAGGGGGAGAAGGTTGTACTTTAAAGTTAGTAACTTGTTAGAAAAAAATATTTTCTACTAGTTTCTGCTCGCGATTTCGTTCGAGTGAGAGGGTTACCCGTGCTAATTCCGGGATAAAGAGTATCCTATGTCACATATGTGCTGTGCTACACACATAGGCTATGCGTTATTACAAGATGTCAACTATTTACTCACTAAATTTCATTCAGGTCCATTGCGTAGTTTTTGTGTTAAAGAGTAAAAAACATCCATACATCCATCCTCGCAAACTTTCGCATTTACAATATTAGGTAGTAAGATGAGATTATGATCATTTGCTTGAGGAAGTCGCGATTCTGTCGCGGTATAATTTTGAATCTGCAGTGATATTATCTTAAGTTATAGTCATTTAATTGGTATGGTGTCAAGGAGATTATTCATCTTGCAGTGTTTTTTGGAAGTCAGTTTAATTTTTGGTAAAAAGTTTTTATATCACTCTTTATAGTTGGTCGATTTATAATTTACCTAGTTACAAAAGCCTAAATGTCAACTACTTATAACCTGTCACAAAATATTGCTTTTCCCAATGCTGGGCCGTTAATTGTTGAGGGGTTCTCCTGGTACTTCCTCATCAGCTTCACTTCACCATATGCATTATGACGAGCATATTCTGCTTAATAACCATATTCAAGTAATCGAAGCGGAACCCATGAAATACTTATTATTCCTACCTACTTATATATTGAGTAGTTCCAGTGGCCATCTGTGGTCTTCATCATCAGGTCCACTTCACAAATGGTGCGTTTCGAATGCAACTACACAATTTACTATACTAAATACTCAAATCATTATAGGTGTGCCTATAATATTTGTAGAGTTCCCTCGATTTCTCCAGGATCCCATCATCAGATCTTGACTTGCCGTTTTTTTTTTCGTCGGTTAAAAATATAATTATAAATTTACAATTCTGCTGAAAATCACGAAATTTTTTACCTTTGATCTCAAGTATTTTTTTTCCAGGTACCTACTTGATCTATTAGGACATTTAAATTTTACCAAATTTCAGCTTTTTGGGAATTTACCTTTACTTTTATTTGACCGGTCTGTTTGTGTTATTTTTTACAAAGATAAAAATGGTAAATTTGGGTTATCCTTAGGAGATAATACGCTGCTGCGGACTTTTTTGTAGAACATTTTAAAATTAAGATGTAGAACTTGATAAATTTTATAGCTATTAGTTTTTCCAGCACACTCAGCGCAGTGAAAACGCTTTCAAAACATTTTTTTTATTCGACTTAATCTGAAAACATTGATATTCCTTTACTATAATAACACGTAATGTAGAAAAGTTATACATATTTACACCTTCAGTATATATAGTTTGTTTGCTTAATCACTCTAATCTTCAAAAGAACTGGGTTGACTTGGATTTTTTGTATGGAAGTACCTTAAAGCTTGAGGAAGTTCATTCAAGTTCATTCAGAAACTGAATGTTTAATTTTGATTTAACGAAAATCTATAGCAAATAAATTAACAAATAACAGATGAGATTCGTAAGTCTGCTCTGTCGGGGAAATGAGGTACGGCGCGGCGGTGTAGGTTCGTCGGCGGTCGCAGCCGCAGCGTCCGGCGGTGCGCGCGCCGCCCTCGCAGACCAACTTATTGATTCCGCCATCAATACGCACTACCTATTATATTGGCACGGCCGGTTGCCGCCCCGACCAATACACCGGCCATCTCCAAACACGTACTTTTACCTCCGGGGAGATATTGCCACATGTTAATGAAGCGCATGTCGAATTGTTTCTTATAATCTATTGCTTATGGTATTTAGTATTCACCTAACTATGTACCTACCCAATATAATTGAGTCACTAAAATTATAAGTTGGCACCTTTACACAGCTTCAAGAGATCAAGCGGTCTTCATATATCAGTTCCAAATGATTGTTTGGTGAAGTATTGTCAAGTTTCTTTAGGAGGTTGCAACCATCTTGTTCTATTTGTTTCCTACATAAACAGAACAAGATGGTAGCTGGCATAATAAGGCTAGTAGTGAAGGACTCAGTTACTTCATTGTTTTCCTCAGGGCGATGAAATCTTTTCCAAATACCGCCACGATTCATGAAGATACTACTTGTAGTGCGAAGCTGCCACGCACCGTCGGCAAATCGTGTTGTATTCATGAAGCACTCCATCGCACGCTGTGAAGCCGCGCCGGTCTTTGTCTTTCACTGAAGCTGAAATCTGTGTCCAAATACGGGACTGTGTGAATATAGTATGGAATAGTAGTGTTGTAAATGTAATATCTTAATGTCTGCTTTTACCTAAAAGCTTTAGGAAGAAAAAAGTTAAATGCATACCAAATAATCAACTCATTATTTTTTTCTCTGTCTGTTAATCACCGAAAGGGTGGATAGTTTTGGCGCTGGGCTATAAGCGAGTCCGCTGGACCGCTAGTTGGTCTCTGGGCGTGAATTGTGACCGCCAAGCGAGCATCGCTGAGGGAGTATTATCTTTTACAACTCTTGTCGCTCAGCGACAGAACTAGTGAAGCGAGTCGTCGCAGGCAGTGTGAACAGTCGGAGAGCAACTATTAATATATACATCTCTTTCGTTTATACGATATGTATATTTCATTGTGCGTTTCTTGAGCGAGTAAATCGCCGATAGTAACTCGTTTTCTCGCCGGCAGTCTGACAACTGCCTATTGAATGATGATTAATTTCTCAGCTTTACAGCTCTGTAGCTCCTCACGTAGGTACTTACGATCCAGAAAAGTCAACATACTAAGAAACATTTCCATGTAAAGGGATTATTTTAGCGTTTTAAGGCTGTGAATCGTTAATCATCTTAGCGTTTTATCAAATGTGCGTTTTCATAATTTCCTACATCATTCTGAATATAAGAATGAAATATAGTATTGTTACGAGCTGGGGTTCGGGATAGAAATAATTAACGCCAATCAGACCAAAATTAACAATTTACTAAAATAAACACCAAATAAAAATTTACACAGTTATTCACAGTACAATAGTTACTAGTCACTCAACACTTAAATCGCACCGAAATTCACTTGTAAAGCTTCGATTATATCGCCTCGGATCTTCAAATAAGACCGACTCTCTCCGCTCCTCAGCGATCTATTTATACCACGGTCTATGAGTTCTAGAACATTCTTGTAAAATCGACTCACTGCCTATATTGCCAAGAATATTCCAGAAGCTACTTGAGATACTCAGTACTTCTACACACTTTCTAGATTTCTGTCGAAGTTTCTCGACGTACTTCACTAAGCGACTGGCGTAACAGTATTTTATAAAATTAGTAAATACAAAATGGTTGTTGGCAGGCTCGCACAACAGCAGATCGCTACCATTATCGACCAGATTGGGGACGCGTCGGCCGTCTCGCAGGGCCTTAACAAGGTGATCACGACAGCCGAGCGCCTGCGCAACAACCCCGGACACACCGTCTACTTGCTCAAGGACCACCGGGGAAACGAGTAAGTATTGCTGTCTCTACTCAGGCTTTACTGCCAAATCCAAACCATCTGCCCCACTGAGATGAGAGGTTATAATATGAAACTTTGACACAAACATGACATTGACGTCAATTTGAGTAATGTCAGAATACATAAACGATTTGACAGGAAGTTGGGCCTAAATATATAATAAACAAGGACCTAACGTTCAGTAGTGCCACCCGGTGTACAACATTTCAGAACACCCTTATTTATTATGTATGGTTCTAGTACTTCTAAATTACAATAATGCACTTTAGACGTTTTATAAGTGGCCATGTAGGCCTTTGTAAAATAACATACATTTTATCGCATATGCCAACATACTTTGTCCTTACTTTTACTTACTTACCTACGCTGTGCGAGTGCAACACTTCCAAAACACCATATTGGAAGAGTTGCGAGTTCTCTCATATCATCAGTTCTGTGAGACTGACTGCACCAACACTGTTTGATGTGGTGGCCTTTCTAATACGTGTATGCCAGCCAAGTCGAAGTCGAGCTTTAGCACCAAACAGTGATTACAATAAAACTGAAGGATCTTTGACGTGTTAGTTCTGGGTACAGGTCTATGCGTTACTCAGGCTGTTCTTATGGGAAACTACAATGCGATGTAACATGAAAAGTGCATGTATTCACGGTTTCATTAGCACGGTATATGATTTGTTTGGCATGAAGCTCCTGGCTGAGGCTAGGCGCCTAGCATTGCTGCGCCAGCGATTTACATTTCCTAACTTCCTTACAATTAGCAGAGCCTTGAATTTATTTGCGATTTTATTTTATTTTGTGTTGCGACCCCCTTTTGATTTATTTTAATTTTTACTTTGAGTGCTGGAACGTACGTCGCATAATAGTTAAGCTTGCTATTAAAAATGAAAAAAAGCTCTTGCATTATTATTTTTCTTCAAGTGGTCTGCCCCCTTCCTCCCACTTACTGCCACTATTGAATATTTTATTAATTTGCAATAAAAATATAATTTTGCGAAACGTTACAAGATGTTGTCAATTATTTAAATGAAGGATTTACTTTTTAACTACCGAGATTGTTCATATGTATCGGCGCACACTGCGGCCAATTGTAGATGGCTACAGATGCGTACTGCACTACCACCTCACCTCCGATCTAGAATGATTCCTAGGGAGGGGAAAATCTATCGTACGTTTTCTGATTGAGAAAGTTTCTGTGTTTGTATAGTGTTGTTGTTTGTATGTTTGTGCTTCAGTCGGTTTAGTCTAGTAATGACTAATTCGCAAAATGACTACATAGTATATAAATATCCAATTCTTGAAATGTACAATTCTATGAATGACTGTTTCTAAAAATGAGGCAAGGAACTTCACGGTTGAGAGTTAGGAAATATTCTAAGGAGCTATTATGTTTAGAGATAAAAATAGACTTTACAAATAAAAAAGAAAAAGTTTCACTAATGAATGAATTTGAATAATAAATAATAATGAGTGTTGTTAGGCTTGATATTTCAATAGCCTTCATTTGACAAATGAAGGCTATTGAAATATCAAGCTATACTATACTAGTTAGCTGTACCAAATTTCATTAATGTTTCTATATAATTGGTACCTATACATTTGGACACCGGCAATAAGAAAGTTTAATAACTTATATATTACTAACATAGTCACTTAGGCCGTGCGCGCACTTCGTTGCGTTTTGGAAACGCAAAATCTGTGAAGTATGGAGTGTCATAGAAGTGCGCGCACTGCGGTGGAATAAACGCGTGCGGTAGAGTCACCGGTGGCCCCTCGCTGCAAAATTGCGGTGAGTCTACCGCAAATATTCTGTATCGCATAGGAATGTATGTAGTACCGCGCACTGCGGTGAAACAAACGCACGTTTTGTCTGATAATGTTGCCATACATACAGATTTCTTTGTATTTATACATCTTTTTGATGTGTGATACAGATTAGCACTCGATACAGATTTTTATCAAAATTTCACACTGTATTGATAGATAGACAACCTTTGGAAGGACTTTAAAAACTTTAATTAAAGTGGGGAGGGCAAAATTAGTGTACTTACTACACATAAAAACGGAGAAAAAAATTATTAGTAAAATATATATGCAGATAACTGTTACAACTAAAACAGAACTTAGCAAAATAAATTACCTAGATACCGCATTTATTACGTTACACACAACGTTGAACAGAACAGAATGATTGAACATTATTCTTTAAACATATTAAACCCATACATGACATCTATACAGACGACATATTGACCGTTGAACGAATCTATTCTTTATGGTTATTTTTTATATTTTTATAAACAACCTTAATTTAAATATTCTAATTATTTTAATTTATTGTTTTAGTTAATTTCTTTAGTACATTATTTTAACATAGGCTGGTGTCTATTGACGTAGTACTTGCAATGTAAGAGCTTGAAATCGTTTTTTTGGCAGCATCATCACAAAATATATAGAATTTTCTCTATAATACAAATACTTAATTAGAATTTGATTGATTATAAAAAAATAAAAAATAACTATAAAGAATAGAATCATACAATGGTGTGTGTAACGTAATAAATGCGGTATCTAGGTAATTTATTTTGCCAAGTTCTGTCTTTAGTTGTACCAGTTAATTTTATCAATACAGTGTGAAATTTGTATAAAAATCTGTATCGAGTGCTAATCTGAATCACACATCGAAAATATGTATCAATACGAAGAAATCTGTACGTATGGCAACATTGTCAGACAAAAGGTGCGTTTTTCTCGCCGCCGTGCGCGCACCTGAGATTGCGGTCATTCTACCACCGGTGCGGTAGAACTACCGCAATTGCGGCCACCGCAAGGCAGTGCGCGCACGGCCTAATAGTGTCGTTAGAACCAGTTTATCGGAAACATGAAACAATAAATATGATATAAATATCCTGTTTTAAGTTATAAGACTGTTTTGCTTCGCAGCGTAGACCTCCGTTATGTTATTTTGAAGTCCAAGTCCACACGACTTTCCCTCTCCACACCAGCGGTCGCTTGGAAGTCGACTTCCCACTTTCGGAAAGAAAGAAAGAAAGAAAATAAATTTATTTGCGCTGTCACATAGTATCCATCTTCTCGTCGTAAGCTGAATAAAAAAAACTTTTTAGCATAAAATTTAACCGACTTCCATATCAAAACACTACAAAGCCAAAAATAACTTTAATTTCGGTAGTCAGTGTTATTAGTTTTGTATTTTCTTTTCTTTGACACCGCCTTCCGAAATTAAAGTTATTTTTGGCTTTGTAGTGTTTTGATATGGAAGTCGGTTACATTTTTTTGCTAGTTTTTTTTTCACGCTTTTTAGTGGGTCGGTTCGTAATTTATTTAGTTACAAAAGCCAATATAACAACTACTTATCACTTTTTACAAAATATTGCTTTTACCGATGCTGAGCCGTTAATTTTTGAGTTCTCCTGGTACTTCACCATCAGCTCTATTTCACCATATGCATTGTGACGAGCATAAAGTGCTTAACATCCATATTCAAGTAATCGAATCGCAATCCACGAAATACTTATTATTGAGCAATTTCGGTGGCCATCTGTGGTCTTCATCATCAGTTCCACTTCCCCAAATGGTGCTTTTCAAGAGCAACTGCACAAGGTACGATAGGACATACCCAAAACGCTATAGGTGTCCCTATAATATTTGAAGAGTTCCCTCGATTTCTCCATGATTCTATCATCAGATCCTAACGTGATGATAATGGGACCAACTAGAAAGTATGTTCTTTCAAACAAAAAAAGAATTTTTGAAATCGGTCCAGCCATCTTCGAGTTATGGGGTATCATACATAAAAAAATGTTCAAGACGAACTGAGAACCTCCTCCTTTTTTGAAGTCGGTTAAAAACAATATTAAGAATTGAAAACCGAATGTTAAATATTATCATATGAAAAAAGTTTCACTCGAAAATCTTACACAATGAAGGCTTTATGTCTATTCAAAGTATCTATTACTATAAAACGGCAAACCCCTAGTATAAGTAGGACATTTTCTGACTGTTCATTGCCTAAGCTATCTCAATGGTACGTTTTTTTTAAATTGTTTCTTATATTGAATAAAATACCTTATTCGACGCGGGCGAAGTACTAAGTGTTGTGTAAGTTGGTGAGCGAGGGGACGCGCGCGGCCGTGACCGCGGCGCGCTCGAGCAGCACCGTGACTCAGCACAAGTCGCTGTGTACTGCGACGCTAGCATTCCACTACAAAACATCACCATTTTAAGCGTTTTAGAACATTGCATAACGATCGTAACTGTTGTAATGACAGCAGACACGGGCAGTTTGTGCGTGGGCACCTCTCCTACACACCGTGCTTTATATGGCGGCTGTACCCATTACTGTTTAGCTATAAGACGGACCGACGCGATGCAGCGGTCAAAGTTGTTGTAAGTTGTAGACAATATAAATTTGACCTGCGACGACACTCGACCAGGGACGCAAACTGTGTTCCCTTAATACAGGTTGCCCAGCAACACAGCAAGGAGAACAGCAGCTCACCCAAAAATTTGTCTACGCGCACTTACATACATTTTGCAATAGTTATGTACCTACCTACCCTTCGAAGCAATAAACAATATTAATAATTATAGTCACATTGCAAACGACTGTATTAAACAAGGGAGCGTATTCGCGTGACAACAAACACGCAAAGGATACGACCGAGAAAATATAGCGTGACCACGAATCCGCGAAAGTTGTCCTTGAATAGACGCACTCAGTACAGCGGACCTCTCGCTCGGCCTCCACCACTTGCGTCACATCACAACTACCGATTAGATGACGCGATTGACATGATCATGCGCGTGCGCCATTCTATTGTAAATAAAGCACCACTATCACTTCTTTCTAGATAAGCGTGCTCCATCTTTGACCACATCATCACTTACCATCAGGTGAGATGGTGCTCAAATGCGAGCCTATTCTCAATAAAAAAAAGAATATTTTGATGCGATTGGTCCTTTGGTAAACAAGACGTAAATATATGTAAATCTTAATCTTAAAAATCAATACAAAAAAAAATTAACTGTCTCACTTTGCACTTTCTTCAAAATAAGTAATATAATAAAAACTTTTTACCAAAAAATTAAACCGACTCCCAAAAAACACTGCAAAGTGAAAAATAACTTTAATTTCGGTACTCGGTGTCCTTAGTTTTTTGTATTTTCGTTTTTGGCATCGACTTCCGAAATTAAAGTTATTTTTCACTTTGCAGTATTTTTTGGGAGTCGGTTTAATTTTTTGGTAAAAAGTTTTTATTTCACTCTTTTTAGTTGGTCGATTTTTAATTTACCTAGTTACAAAAGCCTAAATGTCAACTACTTATAACCTTTTACAAAATATTGCTTTCCCTAATGCTGGGCCGTTAATTGTTGAGGAGTTCTCCTGGTACTTCACCATCAGCTCTACATCACCATATGCATTGTGACGAGCATAAAGTGCTTAACATCCATATTCAAGTAATCGAATCGCAATCCACTCAATACTTATTATAGAGTAGTTTCGGCGGCCATCTATGGTCTTCATCATCAGTTCCACTTCCTTAAATGGTACTTTTTGAGAGCAATTGCACAAGTTACTATAATAAATACCCAAAACGTCATAGGTGTGCCTATAATATTTGAAGAGTTCCCTCGATTTCTCCAGGATCCCATCATCAGATCCTGACGTTTATGAAAATGGGACCAATTTCGAAGTATGCCCTTTCAATCAAAAAAAGAATTTTCCAAATCGGTTCAGCCGTCTTCGAGTAATCGGTGATCAATTGATCGTACATTAAAAAAATATATATATACAATACGCGTCGAATTGATAACCTCCTCTTTTTGTCGTCGGTTGAAAATATACCTAACTACTTATGTAGGTTAAAGTCTATCGTGGATTTTATTGCTAATAAATAAAGATTGTGTTTATATTTTTCACTAAGCACTTAATGATAAATTATAGATATTTGGATTTATTGTCCACAAGCGTGACTGTAGCAGCGTGACGTCACAGTGCCGCTAGATGGCACTGATGGCACCGTCGCGGTTGCGATTTGGTAATAACCCGCAGTATTAGGTATAAGGTATATATAACTCCAATGTGTTCTTTGCTTACCATAGATAACAACTGGAGGCTTTGTTTATGTTATTGAGCTTTGTAGGTACGTAAGGAAGCAATAAAATAAACTGTCTTTATAAATGATTTTTATTTTGCAAATTGGTTATTAAATAACACTTTAACACGTAATTTTTTTCGTAAGCTTGATGAGGCTGTTGTTTCCTAACTGGCTACTGTTTATCCCGGAATAACCGCGGGATCTAGGATTACGTGGGGGGAACCTCCTACACGAACTCATTGTCGCTGGCACATGTCCGTAACTTTAAACAATCACAAAGGTGTATTGAAAGAGAACTTTCATATTTCGGCAAACAATTTATGAAAATTTGAACGTGTGTGCAATTAAACATTAGCTGCAGAACATTCCGTTCCGCACAGCTGAGCTGGGATCTACTCCGCCAGCGTGCTACCCGAGAGCTGTACAATACCCAGAGCCGGATTAACCCTGTCAGAGGCCCTAAGGCAATGGCACTTTCGGGGCCCCTTTTCTTACTTTGACTGACCAAATCGTGTGGACTGAGGAAACGCACATTACAACTAAACATTTTTTTTTTAATTCTAGAATTGTTTCACATTACTAGCAATCTTGTTAACCCCTCCAACTAAGCTAAATACGCTTGTGTCTGGAGTGGGTTCACGTCAATAGTGTATTGGGTGAGGTTAGAACCCGCGACTTCTCGATCACAAGTCCGACAACTTAGCCATTTGGCTTTTGACGCTTCTAAATTGTTTATTACTTACAAAAATATTGAGACAATATTTTTGTATCTTACTAATATAGTAATATAATAATATAGTGTGTAAGGACGGGTGTATGGATGTTTGTTAAACTTTCACGTGAAAACTACTGAACGGATCTTAAGAAAATTTGGTACATAGATAGTTGACGTCCTGGAATAACACATAGGCTACATTTTTGTCCCGGAATTCCTACGGGATCGGGATTTACGCGAGGAAACCCTCCCACGAGAAATAAGGTGCAGGCAGACAGACAGAAAAAAAAAACATAGGTCCTCAAACTAGGTTTATATCTGTGTCTTGGAAGACAGGGTTCCTCCATTAGTCATCGTGTAGGTATATCGATTACAAAAGGGCAACGAATTAGGAATGATATAGAAATATAACTCTCTAACGAAGCCCGCTAAAACATGGTTCCAAACTCATACCACTAAACTGATAATACGAATGCAACACGCGCATAAACAAAACAAAATACTTTGCTAAATTTATTTTCTGCGCATGGATCCGTCAATTCATTCATTTGGGGCGCTATTTTATTTAGTAAGATAATGTTAGAGTGAAACTGAAATATCGAATCAAGCGAGTGCGAACGAGATGGATTGTTTTGTGACATCGAGCGGCGAGGATGGTGTTATGCAGTATGCAGTAGGAGTCAGTCATTTATTATGAATCCAAATATTATAAATAAATATTAAACCTCTTTACATTAAGTTTACAAAAAGTGTAAAGCTTCATAAAAGAGAACGTCCGTCGGCCATATAAAATAATGAAATGAACAAGAGTAAAATATACGCCAAATGTTACTACAAATCGTAGGTAACCCATTACAATTTCAATAATTATCAAAAAAACTAAGTAGAAGTCAGTTACAAACCTTTTTCTGAAACATTGGTCGTAATAAGTCTAGGGTTAAGGATGCCAAGTCGTCATTTAGGCGGGTCTAACCTAAGTCCGTGTTTAAAAATGGGTATCGTGTGCACAACTAAAATCAACATCTTCGAAAAATGACCATACTCGTTGCTATACCATAAAAAAGCAATCCGTACGTAACTCAATTCGCAAGCGCTATTGTAGAATCAAGTAAACAAGCAATCGAAAATGCAGTAATGTCAAACTGTCAGTATGTCAGTAGGTAAGGCAAAGGAGATGTGATTCATACACCCTACGATACGTTTTCTATTCAAAAAATATTTGATTTTAAATAATATTGACATGCATATATTATTTTTTTTAATTTATGGTACACATAGGTCGAATTATATTAAATTAATAATTACTGTGCACTAAATCTGCAAACTAATTCGTTGGAAATTATTTTACGATTCCTGTTTGGCTGAATGCCACTTACTAGTGTCAAATAAACACTAACCTCCAATAAAAATAAGAATTAATTAAACGGATATCAGGTTAAATATTTTAATGATTTCCATATTTTTATATCCTACTTAAACAAACTTGAAAATTATTTCATTATACATATTTTATTTTAAAAAGAATTAAGGACTATTCGCAGTTTCTGTCTATTTCAAGCATTTGGACAACACCCCTTGGAAACGGAACAGTTATTTTATTACTTACCTAATACCTATTTTAAATGGAAATCAATATTTCCTCAGGATCTACCGAATTTCAAAATTACTAATTTCTTAAAGTACATAAATAAGTTAAGAATTCATTAGATTGAATTCATTAAATTGATGAAACTAGATTTATATATATATATATATATAATGTGTGAGTAGAGTAAATTTAATATACAAGGTGGTTTTTAAAAAGTACGAGCCAAAATTTAAGGGTACTCGAGGTACTCAAAACAAAACTTTGTTGTTTAGTAAAATGGACAGAAACATCTCCTAAACATTGGCTCGCTCTATTTATCAGCTCATATACGAAGTGCCGATTTAATGACCTGCATTGTTTCAACTTGGTGTAATACCTACTGATAACATAAAACACATTAGACGTGATTTATAATTTGTATTCTTAAGCAATCCTTAAATTAAGTTATTAGGATTTACCGTACAAATAGGTACAACTGAATTTTTTTAGCATACAATAGCCAGTGCGTGACGAATATATGTCTTCGTTACCAAAATGTATGGAGCAAAACCTACTGGCATTAGTTGGTAACCTCTCTTTTTTCAAAGCGGACAGCTGCAATCCACTGTAGTCGTCGAATCTCTTTTTTGGGGAAACTAAAATAAGAAACACACAGGCAAACCAATCTATCCAATTTATAAAACTTTGTACTTAATATAAAATATATAATAGTTAGGTATTAAAAACTGGCTGGCTACCTGTTGCATAATACTGTCAACTCGTGGTTGTCTATATGAAAATAAAACACGAAATTATTTTACTTACGAGTGATAAGTTATCCCAGTTAGTTTTTTACTTCCTTCTTTCCGTCTTTTACACCACCTTACTACGCAGGAGGTCATTTATATCCCTCAGAAACGAGCTTTTTCTTGGATTTTTCACTAATAAACACGATTCTAGCGTCTGTCACTGAGCGCACGTCAGACTGAGAGGCGCTTTGATTGTATTTTTTTCACCCCGCCTACTTGATTGTGTTTTGCGTGGAACCATTTTTGAGCGGAGTTCGTGTTCTACATATCATGTATATCATTCCTATTTCATTCCTAATTCGTTGCAAAAGGGTAATAAATTAGAGTAAAAACTAAAGTATTCAATACTAACATAAGAAACGTGTGAAAATTGTGTGAGAGATGTGTGATAATGTGGTGTGAGAAAGTGTGTGAAGTGTCAAGTGTATGTGAATGTTTTTGTAATTAATGGATTAAGAATTGTGTCTTTTTGGTCAATAAACTAAATTTTTTACTAAGATTAAGTTTTCATCAAGCATTCTATACAAGACGCACAGATAATATGCTCTATAAGTCTATACTATAATTATGATGATTTCTCAGCTTGCACGCGGTAAGAAGAATGCCTGCCTTAATGGCTCACGCTCACTCGTTCAACGTATTACTTACGTATTTAAGAGGATAAGGAATAATAGCTTACTCATTATGTTCGTTTAATGCGGCTACCGGGTGATGCAGAGTTGGGTCTGGGAACTTCTCGTCCGAACTAGTTTGAAAATTTTACCAAATAAAGGCACAAGTTACTATAAAAAATACTGAAATCGCTATAGGTCTGCCTATCATATTTGAAGATTTTCTTCGATTACTCCAGAATTCCATCATCAAATCCTAACTTTATGACAATGGGATCAACGAGAAAGAATTTTTTCAAATCTGTCCAGCGGTCTTCGAGTAATCAGGGAACATAAATAAATAAAAAAGGTTCCGACGAACTGGGTATAATATTTGAAGATTTCCTTCGATTACTCCAGAATCCCATCATCAAATCCTAACTTTATGACAATGGGATCAACGAGAAAGAATTTTTCAAATCTGTCCAGCCGTCTTCGAGTAATCGGGGAACATCAATAAATAAAAGAAGGTTCTGACGAACTGGGTACCTCCTTCTTTTTTAAAGTCGGTTAAAAAAGATTTCCATTGACCAAACTTATGTACAAGTAGAAATTTTAGACGTTATAAATTTTTAACTGCTCTATAACCCAATTAATGTTTAGTGTTTCTGAAACAATTTGTTTGTTGGTCTATGGAAGTCTGCCGCCTTATACAGACTTGTATGAAGCGCATCAACGACGTGCGGCCTCGCGACACATACCAACACCGATCAATGCCAATATCTTTTGTTTTGCAACGTCAACAGTATTTATTGCATGTACTCATATCAGATGAACTGGTAGATTAAGAGTTTCCTTCAGTTGTTTAAGATGTGATTTAGTGTGTAACGCTATTATGATTCAAATGGGCATAGATGATATATTTTAAAAAGTTTGTTAAACATCCTTTTAAGCGTGAATGAGCGTTTTGGAACTATATACGGAGTCGACCTTCAAGAGAGCGCCATGTTGGTGGAGCGTGGCTGCCGTGGCTCCGCGCCTCCCACACTGTGGCCCACACACACCACATAAACTATCCGCGTACGGTGACAATTCTTTATGCTCTAAATGAAACTGAGAAAAACGGAAAAAAGAACCATTGGACACGTCATGCAAAACGCTCCGTCGCGCGTCGCGACGCCGCGTCGCGGTTCGTTGCTGCTGGGTAAAAAATACCACAGTATTATTACTGTTAAAGAATGTATAAAAAATGTTATTTCTTCATTCTTTTTTCATTCTTTACCGATTTGTCGTGCTAGATACCTTTAAAATAAAACACGCTGCCGAAGCAATTGTGTCAACGATTTGTCCATAGCGAACAATTTGTGTTTCTAATTGCTTAGCGACAAACCACGGGTTAATATTATAGTACTGCGAGGACACTTGGTTCTGTGAGCGTGAAATCACTCGCGTCTTGACGGCTTCACTAGTGGGTAGCTGTCACCGCGTGCGCGTGCGCCGCCTCTCTTTGTGCCTCTTTTTTCCGGGTGAGAAAATCATCGAATGACTTCTCCCGCTCTGAGTGGAGTGGAAGGGAGTGTCAGACTTCTGACTAAAAAACCCACCCTGTTTCTTCAGCTGCCTTTTAAGTCCGTGGACGCGGGTATCTCGTTAGAACATTCCCGCAACCTCGGCAGGCAATGGCCTTATCCCCGTCACCTTTTTGTGCCTTATGGCGAACAATTACTTGATGCTCTGCGAAATGATTGACTCTCTGATATCACGAACACTGCGAATGCGAAAGATAAAATTTATATGTCACCAGCAAAAGCGTAACAAGGTGATAGTACTGTTAGATTTCCATCGCTACTTTGAATGTTATCTGTGCGTTCCAAAAAAACCTTTGTTTACAAAAAATGTGAGGTGACTTATGTGGTTTGACGTGTGGTGCAGGGGCAAGGGCGAGATCATCGGCATGCTGAAGGTGGGGCGCAAGCACCTGTTCCTGCTGGACGCGCAGGAGGCGGTGCACGAGGTGGAGCCGCTGTGCGTGCTGGACTTCTACATCGTGCGCGATCGCCAGCGCATGGGCTACGGACGCATGCTCTTCGACTTCATGCTGCACGTGAGTTACTGCCCATTACTATATCTTCAGATCAGGTGCTTCCCTAGCCTTCCTGACTGACTTTTGACCACCACGGCGGCCAATCGCACCGAAGGTTGGCCTATGTGCATAGGTGTTAGGTTATGAACGCAGGCACAGGTGCATTCTCTGTTTCTTTTATTATTGTTACTAGCAGTTATAGAAATAATAGAAATAACTTACACCAATTAAACCAAAATTAACACTTTAAAAAAACCAAATAAATATTAACACAGTCATTCACAGTACAATACTTGTCACTCAACACTTAAATCGCACCGAAATTCACTTGTAAAGCTTCGATATATCGTCTCGTATCTTGAAATAAGACTGCCATCAGCGTTCCTCTGCGATCTATTTATACCCCGGTCTGAGTTCTAGAACATTTTTGTAAAATCGACTCACTATACTGCCAAGAATATTCCAGAAGCTACTCTAGATACATAGTACTGCTACTCGCCGCTAGATGGCGTTAAGCTTTGGTTTCCTAGGATAGCGGTGCCGTCAAATACCGGCCGTAATACAGCGGTGAATGACGTCACTAGAACGTTGTCTATGTAAACAAAATGGCGCGGTTTCCTAGAGAGCGGTAACTGACACCGTAACGTCAAAAAGCGGTGCCGCCATTTGCATGACGGCCGTCTTGTCGGTGTCAGATGGTTTCGTGAACGTTTCCAAAGAGAATGTAATATACTAGATAGCGATGAAGCCGACAGTGTGTTAAAACGGCCGTGGAACTTTCCACATGTCGTCACCGTAAAGACGGCCGCCTTTTTGCGTCCGTAATATTACGGCCGCTATATGACGGCACCGCTTTCCTAGGAAAACAAAGCTTTAGTGTCTCGGCTAGATATTCTCAGTACTGCTACTCGCCGCTAGATGGCGTCAGTGTCTCGAACATTCTAGATTTCTGTCGAAGTTTCTCGACGTACTTCGCTAAACGACTGGCGTAACATTACCATAGTTCGATGGAATGGCAATTCGACACGATCGGAGAGAGACCAGGTGCACCAACGCCTTAACGTGCTTTTATGCACGAGGGTATCACAACTGTTACGATCGGCTTCCACTCCCATTGGATGCAGCTGAGTACTAGCATTGTTCATGTAGCGACCGCCTGTCTGACCTCCACAGCCCAGTAACTGGGTAACATGATACCCCTTGTTTTCCAAGACCAGATTGATGTCAGATCTTCTGGCTTCTGACTATTCGTAACGACTGTCGAAGATGTACAAATGATAGCCGGGACAAACGGTGTGCTTCCCGAGGCACGCACCGGTCTACTGATACTACTCGTACTACCGATCTACCGATATGTTAACAAAATACCCACCCACAGGCCAACCTAAACGTGTTAACCTTGAAGGTCTACGAGCGTTTCGTTCTTCCTCCTCGGATAACTACAAAAAGCAATGTGCCTATAGAATAAACATTATCCGCGTTTAAAATCCGATCCGAATTCAACTAGAATCAATACTGTGCATTACAATTGCCGTAAGTCCAGAAATTACCTAACAAAAAATTACAGTACCATACCAAAGTTATCCACCTCTTTTTCTGGGGGAGTTTCCACAAATTGTTATTAGCGGTCGTCTTCTACTTTTTATCTACCTCCGCGTTGAATTTCATTTTCATGGCACTAGCTCAGACCAAATAAAAAAGAAGACGGGACTCTGCGAACAGCAAAGTGTGGCCGTCAAATTACGTCTTGCCGTGTACATACACAATTACACGCACACACGTACAACGTAATTACGTCTTGACTTGTCAGTCTAGCTATCGCAGCTCGTGGGTGTTTATCAGTGAAAATGCCGAATTGTGTTGTGAAAGAGTGTACGAATCACTCCGCAAAAGATAAAAATCTGGATGGAATCACATATCACACGTAAGTTATTTTGAAAACCCGTATTTTCAATAGGTAAATCAAAATAAAACTTTGAGGTTATTGCTTAACACAAGTGTTGTCAGTATGAAGTGTTTTCGTTTACCCTATTATTGAGTAATAATGTAAGACGCAACGTAATGTTACTCGTTTCTTATAGGATAGTTATCAGTGTACAATGTACATATTTTAACTGACTACACAAAACGAGGAGGTCCTCTGTTCGAATGTATTTTTTTATGTTTATGACAACGCGACGCGATATCTTAGCCGTTTGTGAACCGACTTTTATGTTTTTTTTTTCTTTAATTAGGTAATTTTAAAAAGATGTTGAAGGAGAGGTAATACCAGGTTCACCGTTAATATAAACGTACTATTTTGATAACGTTTTAGGCCGTGCGCGCACTGCCTTGCGGTGGCCGCAATTCCGGTAGTTCTACCGCACCGGTAGACTGACCGCAGTGCGCGCACTTCTATGACACTCCATACTTCACAAATTTTGCGGTGCGGTAGAACTACCGGAATTGCGGCCACCGCAAGGCAGTGCGCGCACGGCCTTAGAGTGTGGTAGACATGTTTGGAAAGCTTTGTCGTAGTGATGTGTCAACTTGAGTTACTAACTCGAGGTAACTCGAATTGAATTCTCTTTAACTCGATTTAGTCGATTTGAATTCTCCTGCCCTAGCGCGTCAACCTAATGATAGACACTGAGATGGCGCGAAGTTTGCCGATCATTTATGACTATATTCATTCATTTAATTCGCCACAAATGTCAATTATGTCAATGTCACAACAACACAACATTGCATTGTTGCAGATTTGAGGTTATTTTGGAGTGCCGGTTGTTATTGTTGTTAGTTTTTCGAATTATTAGGTACTGTATAGAAAAAAAAAATTTAGCAAAAAATAGAACCGACTTCCATATAAAAACACTACAAAGGCAAAAATAACTTTAATTTCGGAAGGCGGTGTCAAAAACGAAAATATATACAAAACTAAAGACACCGCCTTCCGAAATTAAAGTTATTTTTGCCTTTGTAGTGTTTTTATATGGAAGTCGGTTCTATTTTTTGCTAAAAAATTTTTTTTCACGCTTTTTAGTGGGTCGGTTTGTAATTTATCTAGTTACCAAAGCCAAAATGTCAACTACTTATCACCTTTTACAAAATATTGCTTTTCCCGGTGCAGAGCCGTTAATTTTTGAGGAGTTCTCCTGGTACATCACCATCAGCTCTACTTCACCATATGCATTGTGACGAGCATAAAGTGCTTAACATCCATATTCAAGTAATCTAATCGCAATCAACGAAATGCTTATTATTGAGTAGTTTCGGTGGCCATCTGGGGTCTTCGTCATCAGTTCCACTTCATCAAATGGTGCTTTTCGAGAGCAACTGCACAAGATACTATAAGAAATACCCAAAACGCTATAGGTGTGCCTATAATATTTGAAGAGTTCCCTCGATTTCTCCATGATCCCATCATCAGATCCAAACGTGACGACAATGGGACCAACTAGAAAGTATACCCTTTCGAACAAAAAAAAAAGAATTTTCCAAATCGGTCCAGCCATCTCCGAGTTATGAGGTAACAAACATAAAAAAAAAAAAAAGTTCAAGACGAATTGTAAACCTCCTTTTTTTGAAGTCGGTTAAAAATGCCGGAACCTAAAAGGAAATCTGTTGTTTGGGATGTATTTGAATCGCCAGTGAATGGACATGCTAAGTGCAAACAGTGTTCAGATTCAGACAAATATAGTTTAGTTGTTAATTAATAGAAATACTTACTTTATTTATGTTACGTAAATTTAATCCTAAATACATAAAACATAAATAAATCTATACTAATATTATAAAGCGGAAAAGTTTGTTAGTTTGTTTGTTTGCTTGAACGCGCTAATCTTCGAAAGTACTGGGTGGATTTGGATGAAATTTGGTATGGAAGTAGCTTGAAGCTTGAGGAAGGTTATAGGCTACTTTTTACCCGACTGCAAAAAAGGAGAGTTATGTTTTTACCGTGATAGAATCCACGGGAGCGAAGCCCCGCGAGAGTACTAGTGATAAATAAATACATTTCTTTTTTATTTAAATTCTACCTACTTTAATTATAATGGTCCCCATACATATTTATGCTGAATCTGTTCAATTTTTTTAAATATTGTTACGAAAACAAATCATTTACTCTGTTTCATTTCACCCAGTTAACTCGAGTTACTTAACTCGAGTTACGTGAAGTTCAACTCGAGTTAACTCGAGTTGTGTTTATTCCGAGTTTGCACATCACTACTTTGTCGCACGTATTCATAGGCTTTCGGTGAATAAAAGTTAAGTGTGAGACAAAACTTTTTCATTGCTGAAGAATATTTGATTTTTTTTTTCTTTCCTATATTCTTTTTGTTTATGTTTTGACATATTTCTGCTGCAACAATGTTTTCACAGGTTTTACATACTCTTTGGTTTTCACCGAGCGTATTAAATACGTCAGTGTCTTTATAACTTCTTTTTCTTTTAAATCTTTTAGAACAGTTTTTAGTGATGCGTTTTTCTTTTTAAGGCGTCTAACTTTCTAATTAAGTGTTTTGATTTTGCGTGCATGAATTTTATAACGTAATTCATACTTTCTAGCTTGATGTCTAAGTTTATGTTTTCCTGGAGTGTCATTTTGACTTTAATTCGGAATCATGGATTTCACGTGGACTGTTTGAGATATCTTTCGTAAGTTGATCTGGTGTATCGCCAAAAATCCCAGCCGTGTCAACATCCTCCTCAATGTTACAGTGCTACGGGAAGAAAAGTTATTTTAATTTTATATAAGTACTTATATTTGAGGTAAAATCACACATACTAATATTCAGGTAGACACAAACCTCTGTATTAAGTCACAGTATTAAAGATTTAGGACTAGTAGAACTACCTACTACTAGAATTTCAACGTTTTGGCACTTTAAATTTGTAGGTAAACACATATTTGATTTTAATCCAATAAACAAACAAACAAAATATGATTTAAATAAAATAAATTGGATAAATCAAAACAAGTTTAATTTCTGAAACATTTTTCCATTTCCTTTCTCCTACCGTCACTACTTTTTACCATCAACTCACCAGAGCCAGCAGTCTCGACATAGATAACGACGCTGACGCAAACTTTTAATCGCTAATTACTAACGAAAAAATTCGGTTGCAATAAGGATGCTTGCGAGCAACGCATTACTCGCAAGCCTCCTTATTGCAACTGAATTTTCGCAAGATCGATCGAGAATGATCGAAAGTTTGCGCCAGCGTCGTTATCTATGTCGAGACTGCTGGCCCAGGACACTTCTTACATCATGTTATAACGTTTTTAATTCACTAATTAATAACGTTATTAATTAGTAACATTATTTTGGGGTATCTAATTTGAATTATCATGGCAACATCGGCCCACGCACCACATGTTTATAAAACTGGCCTCACTTCTATGTTCGCAGAGTTCCGTCTTCTTTTTTATTTGGTCTGAGGGCACTAGTAGCTTTCGTCGATTCTCGATTGTTCAGTGTAAAGAAAAAAAACAAAAAATCTATTTTTCAAAAATCTCTCGACGAACAAATATGTTTCAAACCAAACAGTCTAATGCAAATGTTGGTCATTATTATTAGTTCAATTTGATGCAGCTAAAATGAAGAGTAGAGGATTATAGACTGAGTAGAGTATGAGTCCGCACTTGCAAAACGCCTTGTATATACTCAAATCATCTTGAAACGATATAATATTGTAATTGGCGCAATGGCCGAGCAATAAGTTGTTGGACAACTCCTGCTCCAGACCTGCGGCATCACGCCTCCAGTTGTCCTCATTACTTTAATCCTTCCCTTGAGAAGCCCCATGCTTGTTAAAACAGGACACTTGATTGTGCAGGAGCTGGAAGTCACAGCCAGCCAGTTGGCCATCGACGGACCCTCCGACAAGATGGAGAAATTCCTCGCCAGGAACTTCGGCATCGAGAAGCTGATCCTCCAGAACAACAACTTTGCGATCGCACCGAGCTTTTTTGATCGATCCGACGCCGAGATCAGGTCAGCAGCGACACTTTCATCTATTAACTAGTACTTCTCCCGCTTTAGTCCGCGTGGATTTCTAACACATGCTACAATTTATAAAGATTTTATGTTTGGACATAAGGTTACGCAAGTATCAAGTAAGTCGGAAAAACTCCTGCCCTCTCGGAGCTATCGTGGCGTACGCTGCCTGAATTGTTGGAGTTACACGAAAATAATGTACCGTGATATTGTTATTATTATGATTTTGTGCTTTCGGTTTTGAGTTTTTTTATTTTTATTTTTTGACGAGAACAAATTCGTATTACATAATTTTTGTATAACTATTACCATTTACACAGCGTTCGTAATGTAAGCTTACGAAAGTAATAAATTTTCCCGTTTTGCAACATTTTTCATAGATACTCCGCTCTTATTGGTCGAAACGTGGTGTTATAAAGCCTATGTTACTCGGTTATAATGTAGCCTTATTTATTTGTAGCCTTGTTTATATTCAGGAAATAATTTTCGAAATTGTTTCAGTAGTCTTTCCTCTTTATAATATTAGTGCAGATAGTGTATATTATTATTATTTAATGAAGCTCGATGAAAACTAACGCCAGTTGCCTGATAAGTAAAGCTATGGACCTTAACAACTAACTATGTCTGCTTTACGACAGATGCTGGAAGTTCACGAGAAACGTATTAAGTTAGTGAGTATAGAGCTCAGGTTAGTGCGGCTCCTCCTTGTTACGTTGTGTATGCGCAGGCGCACTGTGCTGGCTCGGATGTATCACTACTTTTTAGGGATCCGTAGTCCACAAGGAACACTTATAGTTCCGCCATGTCCGTCTGTCTTCGGTGTAGCTCAGAAACTATTGGTATTAGTTACGCTGAAATTTGGCATAGATATACATACATATTAATCATGCCGACAAAGTAGTAAAATAAAATTATGAATGACTTTTTTTTGTTTTCCCCTACACGTAAGAGGGGATGACTTTTTATTTTGTCTATGCCATAGTGAGGAATATCGTTGGATCGTATGTGATATTCATCATAGTGAGGAGGTCGTTCAAAAATAAAGTGTGGTAAGATCAATTTTCAATTCAGTTTACTGTTTGCGAAATATTAAGAGGGTGTCGAGCCTACGAGACGCGCGGAAAATAGGTATTTACTGCAGCGGGCTAGTCGTGTGCGTTGTCACACACACAATGACAAGTTCGCTCGAGGCCCGCTTGCCGTTGCACGACGAAGTTTGCTAACTTTGCATTTTTTAATTTTTTGTCGTTATGTTGAATAAACTTGAAAAACGAATATTAATTATTTAGATGGTTTTATTTATCACACTAATATTATAAAGGCGAAAGTTTGTGAATGAATGTGTCTGTTTGCATGTTTGTTACTTCTTCACGCTCAAACGGCTGGATGGATCTAAATGAAGCAAGTAGGTACGTAAATCAATCACAAAAATAAATTTTCTTAAATTATACCTATTATATAAAAATTAACGTTTGTTTTTACTGTAGTAATACATTATCCGTTCCCTCACTATTCATCCTATTGCAATAAAACTTTGATTTTATATATTAAACTCCTCAGATTTTTTTTTAAGGAATACTAGCAATGTGGGTACATTTCACATTACTAGCAATCTTGTTAACCCCTCCAACTAAGCTAAATATGCTTGTGTCTGGAGTGGGTTCACGTCAAAAGTGTAATGGGTGGGGTTCGAACCTGCGACCTCTCGATCACAAGTCCGACACCTTATCCATTAGGCTATTGACGCTTCGAAACTGGGTAAGTAGCAAGTTAGGGTAGATGGGTATGCAGTAGGTACTTATTTGAATAATAAAACCAGTATGAAATAAAAAAAAATATTATGTAATGTCATAATAAAACCGAACTGAAATAAGTTTTGTTTATTAAAATTTCATTTAGTGCTCGTTTAAATTCTGATGTACTGTCATATTTTTAATAACATTCGGTACTGTATTATATATACGTGGGGCCATACCAAAAAAACATTTTTTCATTAATGCTGTCTAGCGAACTTACTTCGCAGAAAATATAAGCGTAATTTATTTCATAACAATATATGTATCAAGTGTAACTAGCTTATTTACATTTTTTGCAACTACGCCAAATAACTTTGTTTTTCATAGTATTTGTATGAATTACAAAGTTATATTTGCGGTTTTAGAAAATATGCTGTATCTCAAAAACTGCTGACTCGATCTCTTTAAAACCAACTTTGATTGAAAGTTTACATTAAGGTCTATAGATATATATATATATATACAACGTGTAATTTAAAGGGTATATACATATCAAGTGCATGGCTTCTTTGGAAGATAACAAACGATATGGCAAGGGTTTTGTAATCCTAAGTCAGTCTACATGTGTAGAACTTATTACAAATTCCAGTACACTGATACCAGAGACCGAATTTTTCAAATTAAGAAGAACGAAAAGAATTATCGTGTTATTGGCAAGTGACGTGGAAAGTTATTGACCCTCGTAGTGCTGTGACACGTTTGTTATGATTGGTATTCAAAAAATAACTATGTGAAACCAATAATTTGGTATCAATTCTTTAAGTCAGTTATTTTGTGCTGAAACTGTGCATAGAGACTCCATACCAAATGTTGTCTTCAGCCCTTTTGGTTAGATATGGGGTTTCCGTTACACGTTGTATATATATATTTATATTTTTCTTTCCACTATTATAGAAGTTAGAGGGAGGGATACACATTTGACCACTTTGGAAGCTTATATCTTTTAAACGATTGACTTTATGAAAAAGTGGTTTCAGAAACCCCCATGTCATTTTTAAAGACTTGTCTATAAATACCACACACGCATAAGTTTCATGAAAAAAAAAAATATTTTCAGTTTTAGTTCCATGTATGGGGTAGTAGTATGTTCCTTTATTTTAAATGATTTTTAATTTTTTTCTCAATATCGGAAAGCGTTTCATAGAATACATCTACTTACCAAGTTTCACATGTATAGTCTTAATAGTTTTGGAATAAAATAGCTGTGACATACGGACGGACGGACAGACAGACAGACAGAGAGACAGACAGACGGACAGACATGACGAAACTATAAGGGTTCCGTTTTTTGCCATTCGGCAACTGAACTCTAAAAAACGAGTAATTTCTTAAAATATATATTTTTAATTTTGGTACACTACACATATCACAGTATAGTAAGAAAAGAAAAAAATGACAAAAAGATACTATACTTTGTAAGAAATAAAAAGACAATAAAACTTATTTCGAATTTTGAAAATACAATCGTAGAAATATCAATGCATCCAAGGTTTGACTTCCAAGCCTGCTTCGTTTATTACCAACATAAGCAGCAGCTGAAAACGCTCGTTTAGGTTTTACACTGGTTGGAGGAATAGACAATAGATACTTATATGCTGTTTCTAAGTGATATCCACTAATTCCTCCATTTTCAAACAGGCTTATTTCACGTCTATTTTGCCAACCCCGATTAATTTTGTATTTGTACTTCACGATCTGGGGATTTCATACTCTTATCAATTTCCAGCTATAACTTTTCCTTTAGTGTCAATTGGGGTTGGGATTGGGAGGTTTGTGGCATTAACTCATCATCTGTTTGTGATCCTGATCTTCCTTCTTCTTCTTCCGTGTCATCTCGACTTTTAAGTTTTTTAACAATATACTTTTTAACAATAATGTAACAGACTCTGTTACATTGTTCTGAGATCTCAACTACCGTTTAATAAATAGCAATAGGATAATCGCTAATTGCAAGACTCTTGCGAAACTCTCGTTTGGGCAACACCATATGGTTTATTGGATGTTGAAGTCCACTTGTCGAAAGAAAGACTAAATCTTTCACCTGCACTTTTCAAATGTTTCAATTCCGCAGTTACTTGCTTTCTGATTTTTTCACTGTAATTCATGACACGTTTTTGAATGGTGACGGCTGACTTTGGTAAATCCGTGTATTTTGCAAAGACAAATTTTCTCGAATCATCTGAAGTTATGAATATACTGAATGGAAATCCATCTAATGCAATCATTCTTGCCAAAACATCATCGAGGCTATCGTCGGCACTTTTAGTAAAATAATCATTTAACTTTCGCTTGGCTGGCGGCGGTGCTGTGTTCAGATTATCAGAATCTAGACTTGTTGAAGCTGATATAAGCTTTATGTTATGTTTTGATGACAAATGTGTATGTAATCCCTTAGTCGATCCATCCAAAGTCTTGAGAATGGCTGAGCATCGGTTACATTTGGCACTATTTCTATCCTTCGCAACTAAAAAATAGCTCCACATTGACGTCGTATCACTGTGTTTTTTATGTTTAACAAAGTCTCATTTGAAATACTTAATTTCAGATAATTGACTTTTAAATTTAAATGACGTAGGTCGTGGGTTTAAATTTAGAAAATATCTTGTAATGAACAAAGTTTTAAATATAATTAAGCATATCTTAAAACTGGAAACATATCTTACAACTATACAATAATATAGGTTATCCATCAGAATTCAGACAGGCTTTAATGTCCTCTCATAGGTATAATACAGGTTAATTAGGTAATTAACCTGTATTATAGATACATTGTAAGAATGATATTTTAAAAGAGTAACTGTGGAGTTTCTTGCCGGATCTTCTCCATAAAAAACGACCAATTTCGAACCGTGCCCTGCGCCAAACTGCTGACGTTTTATAAGTGCCCAGTAGGCCTATGTGAAATAAAACATTTTGAGTTTGAAAAAATCACAAGAAACAGTAGTAGGTATCTCTACTACTAAGTAGAGATACCTACTACTGTTTCTTGTGATTTTTTTTTATTTTTGGCTCGCGTTTGAATTTTAAGAAAAAAATTAATTCATTTCAAATTAATTCAATTAAATAATTAAATTTCAATTTGAAATTAATTTTTAAACTGGCATGATTGCTCTATGTTATCTCTTAAAAAATAGTCTTTTTAAGAGATAACATAGAGCAATCATGCCAGTAGCGTGCAACCAGCGCACCACGCACCATGAGACCATAAGTCTAGTTTAAGCATATACTAACGGGAACCCATGTGAAATTAGTACTTCCCACAATATGATTATAAATTAAAGCCTGTCTGAATTCTGATGGATAACCTATATTATTATATAGTTGTAAGATATGTTTCCAGTTCTAAGATATGCTTAATTATATTTAAAACTTTGGTCTATACTGTCGTATAGACCAATTAATACAGCACAATGGAATTACAAATAAAAAATATCCGATAAGTTGGTTATCATGTATGTCATTGATATACACTATAAAAAGGAAAGGGCCAAGAATTGAACCTTGCGGAGCACTCATCTTGGCTAGGGATCCTGCAGATGTCGCTCCATTAACAATAACTTTTTGTTGCCTGTTTGATAAATATGAAAGAACAAGGTCAGCAGAACACGAATCCACGAACTCCGTAATGGTGTAATTTACAGATCAGTGTTTTGTGGTCAACGCAATCAAAAGCTTTGGAGAGGTCACAAAATATGCCAATTGCATCCTGAGATTTCTCCCAAGATTCCAGAATGTGACGGATGAGCGCTACTCCTGCGTCTGTTGTTGACCTACCTTTCGTGAAACCAAACTGCCGACTATGCAGAATTCCATTTGAGTTAAAATATGATAGCATCTGGTCCAGCATGATTTTTTCGTATATTTTGCTTAATGCTGGAAGCACATATATCGGTCTATAGTTAGAGGGATCACTCTTACAACCCGACTTAAAAATTAGTACTACTTTACTATGTTTCATTAAATCGGGAAAATTACCGCTGTCTATACATTAATTAAATGTGCCTGTTAGGATAGCAGCAATTGAGTCAATAATATTACCAAGAACCCTAACAGATGCACTCCATAAGTCATCAGTGTTTGTTATGTTAAGACTTTGGAATGCTTTTTAATTACATCAATAGAAATGGGCTTAAATGAAAATGTTGGTATATCCTTATTGAAGTTTTCCTTTAAAAAAGATTCTGCTGATAATGGCGAAGAATGTAGAGATTTAGTAACCTCTACTGGAATATTGGTAAAGTAATTTTCCAACTTCTCAGCCACTTTTGACTTATCTGAGATGACCTGATCATCGATGTTCAAAGTCAAATCATTCTAACCCTGTTGGTTTGTGTTTCCAGTTTCTTTGTTTATCACCTTCAACACAGTTTTTATTTTATTGTTAGAAATGCTAATTTTATTACTTTCTGATTTAGATTTAGCTTAGGGCGCATACTCTTTTTAATATCTGGTTGCGCTGATATACGATTCTTTTCGTTTATATTTTTAATTATTGGCAACACGCATAATCGCTAATTGGTTAGACATTCCCCTTCCGCATATTATCCTTTCTCCCTTGCACTAGACCTTCGTCTATTCGAGAGTGAGGGAGAGAGACTATACCGCTCTAGAAAAATCGATCGCGTCTGGATCTTCCGATGGACGATCGGACCTTCAATGGCTGTCGAGTCGCGTTAGAGCACAAACGCATCGAATCGCATTCGAACGGTCGCGTCGTTTTGTGCGACCAATTCGTAGCAGAAGAACGGTTATACTGTGGTGGTGAACTGTGATCAGAGTGCTGGCAGTCCTGAATATCCTGGATTATCAAGGTTAGTGCTGCCTTTCCTATACGACGCTGGACTCTTATCTTTTGTTCCAACCAGCGCCGGTTCCCGTCAACTGTGTAACCGAAAACTTCTAAGTCGCATACGTTGCATTACCGCCCATCCATTTAATGGTCCTTCCCGAGTCGGATAATAATCAGCACAGCCATTCCCTAGAATTCGCTAGGTATATCGTAGTTTCGTATTCGTATTTCGTAGTCAACCCCGCATAGATACTTATTTGCCAACGCGTGGCAAGTAAGTACATCGTAATTCATTACGTCGTTTTCGTGTCTTCCTAGCTAATAATCGATTAGTAAGGAATTTCGCAACCCCGCTAGTAGTTAATTATCGTTACTTGTAAATTAAATACCAATCGGTCGAGTCAAGGTTACTCGAGACCGCGTCGCGCACCCGGCCGTTATTTCGCAAAACGGTGGGTAGTTACTAAATATTTCTTATAATAATTAGTTTGATATTCATAGCTCATAAATATGGCACCGACCGATATTACTCTTAAAAGATTGATAGCAAAGAGAGATCGTATCTTTGCTCGCATGCAGAGTATTGCAGATAAAATAAAACACATTCATTCGGATGAAAGCGTTAAGGAATCATTTTTGTGCGACATCTCGTTAGTACAATCACTACGTGTGGATTTTGAAAGTGCTTTGGATGAAATTGTTATTCATGAGCTAAAATTAAACCCTGAATATGTTGTAGATTATCAATCGCTTTCTGCGTTCGAAGACCTTTTAGGCCGCATTTTACGGGCTGAGAAGAACCTGACGGCTTACTCTCATAGTGAGGTCCAAAGGTCACCTCGATTGCCGCCAATTGAAATACCCGAATTCAACGGAGATATTAAGAATTGGCCATTATTCGTCGCTAGTTATCGTAATGTCGTGCATAATAATGTTTCTCTAACAGACTGTGAGAAATTATATTATTTATTAGGTAAATTAACACATAAAGCTCGTACAATTTTCGCTGGTATTACCCCGTCTGCGGATAATTACCCACTCATTTTCGATTTGCTTTGTAAAAAATATGAAGATAGTCGACAATCGGCAACTTCATACTTAACTCAAATATTTGAATTTAAATCTATTACATCAGGTACCCCTAGTAGTTTAGAATTATTTATTGATAAGTTCGCTTCGTCGGTAGTTGCTTTAAAACATACAAAAGTCAGTGACCTGGCTGATTTTATATTATTGCATGTCGCGCTTAAAAAACTGGACCCAGACACCGTTCGTACGTTCGAATCCAATTATCAATTAAAGTCGAATGGATCCGAAATCCCATTGTTTTCCGATTTAGTTAATTTCGTTAGTGATCATATAAAGGTTTTAGAACGAACTTCGATACCTGTTGCTCGAGTCAATACTAATAAAAGGCCTTTAGATCGTAAATCAACTAACGCATATGTGTCCAGTTCTCAACCAGTCGCTTGTAGTTTGTGTAAGGAAAACCATGACTACATTTATAAGTGTACGGTTTTTAAGAGTTATAACCCCGATCAACGTTTTAAATTCGTTAAGTCAAACAACTTGTGTATAAATTGCTTAAGTAGTGGTCATCGCGTGTCTGCGTGTGAGTCGACGTCTACATGTAAAAAATGTAGGTACAAACATCATACATTGCTATGTTTTGGAAATAGGCCTGCGTCAAATATGTCGCCGTCACGCTCAGTCGAAGAGCCGAGCGCGGGTTCGATTCCCGCGAATTCGGATGTAGCATTATGCTCAAGTGCAGTCGGCCCTTATAAAGGCTCTAGAACTGTGTTGTTGGGTACCGCACGTATCGTTATTCTAGATTCTCGTGGTCACGAACATTGCGTTCGTGCATTGTTGGACAGCGCGTCTCAGAGTAGCTTTATTACTCGCGATTGCTGTCAACGTTTAGGATTAAACATAAATAATAGACCTACTTGTTCCACTGTTAGGGGTATAGGAGGTTCGAGTAAACCCATTCAAGGTTCCGTACAATTTAAAATTCATTCTCGTTTCGATCATAATATAACTTATGATATTGAGTCGTTGGTAATAGATAGGATTACCGAACGTCTGCCAACCGCGACAGTCGACACTTCGCGACTGTCTAACTTCGAAGACTTACCGTTGGCAGACGATACATATTATTCATCAGGCCCGATTCACGTATTGATCGGCGCTTCGATTTTTCCGCACCTGCTTTTGTCGAACAGAGTTCAAGGATCGACTTCGAATTTATCGCCACTCGCATTAGAAACGGTCCTTGGCTATGTGATCGTAGGTGACGCACCAGCATGTACTGACGGTAATTCGACCGTATCGCATTGCTGTATCGCGGACACATTAGACTCTGCTGTCCGGAAATTCTGGGAATTAGAGGAAGTGAGTGTTCCCCCGGTATTCAGCCCGGACGACCAATTGTGTGAGGAATTTTACACCCGCACTACCACTCGGGATAGTGAGGGACGTTACGTAGTAGCTTTGCCTTTC
The DNA here is from genome assembly GCA_943138885.2 of Tholera decimalis. Classification (NCBI taxonomy): domain Eukaryota; kingdom Metazoa; phylum Arthropoda; class Insecta; order Lepidoptera; family Noctuidae; genus Tholera; species Tholera decimalis. The sequence goes on from OW964548.2 coordinate 3,424,041, forward strand.
AAGGCTGATGTCGAATCCCTTGGCAATTCGCGCCAAGCAAGTGAACGGCGGTTTTACTGCTTGGAAAGGAAGATGCAAGCTTCTCCACAATTAAGGGTCGCGTATGACAGTGTCATCCGGGAATATTTAGAAAAGGGCTACATTTCATCTACGAATCCTGATTCGGCGGGAAGTTCGTATTTTATTCCGCATCATGGTGTGATCCGAGATGATAAGGTCACAACCAAACTTCGTGTCGTTCTCGATGGTAGTTGTAAAACTACTACCCGCATCTCGCTTAATGATCTCTTGTATGGTGGACAGAACCTACAAGGGAACTTGTTCAATATTATTATTGGTTTTCGTTTGTTTTCGATAGCGCTTTCCGCAGACATTCGTCAGATGTTTCTCAGCATTGGAGTCCGAGAATCTGATCGGCGTTTCCAACGCATTTTGTATCGCTTTTCCCCGCAAGAACCTTTACAGGTTTATGAATTTAATCGTGTCGTTTTTGGGCTTAAGTCTAGCCCCTTTCATGCACTTCGAACTATTAAGCAGTTGGCTGAGGATGAGGGTGACTCCTACCCTCAGGCCAAAGATATTGTCGCTGCGGGGTTGTATATGGACGACTACGTCCATTCCGTTCGCACGGAAGACGAGGGCATTTCCACCGCTTCGGAAATGATAGGTCTCATGAAGGCTGGTCAATTTGAGCTAGTTAAGTGGACCAGTAATTCCCAAGTCGTATTAGATTCGATCCCACCCTCGCACCGCCTGCCAGTTGTCAAGGAATTCGATGAGTCCGACCAACATAAAGTACTGGGCCTGTGTTGGTCACCTACGTCGGACAACTTCGGCATGAAAATTAATACTCCCGCTCAGATTTGTACTAAGCGTACAATATTGTCGTGTGTCGCTAAAATATGGGACGTCATGGGATTTGTCGCACCTGTTGTCCTGTACGCTAAACTTCTAATCAAGCAGCTTTGGCTGTCTGATTGTGACTGGGATGATACTCCACCTGAAGATATAGTCAGGCTGTGGATTCGCTTCAAAGAAGAGCTTCCCTTGCTCTGTAATATAAGGATCCCACGTCACGTTGGTATCGTCGGCGATAGTGTGGTTACTATATTGGCTTTCGCGGACGCCAGTGAGAAAGCATACGGGGGGGTTATTTACTTCCACGTTCAAAATAGTGATGGCAATATCGTTAGGTTGTTGACCGCTAAGTCGAAGGTCTCCCCTAAAAAGGTCGTTTCTCTTGCTCGTCTGGAGCTGTGCGCTATTCTTGTGCTAGCTCAACTCATAAAAAATGTCGTAGTCGCTTGTCAAAACCGCATTATATTTCGCAACATATTCGCATTTTCGGATTCAACAGTCGCTCTCTGTTGGGTACATTCGTCGCCCCATCGGTGGAACACCTTCGTGGCCAACAGAGTCTCGAAAATACAGTACGACTTATCGCCACAAAACCTGTATCACGTGTCCGGTACGGACAATCCCGCAGATTGTGTGTCACGTGGGCTCACACCTTCCCAAATCATTGATCATCCGCTTTGGTTCAGTGGTCCTCCGTGGGCCAGCTTAGACGTTTCGAAGTGGCCTGTCGTCCCCTTCAATCCCTCTTCGGTATGCGAAGTGCCCGAAGAGAAGAAACATTCGTTGCTCTCCGCTACACCAACCGAAAGATCTACTATTCTTTCTTTGGTCGATCGTATCTCGTCTTGGAGTAAATTACTTCGAGTAGTAATTTACATTTGTCGTTTCGCTAAACTGTTGCCTATTGGTTACCGCATGGCGGCAGCGGATTACAACTTCGCTGAATTGCTCATACTTCGCGAGCTTCAACGCTTTTATTTCTCCACTGAGTTGGTTAAACTCAGGAAAGGCAAACATTGTAGTCCTGCTTTTCGACACTTAAAACCGTTTCTCGAAGACGGACTCATTAGAGTCGGAGGCCGTTTAAGAAACTCGGATTTAAGTTATGATGGGAAACATCCCATTCTGCTTCCAAGCAAGGACCTCGTTTTGAATTTGTTAGTCGATTATCATCATAAATTGAACTGTCACGCAGGTCCCGACCTGCTAATGTCGCTCTTGCGTCAGAAGTATTGGATCCTTTCTGCGCGCAATTTAATTAGGAATAGGATCCATAAGTGCCTTCCCTGCTTTCGGCTGCGCCCTAAGCAGAGCTTTCCTGAGATGGCCGATCATCGCTCTTGTCGTATCGTTCAAACCGCTAAGCCATTCGTCCACACGGGCACGGACTACGCCGGTCCGTTTAAGGTTACGATGTCTCGCGGTCGAGGTGTTCGCTCCACCAAGGCCTACGTGTGTCTGTTCGTCTGCATGACTACACGCGCGGTGCACATAGAGCTCGCTGGGGATCTTAGCACAGCTAGTTTTATGGGCGCCTTTAAACGGTTCCTGTCAAGGCGTGGCCCGGTTAGTAGAATTTATTCCGATAACGGGACTAATTACATAGGCGCTAAACGGAAACTCTCGGAACTTCACGCATTTCTTTGTTCGAAGTACCATAATTCGGAATATGGTCATACATTAGCTATAAATCGAATAGATTGGTCACTCAATGTCCCGACGGCTAGTCACTTTGGCGGCAATTGGGAAGCTAATATTAAAAGTTTAAAGTCACACCTATATCGGGTCATAGGCGATACTATTCTGTCGTTTGAAGAATTAAGTACCGTTCTTATTCAAATAGAATCGGTAATGAACACTAGACCTCTTTGTAGGACACTCTCTAGTGATCCTTCAGAGCCGCTCGCATTGACTCCAGCGCACTTTTTGAATCTCACGCCTCTGAAATACTTGCCTGCCGAGGAAATAGACGAGAGAACTCTTACTGCTAGACACGAGCTACTAGATAAGTTAGTACAGTCGTTTTGGAAGCGCTGGAGAACTGGATATCTCCATACTTTGCAATCTCGCCGCAAATGGAACACGCCGGTCGATCCGGTCTCTGTCGGCACGGTCGTGATTCTTATATCCGACAACTCGCCCCCACTACACTGGCCTTTGGGTGTCGTGGAGGAAATTTTCCCTGACTCAACCGGAGTCACTCGTATCGTTCGGGTTAAGACAACCACTGGATCCTACTTGCGTCCCGTGGTGCGTCTTTGCCCATTGCCTAACCAGTAGTTTATTTAATTCGTCTTTAAGGTTAGGTTAATATTAGTTATTAGGTATTTAGTTTCGTAGTTATAGGATAGTAATTATCGAATAGATTCGTTTTCTTGTGGTTTGCCTCACTCTTGAAGGCATCCCTTCAAGCCCGGGGGAATGGTTGCGCTGATATACGATTCTTTTCGTTTATATTTTTAATTATTGGCAACACGCATAATCGCTAATTGGTTAGACATTCCCCTTCCGCATATTATCCTTTCTCCCTTGCACTAGACCTTCGTCTATTCGAGAGTGAGGGAGAGAGACTATACCGCTCTAGAAAAATCGATCGCGTCTGGATCTTCCGATGGACGATCGGACCTTCAATGGCTGTCGAGTCGCGTTAGAGCACAAACGCATCGAATCGCATTCGAACGGTCGCGTCGTTTTGTGCGACCAATTCGTAGCAGAAGAACGGTTATACTGTGGTGGTGAACTGTGATCAGAGTGCTGGCAGTCCTGAATATCCTGGATTATCAAGGTTAGTGCTGCCTTTCCTATACGACGCTGGACTCTTATCTTTTGTTCCAACCAGCGCCGGTTCCCGTCAACTGTGTAGCCGAAAACTTCTAAGTCGCATACGTTGCATTACCGCCCATCCAATATCTTTGAGTAGTTTCTTACATAATTATGGAAGGCTTCATCGGAAGTCAATGATTTTTCATGGTATAAGTTGTATAAATTGTCTCAGCTTATTCTTATTCCAGCAGTGGCCCATTCATTAAATTTAGATTTATTACTCATTTGAAATTTTTTAACTGGACATGCCTTACTAAATTCGTGGCATGGTGAAGAAAAAATATCCTGTAATTTTCATTGGGGTCATGGGAGTCAAAATTGGCCATTGAAAGATTACTTTACATGTTATCATTAAAAACATTAATTTCTTTTTAGTTAGTGGCCTAAACTTAATAGTCTTATTTAATTGCCACTTTTTAACCAACTCAAAGGATACTAGTTGACCTGTATGGTCAGACCTAACTCCACTAATTTGAGACGAGTATTTTATGGCACAATTAGTATAAATATTATCTATGCATTGAGCTGATGTTGCTGTTATTCTTGTTGCTTCCTTGTATGTGCATTTTAAGTTAAATGAACCAAACAATGAAGTAAGCTTGCAGTGTTCAGGTGAATTTACTAACAAATCAATATTTAGGTGACCACAAATGAAAACTAATTTATTATCTCTTATAAGCTTAGGCACTTAAAATTTCTCCCATTATCATTAAGAATGATGACAAGTTTGATGCTGGTGGTCTATAAACACTTAAGAAAGTTTGGCCTTCAACTTCTGTACATGCTACCTCACACAAGCAATCAACAGAGCAAGCGGTGATATATTTTTGTTCCTTATATCTAAGAGAATTATTACGTAATATTAAAGTACCACCTCCTACTGAGGACCTGTTGTATGCACTAGTAACAGAAAAATATTAATTTTAAACAACATTCTATCTGGTTTTAGCCAGGTTTCACAAAAACATAAGATATCTATATCATATTTATCTATTAACATTTCCTCATCTAATATTTTGCCGGAGAAACGATTTATATTCTGATGATATAGTAATTTTTTTTTATTATAACTCTCCTTTGTCACATCTAAGGCTTTAAACAATTAATTTCAGTATTATTAGATACCCTAGATAATACTGAATAGTCACTTAACCTAGGATCAGTTAAATTGTCAATAACCCAGTGTAAATTGTAAGCTAACAAAGTAGCCAATGAACTTTCGTCGTAAATTCTAAAATGAATGTAAGGATTGCAATCGGTTTGCCCAAAAACCTATTACACGATGTTTGATGCAATATTTTGCAATCGACCTCGTTTGCTGAGCAAGCGATATAATGCGGTCGCACTAAGTTCGCCGCGAGCTTAGTGTATTTCGAACAGCAACCGTGTACACTCATTTTCATCATTTAGCGATAATTTTAGCCGTTACGTTACTTTGTTAATTATACTTAGCAATAAACCCTTGAAGGTTATCAGTGTATTTAACTTAGTAGACACACACGATATCCATATTGAATGTTGGAGAAAAAGTTGCATCCACCAAGGATGCAACTTTTTCTCCAACATTCAATATGGATATCGTATGTGTTTTAAATTGGATTTCAAAATGAAAGCCAGATTTGCAATCACCACCCCCAAAAACCCATTACACGATACCCATATCGAATGTGTGAGAAAAAGTTGCATCCGCCATCTTGGATTTTAAAATGAATGCCAGATTTGCAATCACCACCCCCAAAAACCCATTACACGATACCTATATCGAATGTTTGAGAAAAAGTTGCATCCGCCATCTTGGATTTTAAAATGAATGCCAGATTTGCAATCACCACCCCCAAAAACCCATTACACGATACCCATATCGAATGTTTGAGAAAAAGTTGCATCCGCCATCTTGGATTTTAAAATGCATGCCAGATTTGCAATCACCACCCCCAAAAACCCATTACACGATACCTATATCGAATGTTTGAGAAAAAGTTGCATCCGCCATCTTGGATTTTAAAATGAATGCCAGATTTGCAATCACCACCCCCAAAAACCCATTACACGGTACCCATATCAAATGTTTGAGAAAAAGTTGCATCCGCCATCTTGGATTTTAAAATGAATGCCAGATTTGCAATCACCACCCCCAAAAACCCATTACACGATACCTATATCGAATGTTTGAGAAAAAGTTGCATCCGCCATCTTGGATTTTAAAATGAATGCCAGTTTTGCAATTACCACCCCCAAAAACCCATTATACGATACCCATATCGAATGTTTGAGAAAAAGTTGCATCCGCCATCTTGGATTTTAAAATGAATGTCAGATTTGCAATCACCACCCCCAAAAACCCATTACACGGTACCCATATCGAATGTTTGAGAAAAAGTTGCATCCGCCATCTTGGATTTTAAAATGAATGCCAGATTTGCAATCACCACCCCCAAAAACCCATTACACGGTACCCATATCAAATGTTTGAGAAAAAGTTGCATCCGCCATCTTGGATTTTAAAATGAATGCCAGATTTGCAATCACCACCCCCAAAAACCCATTACACGATACCTATATCGAATGTTTGAGAAAAAGTTGCATCCGCCATCTTGGATTTTAAAATGAATGCCAGTTTTGCAATTACCACCCCCAAAAACCCATTATACGATACCCATATCGAATGTTTGAGAAAAAGTTGCATCCGCCATCTTGGATTTTAAAATGAATGTCAGATTTGCAATCACCACCCCCAAAAACCCATTACACGGTACCCATATCGAATGTTTGAGAAAAAGTTGCATCCGCCATCTTGGATTTTAAAATGAATGCCAGATTTGCAATCACCACCCCCAAAAACCCATTACACGATACTTATATCGATTGTTTGAGAAAAAGTTGCATCCGCCATCTTGGATTTTAAAATGAATGCCAGATTTGCAATTACCACCCCCAAAAACCCATTACACGATACCCATATCGAATGTTTGAAAAAAGTCTTCATCATCACTTTCACTTCCTCAAATGGTGCTTTTCGGGAGCAACTGCACAAGGTACTATTAGAAATATCCAAAACGCTATAGGTGTGCCTATAATATTTAAAGAGTTCCCTCGCTTTCTCCAGGATCCCATCATCAGATCCTGATTTCATAACAATGGAACCAACTAGAAAGTATACCCTTTCAAACGAAAAAAAAATTCCAAATCGGTCCAGCCGTCTTCGAGTTTGAGGTAACATACATAAAAAAAAGTTTAAGACGAACTGAGAACCTTCTCCTTTTCTTTGAAGTCGGTTAAAAAGCAATAATAACATCACAAAATAGAAATACGTATTTTTTATGAGAATAGCGTTTTTTTCGAAAATTTGCGCCAACTTTCTTCTAATAATATTTTTTTTTACATTTGCCCATAATAACACAAATATTGAAAAAAAAAATGTTAAAGAAATATATATTGAACAATAAAAAGTAATTGTTGGGTATGCATAATAAATCGTACTCAAAAAACAAAAAATTAGACTTATGTTATTCAACGGATTGCTGCAATACATACGTACACAATAGATCGCGAATTATCGTTACCGGCGAAACGCTCCACGATGAGACGTGACCCCTCTCTGAGCTCCCGTGGACGACTGAATTTTCGACCGGTGTACGTTGCGTATGGTTCAAAATAGCGCGCAAATTAGAAGAAAAAATTAAAATTAAAACAACCAAGCGACATTTTTGAAATGTTAAAGCTGTAAATGATAGTATGATAATTAGAGAATAATATGAATTGAAGTTTATGAAAAAATTCAACAGTTTACTATCAAAATTCAGCGACGCACGAGCATGTTTTGTAAGGATTTTTGTCCAACTTTATGTATTTTTGTTTAATAAACTATAAAATATTTTTAAATTTTGCCAACTATGTTTGCTAACACATTTATTCTAGTGTTCATTACATATTTTTGTATGGTAATTAAAGTACTATTATAGGTTATATTCCTTTAGTAGTGAAGACTGTTTTGAGTTATTTTACTCGGCGCAGCCTTAAGCTTTAAAGTGCCAATTTTCGTTAAAGTCAAGTGTCCCCCTCCCCCTACAAATTAAGTAGTGGTGGTAGGTAGGAATTCAAACGTCATAGTAGTAGTACCTACATATAATGAATTTAAAAGGAAAGCTTAGACCTAAGTTGGCTTCACAACTAGTAATATTCGACCAAGTATTCTGTATAAAATCATTTAAATCAAGTTCTTATTTGTGTAGAACAAAGTAGTTTGTTTTTGTTGATTACGGAACCCTACACCGCGTGTGATCCGACAGGTACTTGGCCGGTTTTTTTTTTGTATTACTCACTCTTTAGTATCGACACTTGTGGCTAAAAAGCTAGAAAATTATAAAGCTGCTAATTTTCGAATCGAATTTAATATTGAATGCAGCCGAGCTGGCCACCATGCTGTAGTAGTAACATGTATACTATCTACAATAGTGACTGTAGGCACGTGCGAGCTGCCCGCTAGCCGCAGCGTGTGTTGTCCCGCAGCCGGTAGCTGCCCCCCACCCCCCGCCCCCCACTAACGTGTGTTTTGATGCAGCAACGGCGCCGCCCTCGCCTACGAAGCCCTGGCTGCCTCCGTCGGCCGCTTCGCCGCACCCAAGCCTACCTCCGCCATCGCCAATGTAAGTATTACGTTTAGAATCATCTCTTTCAATTCGTTTATAAATGCTTGGTCGATTCGTTGCTCGAGAAGGGGTATGAATATACGTATGTTACGAGCCTGCTGGAGGCAGTCAAATTTGGCCCGAGTCGGCTGGGACTGGACCGGGCTGGCCCTTTTGTTTCGTGCTAGAAATCTTCATGGATATCTTCTGCATTGGGGCGGGCGAAGGGGTCTGTTAGGCTCATACTGTCTTAAACCACCCCTTGTTACCACGCATCATCTCTTTAAGCGGGTAGTGAGGTGGTTGGCTCGCCCTGTGACTTCTAAAAAGGCGCGCGTGAAACAAGACGCGCCGCCACCTCGGGTCTCGTGTTATAGGAGGAGATGGCGGACATCCCCAAGTCCGCCGTCTTTGAACCCATTTGGGGGTGCCACCAGAAGGGACCTGCCCTAGACTCACTATGCTATGCGCATATTTCATGAGATCGCGGCGCGCACGAGCCGTGACAGTTGGGTTTGCTGCCATCTGTTACACAAGTCACACCCAATGTGCCGCTATTTTGGTTAATCATATCGGACTGGTAAACTATCTTAGTCTATGTGACGTAGATTACATTGTAAAACATTGAGCATTGTGTTGCAGGTGATCCACGGGGGACTCGACGAGACTCCCCACCGGTAAGCGTCGCCTTCGTACTCCAGGCAGCAGCTAACTCGATACTTTTAGCATCTGCTGTTTAATTTTGTAGCAGCGAGCTGTAAAACATGCGGGCTACTCAAAGGCAGCATCGCCTATCGCTCATGCTATAAGTATCGAGTCTGATATGCCACTTACGTAGTAATATATCATACCCGTCATAGTAACTCCAGCAAAGGCAAATCGCATTAGGTCTTCTGATCAACGTAACGTAACATGAAGTATTCTATGTTAGGCTATAGCATAGAATACAATTTATACTATTAATAAATTATATTGAAACTTGACAGAAGTACCCAGAAACTATTTTTACTTAGAAACCAAGAACATTTTTACACTGCCCATCTAAGCAGAGGGAATGAATGTTCGTCTGTCCGTGACGAGTTGACGGCCGCGGGCCAACTCAACGTTTATTCCTCCGAAATTGTCATTTGGTGCTTCGCCATCAAATGGTATTACCCAAATTTGCCTTTGTTTGGGTTTTTACGGTAATGTCAACCGCATATCCATGGTATTATAATTTCACGTAAAGATCAGCTGTTCATCCGTGTTAAAGTGACACTACCTACCTATATGTGTTTGACCATACCAAACACGTGCTACTTATTCATTTGCACTCGCATATTTTTTTATTTTTCGCATGAATGTATTGGGCTATTTTTATTTTTGTTTGTTTTGTTTATTTTGCGTTTACGTTGCTTACAGCTACGCGCGTTCACGCCGCGCGATGAACTGGCACTGACAGCGCCCCGCCGGCCCCCGCGACCGCAATGCTAGGCCGCGCGCACTTGTCGCACGTGTCGCTCGCGTCGCACGTGTCGCACGCCGGCCGCGACACGCACACACGCACGCCCGCTACCCGCACACGTGTCCACACGAGAAGCAGCCGAGTGCGCATCGCTAGTGTGCTCGTTCTCTTCTTCCGCGAACATATGCCAACGCATTTGTGAACTTTGAAAGTTTTTTGCAGAATGCAAGTAAAAGACTGTGCTGTGATTTGAAGGGCCTCCTTAGTATTACTCGAAAATTTTTGAATAAGCTTAGTTTGAAGTGGTGGACGAAGAAGTAGGCGGGGCGAGGCAGTAGGCGGGGCGAGCGTGCGCTGCAGCTTCATGTCGTGACTACGCGATGACGATCACACACACACTTACAGTAACTAATGTAGCACTGTGATATTTTTTTCTTTTGTTGTAATGTTCTTTTTTATAATTTTATTTATTATTTATGTTTGTCATTAGTAAAATGTTTAGAAGTATTCGCTGTTAGTTGCTCGCACGAGGACTAACGGTTCAGACTGTTGAACTCGGTGTGTTGTGTTGAAATTTTGCGATAAATAAACATATTATATGAAGAGATAGTCCTGCTTATTTAGTGCCGACGACTCATTCAGCTCCCATGTATGCTTTCGACCTGTAAGCCAGCTTGTTTAAGATATGTGCTCTTGCTAGTAGTAGTGGCATAGGTTCATATCGCTTTTGGCATCGCTACTCGGTACACAACGAGACACAGCGATGTTACACAGCACAATGTGAAAGTTTCCGTCCTCGCTATACCCACAGACAACGATCTCCCCACACCGTTGTGACACGCCAATGCTATGCAAACTATGGTTTAGAAAACGCTGGTACAACTGATTGGTCCAAAGACAAGGCTATGGGGAGACCTATATCCAGCACTATTAGTAAACATAACTGCCTTTTATATTCTGGGGTGAATACGCCAGCAACAAGTCTGAAAGTTGCTTTTTAACATTTTCAGACATAAGTACATCTGCGAGTAAATATTAAATGTTTGTGTTTCTTAACTTAAACATTACTTATACGTGTGGCATAGAACGCGTGCCAACTGTCAAGTGTACTGAGAGCTGGAGACAAACTCGCCTATTCGAGGACAGCTACTAAATAAAAGAAAATGAGGAGCTGGGAACTAAAGTGGACTAGTCCGTCTACAATACATTATAATAATATTAACTAATAATATAAAGAGGAAGCGGTTGTGTCCACCAGCTCCTCAAATATTCTACGAATGATTCATTTTATGCTATAGAAAGCGTCAAGTAAAATCAAAAAATTATACACTGAATGTGGGTACCGAAATAAATTTAGAAAAATATTTAATTTAGATCACTAGAATACATCACCACTGCTTATCACCAGCATCAGCATCACGAGCATCTTTTAATTTTAGTTACTCGCCCTGCTGAGTTTGTCTGGTCGGGCTAATCTCAGAAAGTACCTTACGAATTCTCATACTGTAGTCACGAACAGAATATGAATATCTACGGAAGCTAGCTAATACTAATCCACCATCATTATGATGGTTGATTAGTGTTCACTATGTTTTAGGGGTTCCATACGTCGGAATAAGATACAGCTCCGTCAGTACACGATAACTCGTATGTCTGCTGTTCCGAAACTACTGGACTGATGCATCCGAATCTACAGAACTCATACCTATGTAGGTATTTATAATGTGTTCCTGCGACCCAAAAAGTGACTTTAGGGGACAATGTAACCTATCAAACATGTTGGTTGTTGAACTCAAATATTATGACTTTTTGTTATATATTTTAAAAGTGTAAGAAAATTATGAACATTTTTAGGGTTCCGTAGCCGAATGGCAAAGAACCTTTATAAATTTGTTGTCTGTCTGTCTGTCCGTCCGTATGTCACAACCATTTTATTCCGGAATTATTAGAGCTACACAGTTCAAATTTGGTAAGTATTTTGTGAACAGCTTTACGACTTTTATACAAAAATTTAAACGTTAAGTGGGCTGCTCGTGCTCCACCTGCATGGAACTGGAAGTAAAAAAAAAAACATCAAACCTCTACGTGCGGCCTGTCTATGGATAGGTATTTAAAAGTTCCATTGTACGTATATTAAAAAAAAAACAGAACATATTGGTTTAACATAGTAATTTATATTATTGATTATGAGAAATCTGTAAGTATTTGGTTTAAAATAACATGTTACAAGAAAATATGATTGAACCTCAACTCTGCTCGCCAGACGTACTCGTATTTTGCCTGTTTTATTGTTTTGTGATTCGGAATGTGGATCGTCGGTGTACAGTGTGTTGAAGATTGCCTTGTGCCAATCAGTGATACTACGTAGGTACTGTATTAGCTGACGGCGGCACCAGAGAAACTGCACTCTAGTTGTTGTCTAACTATGTGATTCCAAATGCTTAGACAACCGTCTGCTTGACAACCTTGTGATTGTTTAAGTTATACGCAACGTTTGTACTTAATGTCTAAATAAAGGCATTCAATCATTTTTATATTACGGTATTAGGCTGTTTTGGTAACTACCAGTAACAACAATAATTCGTGTAGAGCAGACAGACAGAAAGACAGTGTTCTAAATGTTTAAACTGACATGGATACAAACAGTATCATTAGAAATTAAAACGGAATATTTATGTTATAGTGATGCTGATAGTGTTTTATCCAAGTTGATGTACCGTGTTATTGTAGCTTAGTAGCAGTAGGGACAACACCGCTACACGCCACGTCCGTTATGAAGGGTAGCATCCGACAACAATAATAATTAAGGTCCTTTTGAATTGGTATTTACTGGGATCAGTTCGTTCAGCATTATAATGTTCAAACATAGCCTCAACTCCGCACCACCTAATATTTTATTAAGTAGACACATATGCACATCACGTTATAGCTAACATTGCGTCACACGAGCGCCTCCATCCATCCACTAAGTCGTTCGGCGGTAGATAAGTTAGAATAGAATAGAATGCATTTATTTGTCAGAATATTGTATAAAGTTGCATTAATTATTTTTTTTCATTTGAATATTAATTATTGATTCAGGATAAGCTCCCACGTGGCGCGCGTCAACGCACGATCAAATTTAAAGAGAGTTCAGATGATGAGTGCTAATCGTCGTTGCGCTTGCAAAAGGCGCTATGTGGTAAAAATCATTTTCGTCCTTTTATGCAGTTTCAATCGTTATTTTAATACACACATGCTGTAAAACAGCTATCTAATAAACGAAATATTTAAAGAGTTACCTTTCAATATTGCGTTTATCAGATAGCTGTTTTTACAGCATGTGTGTATTAAAATAACGCGTGAAACTTCATAACAGAACGAAAATGACTATTTACTACATAGCTACTTTTGCAAGCGCAACGACGTAATGCGCGTTGCGAGACTACTCGTCACTACCTGTCAGTCTAGTTCAGTAGAACTTGAATTTTAGAAGTAGAAAATGGACGTGAAAGAGGCTATTATTTTGTGGTTATATTACAGAAAAAAGTTATAGAAAATGTTATAGAATAGAAAACGGACACACTGGGTTCGCACAATTAGTTGATGCGCGTTAACGCGCGCGCATGTGATCGCTTGTTGGGTATATATTAGGATGTCTAACCGCGCCATTTGAAAACGCGCGACAATATTTTGCCATCTGAACATAGCCTCAGGCTGTGATAAAGAATTAATATTTTTCGCTTAGTATGTACCTCTAAGGCAAGAGGATCCTTTTGGGCATATCTCGTAACCCGATGCGGGACGGTGTAGCAAGTAGGTACTCGTGAAATATATATACGTACCTGCGCTGTAGCACGCCGTCGCCGGCCGCCTCGCCCGGAGCGGTCGCCGCCGGCAGCGCGCCCGAAGCCAGCGGCCGCGTGCGCCACAGCTTCACGCCCACGGAGCTATGGACCGCGGACGACGAGGGTTCGGCGCCCGAGCCGGACGACGAGGCGTTCGAGCCGGAGCAGCCGGCGAGCGAGCGGCGCGGCCCGGCGCGGCCCGCGTCGCTGCGCGTGCAGCCGGCGCCCGGCCCGCCCGCCGCCGGCATGCCGTCCGCCGGCGGCTCGGCGTCCGCCACGCCTTCCGGCAGCGCCCGCCGAGACCCGCAGCTCACTGAAAAGGGCTATTTTGATGTAAAGTATTTCCACAACCGTCTGTGGTAATAATATTTTTTTAATTTTTTAAAATTTGTGTCTGTGCGACATCGTGTCACTTATAATACATACAGGAACGTAACGACTGGAAGTGCTGACCACAGAGTTCATTTTTATATAGTGGTGCTGACGCACAATGATACTAATGACTGTGACTGCTAGGTATTTTAGTACATTCCTTCAAATTGGATGATCGAGAGCTAATTTGAAATTTAGTTGTGTTGGTCCTAATTTGATTTCGAGTTATCGATATTGATTTTTCATGTTTTTGTTACTACTTACCTTAGTTGACTCCTTGATTCCCATGACGCCCGCAGTATCGTATGACCAGGTCTGTCCGTCTGTTGAGCACTTTGGACAGACACTTAAAAGCAAGAGTAAATAGGTATCTTCTGGGCTCGCTCGTCACATCATAGACCTCATCTATCGCTTACCATCAGGCGAGATCGAGGTCTAGAGCGGGCTCATCCGTAATAATAAAATAAAAGTAAGACCATGTTAGACCTTTTTTTTCGTGGGGAAACCTTCAAAAGGCGCCTGGACTTTCGGGGAGAAGACCAAACCAGGGAATGTGGAATTCTTACCTCACTAAAACCACCCCGGTGATCACCATCAGCACTTAGAAGGAGACCCGTTACGTCTAAAAAGACCACTCCGGAGCTCCCTCTGTGCAACGCCTGTTACGGCACATCCCTGGGGAGACTGTAAAAAGGTCTTCCCTGAATCTCACTGTGCACGGTGGCACGTGATCACTGTGCCACCGTCTTTCCAGGGATCACTTGATAGGCGGACAGAGCCCCCATAGTGAACGCCCGCGACCCCAAAGTAAGGCCATGATAGACCTAAGTAATTGTTAGCTTGATTCATTAGATTTAGGCTTCCAGTTTTCGTGTTCAAAATCGCAACAGACGAGCTCTGCGGCATTCAATCTGAAGAGATCAACTTCAATGCCTGTCACCCTGTATACCTACTTTATGATGTTTGTGAAATATCTCAACGTATGTTAGTTACAACTGTCTACTGTCTACTTGACTTTGATGTATGTCTCTAAAAGTGAGCTTGGCTCGACATAAATACATTTAAGGATCTTCCTTTGACCTATGTGTGCGCGCTTCTCGATATTTTTGAGTTGTAAAAGTTTGTAATAAATGAATAAATGATATTTAATCTCCCTCCGTAGTTTTATAAATTTCTTGTATTATCTCGAGGTGGAAATCCTCATGGATGTCCTACTCCCTGGGGCGGGCGGAAAGCTCTGTTAGACTCTAACATAGGTACTAAAACGACTCCGTGTTCCATCGCACATTAGCGCCGGTGGCTGCGGGAAGCCTTAGGTAAGTATTCTTCACCGCGGCCTCCGACTGGTGCCGTCTAATCAAGCGTGGGGAGTGAGGTGTTCGATTCCCATGCGACTACTAAGAGGTGCGCGCGTAGAAAAATGCCGCCACCTTTTGTTATAGAGAATCTGCCGTCCCTGGAGTAATTTAGGGAGCTGCAAAAGAGAATTTCCTGCCGACGTGCGGTGCACCTTCTGCGGACCGGGGAGCACTCAAATCCCCCTATCCCTTTCCGCAGGGTCCTCCTGTGACATGACAGTTTCGCAAAAGAAGATCACCGCATCCCACGATGCTGCGCTGGGATCATAAAACGAATCACAACTGGCAACGTCAGGTCATATAAATATGATCAGGTACTTCCCGAAGCAGACGTGCTGTCGTCGCCGTGCCTCCTCCCTAGCAAGTTGTCGAACCCTGGCCGGACGCCTCGGTGGTAACGAGGCCAGCGGCAGGACACATGAGTCTGTCTCTCCATTCCGTCATTAGGAGCTGTTACCGGCGCTGCTGCTGCAACAGTGACGTAAAGGCTCTCGCTTCCAGGTCCTACGGCGGGAATCCGGCCAGTGCGCAAACCGCCTCGAAGGCAATCATGCGGTAGGTACCCTCTAATGACCCAAGTTGTCTCTCTGCGGTACTCGCAGCACTACATTGCAGTTTTATAAATTCCTACGCCAAGGATTTGATCCGCGCCGCCAAACCGCCGCAACAACATGCAGGGGCTGCGTCAGCGCGTGTGGCGCGTGAAATCCTCTCCAGCTACTACTATTTAGGAACTCTGGCTTGGGATCAGCACGCCGGTCACCGGAATAACTACTCCTGGAAAATAAATTAGGACGCAGGAGGCATGAGGAAGGTTTTGATGTATGTACACCTATTTAAGGTTATGGTTTATTGTAAGTTGGTTGAAATATGACGAGAAATGTTGAAGATGAGGAAAAAAAGCATGTCGACTAGGCGTTTAGAAGCGCGTTAGCGTCAGAACGGCTGGCCGGCAGGCATTGCTATTCAGTTGCTTATATTTGGTATGTTTTTTCAATAATTGCTACATGTGATACATTCAGAGAGACAGTTTTCTGGCCAGCCATTCTGACGTCAGGATGGATGGTGGCCTCGGTGTTTAGCATAAATATCGCGGAATTTCTAAAAGTTTGTTGTATCCAGGATTGCTATTTTGACGAATTTAAAATTGAGCTTTGCACATACAACAGGTTAAAAAAATATTATTTTATTTGAATTGGTATGAAGTATTTATTTTTACCAGTGTTTAGTTCAAATCATGTGCAAAGCCGGGGCGGGTTGCTAGTCAATATATTTCTTTTTTCAGAGTTCGCCGAGTATTATTATGAAATGAATACTTACGCTAAAACTTTAAAAGATTGCACGGTGCAACGATGTTTTCCCAGGAAAGTACTTTTTACAAAGCTATACTTGCATATAAATAAAAATATATGTGTCCGTCTATAAATTTAAAATAACGCCTAAAAATAAAATGTGTTTTCATGTGCACATTATTATAGTTATATACGCAATATTTAGACACGAACAAAAATTACTAAACGATTTGTATTTCTTTTTATCCGGTCTAGTCTCGAACGGCTAAACCGATTTTAATGGGACTTTTTTACTGGATGATAAATGATAGTGATGATGACGATACCATCTAGCCGGTTTCGGCTACAGCGACTGCATTCAATAACTTTTTATGGTGGTTGATAAGAGCTTCGGTGAGCTCATCTTTCATGTGCTCTGTACACTGTAGTGACTTACATATCCAACTTTGTTCGAAAAATCCGAGAATCCTGAAGTTCGAAATAGAAAACAAGCTTCGCCATTTCTCTTCATGCTTTCTGGAGACAAGCACACACCATCTTAGCTGTCGTCGCATCAGGTAAGCTTCCATGCCAAGGACATTGGCTCGTATTAAAACGTTTGTGACTCTAACACGGTCCGACCACCTGATGTTCATGATGTTTTGAAGACACTTGAAATAAAATTTGTGCACTGACCTTACCTATATGTCTACGATAGAGGCACCACGTGTTTTTTTCTTGTTGATAGGCTCGTGTTTGTCCACCATCTCTCCAGATGGTAAGCGATGATGTGGTCGAAGATGAAGCACGCTTGCCTAGAAGTAACCTATTTACTCTTGACTTAACTCCCAGGTTATAGCTTTATCAGGAAACACAGACTTCGGCAAAGAACTCCACTCCTTAGCTGTACGCACAATGAAATTATTCCCATAACGTTTTGTGCGTATAGGTAGGATGACCACCATCTAACTATGGTGCCCAGAAGATGCCAGTTCACTCTTGCTTTAAAGGTTGAAAGGTCATAAGCGGCAGGGAACATAGAAGCCGGCAGAGAGTTCCACAGCTTGACTGTGCGCAAAATAAATGTGGAGGAGAACTGATTGGTACAACAAGACGGTATATAACCAAGTGTGGGTGGTATCCAGCCGAGCGTCTAGTAAACCGGTAGTGAAAGGGAGATAGAGGGGTCAGGTCATGGAGCTCCTGCGCACACTCTCCGAAGTACAATCTGTAAAAAACCGACAGGCAAGCAACGGTTCGGCGATGAGCCAGGCTATGAAGTTTGTCCACTATCGCCTCGTCGTCTATAAGCCTTTTAGAGAGTCCAATGCAGCAAGTTGGTATTTTGCAAAGCCATCCCACAAGTGGCTGCAATACTCCATGCAGGAACGGACCTGTGCTTTATAAAGATTCAGAAGCTGTCCACGTTCGTCACGTTATCGTTGCCAATGAGCCTCTTGGCCCGTTTGTCGATAGAGTCAAGTGCATCAAGCTGGTATTTGGCAGATCCGTCCCAGAGATGAACGCAGTACTCCATACACGACTAAACTTGCGCTTGATAAAGATTTGTGTCCGATGAATAAAAAAGATATGATGGAACAATTGCGATATATACAGAGATCTTGGTGAATAACTTGACATCGTGCGAATGGAAAACTTTGGTCTGCAGTTTGCCAAATGCTGCAGCAGCGTCGAGATCCCGTTTGCAAGTGATTATGCTGCCAAGATACTTTAAACTTTCCACTTGCTTCAGCTTGTTGCTGCCGATTAAGATGTCAGGCATTAACAACGGATCGTCGAAGTACATTGCCATAACCTCGGTCTTCTCGATTTTTACTGAAAGGCCAAAGTAACGACAAACGTCATTGAGGTTACTTATAAGTGTCTGCGAACTCTCGCAGGTGTCAGCCACGATGCACAGATCATCAGCGTACATAATCTACGTAATGGTGGTTTAACAAATGTGTCCGTCTATAAATTGACGGAAGCTCGCACAATAGTGTGGGCTTTCAGTCTGGCAAGTTTAAATAAATTACCATCTTTTCAGAAACGGATTCGAATACCTTCTGAAGTACCTAAGCTTTAGAGTTTCCTGGATGATTACAGCTAGTGTTGCCCAAATGAGAGTCTCGCAAGAGTCTTCAAGAGTCTCAATTAAATTGATTCATTTGGTTGGCCTATGTCAATTCAAGCTCAAAATGTACCTACTCTGTTACATTGTTCTGAGATCTCAACTACCGTTTAATAAATAGCAATAGGATAATCGCTAATTGCAAGACTCTTGCGAGACTCTCGTTTGGGCAACACTAATTACAGCGAAGTAAAGAGCAAAGAGAGTGGGAGCAAGTACACATCAGGGCTGTCAGTGTACAACATCATACATAATACTAACCAAACATCATAATACATACTACAAATTAGTATATATAAATATATACTAATTTATGGTATGTATTATATTAGTATAAATTCATAACAGAGAAAGGAGGGGAAAAAAATTATAGTGAGAGGTAATGCTCCTTCACCATTCCTTTGAACGTAGATAATGTTTGAGCACGCCTCACATCTATGGGTAATGCATTCCACAAGCGGGCCGCTTGTATAGTGAAAGATTTATCGAAGAAAGAAGTGGAATGCATACGGATACTTAACTCTAAATTTTCAGATGATCTCAAGGACCTTGAGTGTGTGTCACAGAGAAACCGAAAACGATCTTTAAGGTAAAAAGGAGTGAAAGGATAGCACATTATAAAGCAGACAAAGTAAATGAACATTCCGGTGAAACCTAATAGGAGGCCATTTAAGCTTAGTGCGAAATTCAGAAACATGGTCATATTTGTGCATGCCAAATATAAACCTAATACAGAGATTTTGAAGTCGCTCTAGCTTGTCGAATTGGTCTTGGGCAAATCAAGATAGCTGGCATCAGCATAGTCCAAGATAGGAAGAAGAAGAGATTGTGCAATTGCAATTTTAGTGGTGATGGGAAAAAAATTTCGCGTCTTAGGGAGCCTGCAGAAGCAAACAGTTCACGACTGACTTCCTGCAGTTGCTTCGTCCAAGACAGAGTTTTGTCGATGTATATCCCCAAGTTTTTCACGGCATGACTGAACGGAATAACGGTGTTATTATTACTAGGAAACTTGGGGAAGTGTCGACCAATCGATCTTAGAGATAAGTAGTCCGGGAACTACCAACAATAATGACTTGGGTTTTGGCAGGATTGATTTTCAGTACGAACTCAGTGCTCCAATCACTAATTCGAGCGAGGTCCACATTAATTGACCCAATGGCATCAGGTAAATCTACGAGGGGGGCTTGCGTGTAAATTCGCAAATCATCAGCATACAAGTGGTAGAAATGCTATCACTCAACGACTATCTTCCGATAGTCGTTGAGTGATAGCATTAATAAAAAGTACGAAAAGTAAAGGAGATAAAACGCCACCCTGCGGCACACCGGCAGAGGTGTCACACCAAGAAGAGAAAGAATCCTCAGTGTAAATACGCTGCCGGTGACCAAACAGGTAACTACAAAACCAGTCAATTACCGAAGGAGATATGTTAAAAGAGCGTAGAATGCCAAGCAAAATGTCGAAGTCAACTACTACCATGACTTTCGCGGGTAATACTTTTCCGGGAGTAGGTAGAAGCAGCGAAATTCCACGATAGGAATTGCAATCCGATCGGTCTCCTTTGCTCGTATATAAGGCGCTAATAGGGTAGTTTCCTAAAATATTTTATTTAGTCCGTCACGTAATTTAACAAAAAAACATTAGACACGTATTTTTTCACGTAATTAAAAAATTAAGACGATATAATTCTTAGCACTGTGTGACGTCAGCAGCCCCCACTCCTGTACTTTGAAGCTTTCCATCTTTGTGAATTTTTCTTGACTTGAAAAGGCTAAAAATACGTGAACTTTACTTTACTTTTTTTTACTTTACTTTACTTTTATACTTTTTTGAAAATCTACCTAATGGACCAAATAAAATAATTATTTTTTAATACAGGAAACGACCCTATTCGAGACACTTTGATAGTATCTGGCTGTCTGGCACCTGCTCTTTATGCCACCTGGTCACAAAGAGATTGCTCATGACTTCATGTAGGACGATAGAGAAGGGTACATTTCTCGTAATTCCCATGAGATAGGGATTATGCGCGAAAAACATCCCATGCAAATGAAGTCACGGGATGTGCATCTGGATTGAGTGCCCATTTTTAGGAGTCCGTAGTCGAATGGCAAAAACGGAACCCTTATAGACGGGTCATGTCTGTCTCTCTGTCCGTCACAGCCACTTAATTCCGAAACTACTAAGACTACAGTGGTAAAACTAGGTAGGTAGATGTATTTTGTGAACTGCTTTAAGAGTTTTATACAAAAATAATTAAGTGGGGCTCCCTGTACATGGAACTGAAACAAAAAAAAATCATCAAACCTATACGTGTGGGTCTATACAACATGTAACAGAATAAACGCAATTCCTGAAAGTAGTTGATTCAGAAACGGCTTCTGAATCGATTTCTGTCATAAAAAATTGGTGTTATATTTTGACGGAAAAATCTTTCATTTAACTTAAAATGGAAACAGTATCATGACAAATGAATACAATCCTTAATTCAAGGAAATGCGCTCGTGTGCATGTCGGACGCTAATATTGCATGAGTGTATGCGTCTGCGTAAGGATATTGTATGACGCACATACGTTTTGAGTTTAGTAAGGATAACTATTTTATAAAAAATGTCTAGGTTTGTTTTCAATTTATTTAACTATATAAATTGAAAACAAACCTAGACATTTAAAATTATAATTAAAATTCAACATCCGGAGTGTCTGAGCTATTGCGCTTAATCTGATACACCTTGTATATAGGTCTTTCAAAATTACATTGAGGTTTCTAAAACCTTCTTATTTTACAAAGTCAATCGTTTGGATGATACATGATACTTCCAAAGTGGTAAAATTGGTTGGAATGAGATACAGTTAATGCGATATAGGACATTTTCAAAAACTGCAAATATTAGGTCTTTTTTCCTATGATATTAACGTTTTTCATAGTAAAACATATTTTACATATTTTTTTACTATATATTTTTTTCTATTGCAATCAAGCCATGCAATCGATGCATCTTTGCCAACGCAGTGGTAGCTTATTGATGCCCTTGTAGAAATCAGCTGGACGGGAGGTAACAAATTCTTCAAAGGAATTTTGTACTGTCTCTCGGGTATTGAACTTTTTCCCGCCAAGTAGTTATCCAAATTCTGGAAAAAGTAGAAGTCTGTAGTCGCAAGGTCTGGTGAGTACGGCGAATGGCGGAGAACTTCCAACCCCAGGTCTTGTAACTTGGTGACCGTCTGCTGTGCAGGAGCAACGGAGCCAAGCCATTGACTAAAGCTAAACTTTTTTACCTTGCCAATTTGACGCAAATGGACCAATATTGTTTTGTTGCCAACGTCGAAAGTTGCTGCTAATTCAGCCGTAGATTGAGTATCATCGCCTTCACAATTGCCTATAATTCGTCATTGTCGAGAAAGTTTTCGGACGTCCACGAGGTTTATTTGCAGTTAAAATATATTTAATAATTACTCAAATTTTGAACGTATCCATTATGACGAAAAATTTTCAAATTTGATGAAAACAGAAGAACGCTAACCACCATCAACAAATGACTATTTTTTTTTAAATAATTCCATATTTTAAGAATTTTGATTTAGAATTCATAACCAAAACATAATATTTTGGTTTGTAATAGCCAGTACCTACGGCAAAACGGCAATTTCATAGGTAAAGACATATTGTAACTTTGTCATTCATTAAAAATATAAAAATCCTCTTTGCTACGGAATCCTTCATGGGCGAGTCCAACTCAATCTTCAAAAAATCGAGACTTATAAGAAATTTGTTTAAAACTTAAAGTAAAGATCCTTATATTTTTGTAGGGTCCTCAGTTCAGCAGACGCACGCATACAGTGGCATATCATAAATCTCAGAAAATACTAAGTTTTATTATTGTAATATACATTTATATTGGCAACACCGATTTTAGTGCGGTAGAACTAGTAGTGTTACGCTCACACATCGTATACAATAAGAGCTGCCAAAGAGAATATAATACACTATAATTAGAACTGCCTATTTTTCCATTTCTTGTTTCATCATGGCAAATAGTGTTGATATTGACATGTTTTCTTCCGCCATATTTTTCCGATGCAAAATACTAAATTGTAGATATAGAAGTTGTGTGGAACGGAACGTATGTATTCTTTAGGTTGGCTACACTCATGACTCACTTCAACTCTGTCAAGTTTTATTTATTATGCCTAGCCGCTCTACGGATTTTTTCCCAAAAATCCGCTCTTACCAAACGTGATATTGGCAAAATGGGGCGTGCAAGTGAAAGCTAATCGCAGATGGCGCCACCACCGTAAGAACCTTTGTCACTGTCAGTGTTAGTTAGAATGTGAGATATTATATAGTTATCTGTAATATCTACGGTTATCTGTGGTAATATTTTTTATTTTCATTTCATTGATTTCAATTGATTTCTGTACAATTTTCCGATTAAAGAACATAATACATGTTCTTTAATCGAATAATTCTCAATAACTGTCTCTAATTTAGGAATTCATTATTGTTCCATAGAGAAACTGCTTTGATATTGGTAAGTGTGCTACTAGCGCCACTTTGACAGTTGCACGCCCCATTGTGGTAGCTTCAAGGGGTAGCTTTTCTATAATGGCCACTTAACAAGAGTTGAAGTCGGTTTTTTCCGCAAGCGGTAAACCGCAAAACCTTACGGACGCATACCTACACTACGGAAAAACATCGCGAAACTGGCCACGATTTTCACAGTTTAAAGATAGATTTCAAGAGAGCTGTACCTATATGGTGTTGCTCTAATACTAATAAGCAGAAAAATAAAACGTCTACGGCTAGCCGAAGATTTTAGAAAGGTTTCTTTCGTAAAAAGTAGCAAGATTTAAGAAAACATTCTGAGAAATATTTCAACTACTATAGTAGTTACTATAGTAGTAATATACTAAAGTAGCCAGCTTCGATAAAATTTTGCATACTTATTGTACTACGTCCACCCAGTCATTACCTACATGAATACAACATTTCGCTTATGTATTTCACCAGACGAGCGGCCTCAGTTACTTCGAGGTAAGTAAGAAAAATCTATAAATATTTGGATATATCGAAATTATGGTAATTTTTATTATAGGACGAAATTATATAATGTAAACACATGTGTGTAGTGTTCCTGAAATTGTGACAGATAGTTGGTAGCTGCGAGTTCTGGATGTTCAAGGTCTCGAATGGAATTCATGGATGATTGTGATGTGGATGGAGTAGAAGTATTAAGCGGTAAATAGATTATTTATTTTGCAAGCCCCGTAACAAACTGTAGTTCATTTTGTTGCCCAGTCGATATTATCTGTTCACAGATTATCTTTGGCTTCTTAGGTATTGAAGGCATAGCAGACGTTGATGCTGAAATTGATCACAGGACTGACATGTGCGTGTTTGGCGATGGGGATGGAGAATGTGTATAATACGATTGTGGAGACACTCAGCCTCCGACACTCGACAGTAACATCCAGTTGTTCACTGTGTTTCTGTAAACTTTTTCCCAAAGATTGTTTTTGGCATTTCTGTCACTCACTATACCAACATAGCATAGTAGTATCATATAAAGCTTGTCTTTTCTGTGCCACCGCTATGATTTTTGAGGATAACTTGTAAAATCTGGTTCATTTGTAACAGACTCCGATTCAGCTGACGACACGACAACAACAACGCAGACTTCAAGACGCGGACGGTGTGCCGAATAATGACAGAACCGCCCGTGGCTGCCGCGCCACATGTGTGCGCGCCTATAATATGAGTTCTATGAACTACAAATTTTGACGTAATTTTTTCGCCCTAGCAATTCTGTAACAAGTCACGGTTTTAAAATCAGTCGCGGGAAAAAACCGTCAGTGCGACCGCTTGCATTATATTCCTGTCTAAATTAATTTAGTTCAGCTATGTGTTAACTATTTCTACTGGTACTGCTGATTAGGGATTTATAAACAAGACAAAAGTGAGGAATAACTTGTATATTCACAAATATAGACAATACAGACAATCTCAACTTTAATAACACAAAACTAAGCACAACACAACCGTACACGTCGAGAGCTCAACCCAAAGAGGGACGGTGATCGCGCCATGTCGACGATGGTCGACCGGTATAACCGCTTCGTTTCCCGCCACAGCACCACTCGCGCTAGCTTCACTCGGTGTTGCCAACACGGCCCTCCTGCATCGTGCATGACCTCAGGCACACTCCAACCAACAGCACCTGCGTACACCGTCACACAATTCAAAACTATGCATCTGAAAATAAAACAAGTATCAGAACACCGCCATCAGGAACATCATCTTGATCTCTTACTACTTCCCTAAACTTGAAACATTAGAAAATATTATTCTAGTCCCCTTTAGGCCCAGGAAACCTTGCGAGACGCATCGTGTTTGATGTAGTGATCCGCCCAACTCATAGAATTTTGTCTTTAGACTCAGACAAAATCTGAAATCTAGTTCACTCCTTTAGTCCGAAGTAGTGTCTGATCCAGTTTACTCCTTTAGTCTTAGGCAGTAACTGCTTCAGCACACCACTCCTACCCTGGATCGTGAACACTGCAAAGTTCTGGCAGACCAGCACATACCTATATTCTTTTGTATGAAACCATAACACGCATAAATTGAATAAGCATAATAGGGCTAGTTGTAAATAAATGATTGTGAAACCTAGTTCACTCCTTTAGTTCGAAGTACTGCCTGGTCCAGTTTACTTCTTTAGTATTAGGCAGTAACTGCTTCAGCACACCACTCCTACCCTAAATCGTGAATACTTCAAAGATGAATAGGGCTAGTAGTAAATAAATACCTGTATAATCTATTTAACTTGCCAACGCGTGGTTTACTCAAAATACAAATTATTAAGGATTTTATTCTCCGCCTCGGCCACTCCTTCATGTCATTTACTTGATCTCTCACTTACTCTCATATTCTCTATTCGATACCATTTTCATCATATTTCTCTGACGTCCATAGTATGCACATCAACGTCTCCAAGCACAGGACAATAACTGTCACTATCATTACGCATTATCTAGTCCAAGAACTCTTCAAAACGAACGGCCCTTATTGGTTGTCTTAACTACTATACAACGTGTAATTTAAAGGGTATATACATACCAAGTGCATGGCTTCTTTGGATAATAACAAACGATATGCCAAGGGTTTTGTAATCCTAAGTCTACGTGTGTAGAACTTATTACACATTCACTAATACACTGATACCATTGACCATCGTAGTGCTGTGACACGTTTGTTATGATTGGTATTCAAGAAGTATATGAAAGCAATAATTTGGTATCAATTCTTTTAGTCAGTTATTTTGTGCTGAAAGTATGCATACAGACTCCATACCAGATGTTGTCTTCAGCCCTTTTGGATAGATATGGGGTTTCCGTTACACGTTGTATAAGCTTGTTGTAATGTTACATATATACATTCATCACAACTATCCTGACTTGACCTAGCTCTCATACTTTACATTCATTTTAATATCGTGTTATTAAATCTTTCACATTTATAAACACCCCATGGCCTATTTAATAGTAACATTAGTTCCTTACTATGTTAACCAATATACTTATTCACACTATACGAACGTGATACGTCTACCATTTTTTAAATGTTTCAATGCAACTGAAATGTCAGTCTATCGCTTATTTGTCTGTACATTAAACAAGATAACAGGTACTGTTACGTTACGACCAATCAACTCCTCACAATTACATAAAGAATCAAGAACATAAATTTCGATATCATTAACGTCAAAACCGAATCTATTTTTATTAAACTACCGTGTTAACACTGTTCTTTGAAAATCTTTTAATTATCATTCACCTGCTATTAGCAGGTAGTTCAGTTATCTCTAAATTGCGTTCCATGACAATATATGATATCCGACTACTAGGTACCTACCTATTTCTACAAAGGCAAGTAGTTAGGGCGGTATCATATATTTCTACCTTCGACCGCTTCGATCTTTTTATTGTGACGAGACGCCTCCGGATTCTTGCACAAGACTTACACTTTACATTGAATTTATTTGCCACCTACCACCGCAATAGTTCCTTTCTTTTCCGAAATAACGAAACATTACAACTATTTGGTCCCTTTAGTATTTAATCCCGAATACTTGAGCTACTATGATTGATTATATGCCCTGGTTTATAGACATAACTATGCAGAAAACCCGCTAAAAGTCACGTATTTTAAATACTGACCTCTACTGACTTGTACTACAGACAAAATAATAGTATAATAATTACCGTTCCCGACACGTTTTCGTTCAATCTGGTTCTTTAAATAATACTTTTACGTCATCTTTCTTGTAAATTCAACTACCTACATGAAGCCAAATATATTTCCTTATAACTTTAAAAGACAAAGAAATCCTTTTTTTCCACAAGCAAACCGGTCACAGTCATGTTATGGGTACGTAATCACCAGTGATCGGAGTAGGTAGATTGATTTGGGGACAATGAACTGGCACGTATATATTAATATGGATATGCCTCCGGGATTCCGGATTTTGTAATAATTAAGATTTTTAGGAATTTCAAATATTGTAATGTAGGATGAAGAATATAACAATATGAATAAGAAATGTTTAACCCTATTACTGTCTTTTTAATGAAAATAAAGATTAGAAATATTTTTAACAATAAAGATGTTGATTTTGATATAAACTGATTTTTATTTCATTTTTACCTGTTTTCATATTCATAAAAAGTTATTGCACTGAATGCGAAAAAATATTAAGGAGTATAAAAAGTTATTTTTATTTATTTATTCAAGAATATAATATACATATAATAATTACAAGCAGCATATAATAAACTTGCAAGAAATAACTACTAAATTAGTCATATGTAAGTTTCGAATGGACGCACAAAAGTAAGATTCACTTTATTATTTGATAAATAAGAATAAAACAATTTTAAACGTTTATCTATCGCATTCTATAAATTTCAAATGTAGTAGTTTAAAAATCTTTAAACTCACAATATTTGATTCAATCCCGTAAGTACCAAAATGAAATCCCGGAAAAAAGGCTTATCCATGTTATGATTTCTATGACTATTCATGATGCAAGTACGTAAAATCAATCTACCTACTCCGATCACTGGTAATCACACACTCGTTACGTCTCTTAGCGGAAACTTTGGTCTAAGTATTTAGTTTAACTTGATAACAAACAATACTATCTGACCACTTAAATGTAGATGTATCAATTTAGATTAAATTCAGTCACAAAGTGACACGGCTCAAACTCAGGTACCTATCATCAGGATATTCGGATTTGTACTCACAGTTTCTGTCAACCTTACGCTGCTGCTACTCGACGCGTATCTAGTACGAATTATGTTTGCACTTAGTTTTGCTTTTCTTTTTAAGTACCCATAGTGTGGTCTGGGGCAAGCAGTTTCTTATCCCACTTCTGATGGTACTATATATATTATACTGATATTTCTACTGGTACTGCTGATTAGGGATTTATAAACAAGACAAAAGTGAGGAATAACTTGTATATTCACAAATATAGAAATACAGACAATCTCACTTTTAATAACACAAAACTAAGCACAACACAACCGTACACGTCGAGAGCTCAACCCAAAGAGGGACGGTGATCGCGCCATGTCGACGATGGTCGACCGGTATAACCGCTTCGTTTCCCGCCACAGCACCACTCGCGCTAGCTTCACTCGGTGTTGCAACATATGATATTTAGATAAGCCTTAGACGCGTAGACCTGATGTCTTCAGTCTTTTTGGATAGATATGGGGTTTCCGTTACACGTTGTATAGACTAAATTTAGCTAATTATGATTAATTAATGACATTTTATTTAAATTACATATAAGACTCGATTAAACCAAAATAACAAAAAAGATTTCTTTGCAAATAAGATTTCTTTGCCAACCATACTTTTCAAGTGACATTACACAGCTAGTGGTTATTAACGTTCTGCTGCCCTCTCATACCTATGAACCTGTATTATGGATACATTGAAAATTAAAGAGTAGGTAGCTTTGGAGTTTCTTGTTGGTTCTTCTCCATAGAAAACGACCAATTTCGAGCCGTACACTAACTTTTGACGTTTTATACCTGCCCATTAGGTAGCAGTATAATTGTATAAAGCGGTCGGGTCAACCAGCCCCACCCTGTGTTACCTTCAAGGTCTTGGGATTTCACATCAAGTGACCCTAAATTCTTATTACGTCATCAGAAAGGGGTCATCATGCTTAACAACTTAGCTAGGTTGCTAGGGTTCCACATCAGGTGCTTCAGACCTTCCTTTTTGTCATGTTGACTAACTTTTCCATAGGCGCTATATTTATATCTTTTAGAGATAAGGCAGGCTGCTAGGGTCTCACGTCAACCCACTGGTCTCACGTCAGCTATTTCCAGAATTATGTTTAATGCCTTCGATAGCATAATCCGATAGCGAACGCTTTTCCCAGCTCCCTTCGAGGCTCTGGGATTTCACATCAGCTGTTCTAGAGTTTCAATATTCTTAAGTCATCAGAGAGGGCTAAGCACGCTGAATAACTACTTGCTAGTGTTATTTAATAGAAGTAAGAATAGGTTAGTTTTTCTTTAGAAAAAGTTACTTGTATGTTTTTCTATCGTAGAGTTATTCTGTTAATTTTCTTTTTCATACTAAATAAGCGTACTGAAAAAAGTAAGATAGAACATTGCAAGATTTAAGAAGCTATAATCATCAATTATTGACGGCGTTATAATTTTAGGTAATTGCAGGAGATTTTAGTCAAACTTTAACCGAAGTAACTTAATGTAAAACTGAGAGCAGCATCAAAGGATTCAGAGTTCTATAAAATTCTTCTAGATATTGGGGAGACAAAATATGTATATCTCTATACTACAGATAATGCATAGTTATGTGAGAGATCTAATTTGGCACAAAAAATACCAAGTGTGTAGTAATAACCTGCGCACACAATATATGTTACCGATCCAGCAGTAAATTACCGTTTGGAATTTTCGAAAAGTATCACTACTTCTGATCTTCCTTCTCACAAACCAGACCTGAAGGTTGTAGTTCCTACTATGTTGCATCGTAAATTAAATCTACCAAACCTTTGTTATGGCACCAGATTACAAATAGTTTCTTTATAATAAAAATTATTTTGAGGCTGTAATTATAACAGTGTGTGTATAAAGATAAAACAGTAGTTATCCCAAGAATAGGTAGGTACCCATTATTCCTACAAATTAGCCGTTCCAGCTTAAAAGATGCGAGTCCCAATAACTCTTAGTTTCTCAATGACAATTAATAAATCCCAAAGCCAGACATTAAAAATAAGTTAGTATAGATCTAAGTAAGGCCTGCTTATCCCATGGAAGTAGTATCTTCACGGGTAAATGATACCTCGAATCTCATTTTTCTTCCAAATGGAAATCATGAGATCGAGACAAAAACCAAACTAAGAATGACAGACTTTTCTTTGTGGCACAGTTCTGCTGAACCGAGCGTTGCTGCGTCGGGGTCAGGAGGCGCTGTCCAGCAGGACGCCGACTTATCCGAACTGGGTGTTGACGAATCAGAGTTAAGGGTACCTGACGCCGTCGACCCCATAACCGGGCGCAAGTACTATGGCTTCACGCCCATAGAGCTGATAACCACGGACGACGAGGGCTCGGAGCCCGAGCTGGATGACGAGGCGTATGAGCGCTGCGAGTTCGACCAGGACCAACCGGCCTTCGAGCGCCGAGACGAGTGGCGCGCGCGCGGTCCGCTCCGCTACAGCCCGGACGCCCTGCACCGCCACAGCCCGGACGCCCTGCACCGCCTCAGCCTGGACGACTCGCACCGCCACAGCCCGGACGCTTCGCACCGCCACAGCCTGGACGCCCCGCACCGCCACAGCCCGGGCACCCCGCTCCAATTTTGGTGCCGCTTTTTCGATTTTGGTGTCTTTTTAGTGTGAATCCATATTGCTTGCGCAAGTTATTTGATCTGTAATTTTCTACTAACATATATCCGAACGTAGCACATATTAGAATACAGATTCATATTTTTACCGCGGTTTTGAGTTGACCAATCATATTCATTCCTTCCTATAATCCAATTCCCACGAATGAGAGAAGAAATGCTCATCGCACGCGCCGCTCATTGGCGGATTCAGCGCCAGCCAATCACCGTACAGATGCTGTGGCATGAAAAAGGTATAATTACCTCCTCAATAGTGTGTCTGAGACTCTCCCGATGACGCAATCACCCTGCTCCAAGAGAGCCGTAGGGAAACAAGTACAGTGGCACACAAACACAAAAACCGAACGTCCTTCCGTCCTCGCCGCCGAGGCCCGCCGCGACGTCCCCGTAATAGTCCACCCCGACCCTTGCCAGAGCCAGCCCGCGACGCTGAGCCAGTAGCTTTAAATTCCCTTATTAATAATAATAATGATATGATCCAGCCTGTCCCTAGCTGCCCTCCCCTGCGACGCCCTAAGCCGAGGTCCGTACCCCACAGGGGGTGCCCTTAGCGTGTAGTCGCCTAGTTTGTAAGTTTTTTAATAAGCCCTGGCTGGAGGCTTTAATTAATTTATTAAATAAGGCAACCACAGGCAAGCCCGGTTAAGCAGCCGACAACCTCAGAAGTTGACCTGCGAGATGCCACACACAAAAAAAAAAAGTGTCTGAGAGTCTTCCAGAAGAAACCATCGTGAAGTTATCACCCCGCGCCCTTGCACGTTAAGCAAGCTATCACCCCGCGTCTAGCCGAGATTAACTAAATACCGCTGATATTTTGATAGTTTTAGATATATAGATATCTATATATCTAAAACTATCAAAATATCCGTGTTGGCCATACACAAGTGTGACAAATAAAGACTAAACTGAAGTGCTTAAACATCAGAAGAAGAAAGTGATTCATCCCACGTGCACCTCAAGATCCAAGTAAGTCCCTCACAACCTTTCTTCATACCCTGGTCAGCTCCTTACTGTGTGTGGTCAATATTTCACCCCCCAAGTTATTTTCCCGCCACGGTCCTTTGAGAATTTCCACAACACATATCGAAACTGTTCCTTTTGTGTATGTTTTTAGGGTTTAAGGTTTGTAGTTAGTTGTATTTATCCCTTTTTGCTTATTTTATCTAAAACTATCCAGAATGAGCTCTACGTATTCTTTATAGACCGGGAGCTGGTGACAGATGACGTTCCACGATTTTGTCGTGCATGCCTTTTTAAGGCTTGATAACTAACCCTAAAATATCAATGATAGTCGGGGTTTTAGCCCCCCCCGCGCGTCCTCTTCATAAGGAAAAGCGCTTTTCTTTGTGTAGCGGATTTTCGTGTCTTTCCGTGATAGTATACTGCATGCCATTGTAATATACGGAAGTTTAAACAAATTAAAGCTGTAATAATTGATGGTATGCACTCCGCAGCGGCCCGAGATGATCATAGGATTTTGAAGACCTGAACAATATTAAAAGGCAAATCCGTGTTTTGAAATTGCATGCTGATATAAAGAATGGAAGTTTTTGTAATAAACACACTCTGGAAAAATTGGCATGCACCCCTCGTATGACCAACGGTGGTAAATTTCCGGATAACTCTGTAAAATTTGAACACAGATTTTCCGTGATTCCAAATTAATCCTAATAAAAATTAATATTAATTTTATAACAAAATAATTATCTAATTCAAATGGCATGCGTGTTGAATAAGCCCATCGTATTATAAATAATAATAAAAGTTGCAAAAAACACTGCAAATTTAGGTGACTTATTTTTGCATGCCGTTTTGTATTTCATTAATTTACCTTATTTCAAGTCATGAATGTAAATGGCATGCATGTAGCTATAGCCCAACATACAAAAATTGTGAAAAAATTGAATAAACATCATTTTCTCATACGAAAAAAAATCTGAAAAATGCCGTGACTTCTTCCTGCATGCCGCTTTGTATTTTGTTAGTAGATACTATTTTAAGCTGAAATGCGAAATGGCATGCATGTAGCTTCATGAAAATTGTTTAAATAAACAAAAACTTTTCTCAAATTTTTGATGAAAAATTGAAAAAAAAAAATCAAACGGTGGGCAGGCTTACCGGCTTTCCATGCCTTAACAGGGTGTGACCCTGCATTTTACCGCAAGGGAAAAAGAAAACCGTGGGAACTGTATTCTGTTTATTACAAAAACTTCCATTCTTTCTGCATGCAATTTCAAAACACGGAATTGCCCTTTAATTTTGTTCAGGTTTTCAGAATTCTATGATCATCTTGGGCCGCTGCGGAGTGCATGCCATCAATTATTACAGCTTTAATTTGTTTAAACTTCCGTATATTACAATGGCATGCAGTATACTATCACGGAAAGACACGAAAATCCGCTACACAAAGAAAAGCGCTTTTCCTTATGAAGAGGACGCGCGGGGGGGCTAAAACCCCGACTATCATTGATATTTTAGGGTTAGTTATCAAGCCTTAAAAAGCATGCACGACAAAATCGTGGAACGTCACCTGTCACCAGCTCTCGGTCTATTATAAGTTCAAACAAATTTTGAGTTTTTAGTTCCACTGATTAAGTAGTTCTAAAGAAAATGAAGAGAATAAATAAATGATTGCAAGGTTGGGTTATGTTGCCAGGGTTCCACATCAGGTGCCTCAGACCTTCCTTTTTGTCATGTAAAAGGAAAGTGCTCATGTGCTCATCATGTTGACCAACTTTTACATAGGCGCTATATTTATATCTCTTAGAGATAAAACGGGCTGCTAGAGCTTCACATCAGCTATTCAGATCTTCAAAATAAATTATAACCTATATTTTTCCGAGGACTAATACCTATTAAACAAAAAAAATTGATATAAATACTTCCGATAGTTTTTATGTGAAAGCCAAATCATGAACAGACATATTTATTGGCTTTTAATTGTATGAAGACTTCTAGAAATATTTTTTAGTTTATATTCAAAATACAGAATTAACCCCCTTTATAGATTTATAATGTGTATACATAATACAAATAAGAAATATATATTATGCTAAAATTATAAACTAGTAAATGCGGTGATTTATAATAATCTTTCTGATTACGGGACACTCCTAATAATTATGACAAAACCAAATTAAGAATGACAGGTTTTTCTTTGTGGCACAGTTCTGCTGAACCAAGTGTTGCTGCGTCGGGGTCAGGAGACCCTCTCCAGCAGGACGCCGCCTCATCCGAACTGGGTGCTGACGCATTGGAATTAGGGGTCCCTGACGCCGTCGACCCTATAACCGGGCGCAAGTACTACGGCTTCACGCCCATAGAGCTCTTGACCACGGACGACGAGGGCTCGGAGCCCGAGCTAGATGACGAGGCGTACGAGCGCTGCGAGTTCGACCAGGACCAACCGGCCTTCGAGCGCCGCGACGAATGGCGCGCGCGCGGCTCACTCCGCTATAGCCCGGACGCCTCACGCCGCTACAGCCCGGACGCCCCACCGGCGGATGACGAGGACGCCCCACCGGCAGACGACGAGGACGCCCCGCCGGTGGACAACGAGGACGCCCCAGCTGGGCTCGCCGACTCGGACGTCCGCTCCGAATAAATCTATCACACAGTATATATCTTAATTATACGATATTTATTCCCCTCGGTTGTGTTATTTACTCCTGCATTACAATCAATCAATCAAAACATTTCTTTGCGTAATACAGGTTGAAAAGATTTTAGGAACTTAATCACTAGGGCCAGTGCTCTAGGTGTTGACCAATTAAGGCAGATTTTGTTACATAAATATATTTTTCACTTCAGTAGCTCAAACATGTAGGTTTTGCTGCCTGAAATCAATGAGCAGTGAGACAAAGTAACCTTACTTTAACTAATTTTTGTTTTCAGAAAGCCACGAATAATAAGTGAATTTAGGTCTCGATGGGTTTGCCTGGCATTTAGAGTCGAGGATATAAACATACTTCAATCACAGAACGATTATGTGTTCTATAAGTGGCCGTTTAGTTATAGTAAATGTGATTTTCGGCTGAAAAATTACACAATATCATCCGACCACTCGATTTGTCCAATATGCAATATTGTCTGTATATGTAATAGTGGGCTTTTACTATTCCTAGGAATAGTACCAAACACTTGAATAATAGGCTGCTGTCAGTCTTATTCATGTCTTGTTTCGTGTCTTATTTACCCCTGACTATGACGCCAGGCTTGCTTTCTACCTGGGTAGGTATCTATAACAGATATATACCTATAGAGTATACACGTTTCTGAGGTAAGCATAGCGTAACGTTGTATACAATACTGTAAACTACTCAAATAAGTATCTACCTACAGCTTTAAATCAGTAGCTCTAAGAGTTTGGGTTTCTGAGCACTTTAAAAACCATTGTTGGTCACCGTTTTTCAATTTCAGTAATACGCAACATACAAGAGACTGCATTGCATACATTTGGGATGAGGCATTCGTAATAATAAAGCAATTAAAAGAATAAATAACATGAAAAAAAGTTTATTTTAATAAGGTCTCTTGAAGCGCTTAATGTAAAAATACAATTTTTTTTAAAGAAAGGTACTAAGTCTCCGACAAAAAGGTAATAACTAACTTAAAAGTAAGCAAAAATAATTTATTTCTTTCTGTTCACAGTTTAGAGGGTCTAAACTGTGAACAGAAAGAAATAAATTAATTTTCCTTCACTAATCAATCACTCAATCGTTCGCCGTTAGAAAATAGTTTTCTTATTATTTGTTATTTATAAGGTACAATGTACACACATCAAAAGAGTCTAGGGATCAACATATATTTTTGCAATAACTTTTCTCCTGATTGATATTAATTAAAATTTTCTTTAAGGATTCATCAAATAAAGTGTTTTCGTTTGTCACAGTAACGATAAACCAAGTCACCTTTGCATTAATAAAGAAATTTGCCATTTTCCTAATAAAGGGAATTTTTACATTTGAACCACTAACATTAAAGTTCGAAAAAAAGACTGAAATAACAGTTTTCTTTAAAATTTTATTGGGTAACTTAAACAATTAATAATCCGTGTTTCTACCGCGAACACTAACAACACAAGAACATCGGTTTGGTATACTCAAAATGAGTTCATCCAAATCACGCTGTGGAATGGCCGCCCATGTTCGTTGCAACACCAAAAAAAGGTCTTCTTGCGACTGGATACCCTCCATATTCGGCAGAGCTCTTCTCTGTAGCATATCCCATGCATGCTCAATCGGGTTCAAGTCTGGCGACTGAGCAGGCCAGAGCAGGACATTGATGTTAGCTGCGGCGAGAGTCTGTCTTACAACTCTTGCGGTGTGCGGTCGTGCATTATCATGCATTAACTGAAATAAGGGACCGATTTGCACTTGTAGAGGAACGATGACGTCAGATACGATCGTCTCAGCATAAATTTGAGCGTTGAGGTTGCCTCTGATCCAAATCAACTCAGTTCTTCCGCCGATCCAAATACCCGCCCATACCATGATGGTTCCACCACTATAAGGATGGACTTCCTGGCAGGATTTTAATCCCTGTTGGCGTCCAGGGGTTCTCCAGTGTCGTATACGTCTTGTATCCGGTCTCATACCAAAACGAGACTCATCAGAAAAGCACACGAAACGCCATTGTTCTTCTGCCCAATTTCTGTGTTCAAGAGCCCATTGATATCGAATCCTACGATTGTGCATTGCTATAGGTGGTACCCGTAGCGGTCTTCGGGAATGAAGGTTCACTTCATGCAAGCGGTTTCTGACTGTTTGGTCGCTAATTAAGTTCCCTGAAGAGTGATGAAGCCTCACGGCTAACATCATGGCGGTTATTGTTGGAGCTCTTCGAGTTAAGATTTGAATGTATCGGTCTTGTCTCCGTGTGGTGCAGCGATACCGTCCTCCATGGCGCTCAGCCACGGTACCAGTGCTTCGGTAACGTGTCCAAAGTCGACTAATAACACTCTGACTTGTATTCAGAGCTAAAGCCACAGTACGTTGCCGGGAACCAGCTTCTATCATTCCCACGGCTCTGAGCATTTCTTCCCTGCTTAAATGACGTCGCCGCTCCATAATAACGTTGGTTTTAATAAGTAGTAGGGAAACAGTAGCACTAATAATGTCTTCAATGCGTTGTATGTTTTTATAGGGAAAATATTGACAGCTGATTTTCATCTTTTACTCGAATTTGATTAACAGTTCCTGTTTCAAATTATGAAATGCACCAAAAAGGATTCATATAAATTTATAAAATCATAAATTTATTACAAAGCCACATCTCAATCTCAAGAAATCCGCATAAAAATGCTTGATCCCTAGACACTTTTGATGTGTGTAGTTCTTATAATGTACAACGATATCCCACAAAACCGTATTATTTGTATTATTCTTCATGTTCGTCTCGCGATTTGTTTTTCTCCGGTTGATCGTTATTGTGCTTGACTATTATTTTACATATTAAATGTGAATGTGTGCCATCTAAAAGTACCTATACGTACAATCGCTTAGCTATAATAATAATAATAATAATAATAAATAATAATAAGCTGGCAACACTAGCCGTCAAATCAAGTTTTGTTTTCTGCTCTTACAAATAAATTTGCAAAATATATTGATAAGTTTTCCCATCCAAATTTCTCAATATTTACGAAAAGAGGACAGATTGAACCAAGATAAATAACATAAATCTAAAAAGCAACCGATAATATAACGAAAATGAAGATAATATATAATCCATCGACAACTGTCAAGTGGTCTGTCAATGACACCAATCACTAAAAAATGCAAGAAATAACGATGTTAATAAACAAAACTTGATGATGCTTACTAGAGCAGCTTCGCGACGTGCACGCCCACCACCCCCGGACCCGTCGCTCAGCTCCGCCTCGCCGCCGCCGGACTTAGTATCACCAATGTCACCGGCGGCTGCAGCCGCGTCGAGCTCGAGCGACGAGTATTTCTCTCCGCCGACGTCGCCAACACCTGTGCGTCGGCAGGGGAGAGGCCGGCCACCGACGAGCTTGGAACCTAGGAGTCAACCGGCTCCGAGTCGGGTCCCCGCTGCCAGTGGTGTGCAGCGCATGAGATGGACTCAGTCCATAAACGAAAACGTCATGCGCGCATATTATGGATCTACAGAGGGGGGAACTAACCTCACTGCGTATCGTGTCAGGATGCTGTCTCTGTTTCAGGACCTAGAACCAGCTGTCAACGTCTCGGCCCAACGATTGTCGGATCAGGTGCGGGTCATCCAGCGTAGCCACAGGCTGGATGATGCAACACTTGATAGGCTGCGCTCAGAGGTACTGAGCAACCATATCATCTCGACCCCGACACATGCCGTGGTACAAGCGCCCGCTAGTGGCGCAATGATACCGCGGCTCAATAGTCATAATAATGAGCTAGATGATAGGGTTGTCACGGTAAGTAGCCAATGCAACGATCGACTGAGGAGCGCACTGGAGGATGCGCTTCGCAAGTATAAATCAGTTCCGCCTGAACTTAGACCCCGGTTACCACGGTTACCTATGCATAAAAAAAATAGGGCGTTGGTGTGTGCTTTGGATTCGCTGCTTGAGAACATTTTTGAGAGCAGCGAAAACCTTGTTGATACGCATTCAATCCTATATTGCGGGGCTGTTGCGGCGTGTCGCTTAGCTAACGTCAAATTTCCTAATAACGACGAAGCTATTCGACCAAAACCTGCTGTACCAGTCTGGCAGTATAGGATCGAGAGGCGTATCGATGAGGCCAGAGCACTCATCGGCAAACTATACTGCTTCAAGGAGGGCAATGCACGCCCACGTGTAATGCGTTTTGTACGGCGGGCTTTCTCGGGGACTGGAATCAGCCCTCGAGAATACGCACCCCACATTACGGAGCGCATTGACTTCCTTAAGCAGAAAATTTATGCATGGGCAAGCCGTATCCGACGGTTTAAGCGGCGGGTTGAACGGTACTCACAGAATCGCATGTTCCAGAGCGATGAGAGGTGGGTATACAGAGCTTGGGAGCGACCCAATCAAAATGTGACTGACGTGTGCCGCCCGGATGATACCGCCACGAATTTATTCTGGCGCAACATCTGGTCGGTACCCGTCTGTCATGTTGAGGGTGACTGGATGCGTGAAGTTGAACGCGTGTGTGAAGCTATACCACAAATGGATAAAATAATCATTAACACTTCTGATATAGCCAAAGCAGTTCATCCGTTACCAAACTGGAAGTCTCCAGGACCGGATGGACTGCACAACTTCTGGCTCAAATGGTATCGCAGCTCGCACGCGCTTTTGGCTTCTCAATTCCAGGCATCCTTAGAGACTGGGTCTCACCAGAGTTTTTAACGACAGGCTGTACCCACCTGCTTCAAAAGAGTGGTAGTCCCACGGAACCCAAAAACTATAGACCGATTACCTGTCTGTCTACGGTCTATAAGGTTCTTACGTTCATTCTGAGAGTGAAAATAAATATGCACATTGAGTGCAACTCAATTATGTCCGCTTCTCAGAATGGATGTAGGAAAGGGTCCCGTGGCACTAAGGAGCTACTCCTCATTGACATGGCCATTAGCCAACAGGCTCGTCGATCCCGAAAAGATCTATCGACATGCTGGATAGACTACAAAAAAGCCTTTGATTCTGTTCCTCATACCTGGCTCATCAAGGTGCTAGAGCTTTACAAAATACATCCAACTCTACGCACGTTCCTTGAGTCATGTATGAGGCAATGGAAGACGGTACTTTGCTATCCAGGATGTCGACCGATTCGAGGAAACGATGAGCCTATATGGATCAGACGGGGAATATTTCAGGGCGACAGTTTGAGTCCACTTTGGTTTTGCTTGGCCCTGAATCCTCTAAGTACAATGCTAGAGGAGTCAGGCCTGGGCTATCGGTTGAGAAGAGGAGGTCAAAGTATATCCCACCTCCTTTACATGGATGATTTGAAACTTTTTGCCCCCAACAACTTGCAACTGATGGAACTACTGAAGGTAACTGAAACTTTCAGTAGCGCCATCAAGATGGAATTTGGTGTGGACAAATGTGCAATCATGCATGTAAAACGAGGAGAGATTATGGAATCTGAGGGAATTGAACTTTCAGATTCCATACACCTTAGATCTCTCTGCTTAACCGAAACTTATAAGTATTTGGGTATGTCGGAAGCTTTGGGCATTAATGTTGCTGACATGAAGCAATCGCTGAGGGAGCGCTTCTTTGGCCGCCTGACAAAGGTATTAAACAGTCTTTTGTCGGGAGAAAATAAGGTGCGCGCTTTCAACGGTTGGGTCATGCCGGTGTTGATGTATTCTTTCGGCATACTCAAATGGACTCAAACCGAACTGGACGCCCTGGATAGGAGGGTCCGTACACTGCTAACCACAAATCGGATGCATCACCCACGATCATCGGTGATGAGACTGTACATCCCGCGGAAATGTGGAGGTCGAGGCTTTTTAAATGCCAAAACTCTCCACAACCGCGAGATTTGCAGTCTCAGGGAATATTTCCTTAAAGCCGATGTGGGTATGCACCGAGATGTGATTGCAGTGGACAAGGGACTCACCCCGCTGACCATGGCTAAAGAGAACTGGCACAAACCTGTTATACTTACCCCAGATGACCGCAAGGAGGTATGGAAAAGCAAGGAATTACATGGTCGCTACTATCGGGCTCTTTATGGGTCCGATGTAGATTTGACAGCTTCCGTTGCCTGGCTACGCTTCGGGGATCTCTTCGGAGAAACTGAAGGTTTTGTCTGTGCAATTATGGACGAAGTTATCTTGACGAATAATTACCGGAGACATATTATGAAGGACGGGACGATTGACGTATGTCGGGCATGCTATCGTCCTGGTGAGTCCAT
This sequence comes from Tholera decimalis, assembly GCA_943138885.2. NCBI lineage: Eukaryota > Metazoa > Arthropoda > Insecta > Lepidoptera > Noctuidae > Tholera > Tholera decimalis. Next base: position 3,464,569 of record OW964548.2, read on the forward strand.
CAGACATATTGTCTCCGGTTGTTCACGTCTAGCTAACGGCGAGTACTTGCATAGACACAATCAAGTAGCCAGAATTATCCACCAGCAACTTGCGTTGAAATACAAACTTGTCGATTCTGAGGTACCGTATTACAAGTATGTGCCCGACCCAGTTCTCGAAAATGACCATGTCACGTTGTACTGGGATCGGTCTATCATCACTGATAGGACTATTGTTGCCAATAAGCCTGATATAGTGGTGATAGACCGATTAGTGCGCCGCGCAATGATAATCGATGTTACCATCCCACATGACGAGAATCTCGTGAAAGCTGAGAAAGAGAAACACATTAAGTATCTCGACTTAGCTCATGAGGTTGTTGACATGTGGGATGTGGACTCGACTGTCATTGTGCCGATTGTCATATCAGTCAATGGGCTGATAGCTAAAAGCTTCGACGACCATCTGTCGAAGCTGGCTTTGCACAGCTGGATAAAGGGCCTGATACAGAAGGCAGTTCTCCTCGATACAGCTCGTATTGTGAGGAGGTTCCTTTCTCTGGAGACCTAACCACCGGTAGCTTGGACCCCGCTCCCGATACCAGTGGACTGCCATTTTTTATATTTTTAAATGTTTTTTATTGTCACTTTTTTATAGAAAAAAAACTTTTTAGCAAAAAATAGAACCGACTTCCATATAAAAACACTACAAAGGCAAAAATAACTTTAATTTCGGAAGGCGGTGTCTTTAGTTTTGTATATATTTTCGTTTTTGACACCGCCTTGCGAAATTAAAGTTATTTTTGCCTTTGTAGTGTTTTTATATGGAAGTCGGTTCTATTTTTTGCTAAAAAGTTTTTTTTCACGCTTTTTAGTGGGTCGGTTTGTAATTTATCTAGTTACAAAAGCCAAAATGTCAACTACTTATCACCTTTTACAAAATATTGCTTTTCCCGGTGCAGAGCCGTTAATTTTTGAGGAGTTCTCCTGGTACATCACCATCAGCTCTACTTCACCATATGCATTGTGACGAGCATAAAGTGCTTAACATCCATATTCAAGTAATCTAATCGCAATCAACGAAATACTTATTATTGAGTAGTTTCGGTGGCCATCTGGGGTCTTCATCATCAGTTCCACTTCCTCAAATGGTGCTTTTCGAGAGCAACTGCACAAGCTACTATAAGAAATACCCAAAACGCTATAGGTGTGCCTATAATATTTGAAGAGTTCCCTCGATTTCTCCAGGATCCCATCATCAGATCCTGATTTCGTAACAATGGGACCAACTAGAAACTATACCCATTCAAATGCAAAAAGAATTTTTCAAATCGGTCCAGCCGTCTCCGAGATATGAGGTAACATACATAAAAAAAAAAAAAAAAAAAAAAAAAAAAAAAAAAAAAAAAAGTTCAAGACGAATTGTAAACCTCCTTTTTTTGAAGTCGGTTAAAAATATTTAAAAATGTAATTTTTGAGAGGTATATGAAATAAAGGAAATAATAATAATATTCCACAACTTTTCACACAACGCCATCTAGTCCCAAACTAAGCAGAGCTTGTGGTATGGGTACTAGACAACTGATAAACATACATATATATTTCTAAATACATACATATTATAGAAAAATTACCCCCAGGCAAAGAACAAATGACCGTGCTCATCACACAAACATTTGTCCTAGGTGGGAATCGAACCCACGACCTTGCGCATAGCAGTCAGGGCCACTGACCACTATACCAACGGGCCTGCTATAAGCTATAACACGGACAACACGGGACACGTGCTGTGTACTAGCTTATAGCTAGCTTATAGCTCGTCGTACGTCGTCGCTCGTGCTTTGTTGACTATTTATTTGACAGATTTTTCGTTCGCCCACTTCTCGATATTTGTTTTGTTGTTGTTTAATGCTCGTGTACCTAGTAAATAACTTAAACTTTTTGTTTTGGAATATTCTTCTGACTTTTAATGATGGGATTTGTATTTATTTATTTTTTACGTAGGTACTTTATCTTTGACATTAACATTCATATCTGTAGCGAGGCCATTGAGAGGCACGGGGAAGTACTTGCTGTATCCCTTGATGTCTCCAAGGCCTTTGACAGGGTCTAGCACGATAGCCTTATTGCTAAGCTTCCTTCCTTCGGTTTACCCACTCAACTTTGCGTTTGGATTGAAGACTTCCTGAGAGATCGGTCCATTTGAGTGGTCATTGATGGCTGCTCATCTGGTCAATTGGCAATTAATGCCGGGGTCCCTCAGGGGTCTGTTCTCTCAGCAACTTTATTCTTGCTGCACATTAACGATCTGCTAATGCCCGGTACCTTTGGGTATGCAGACGATTACACAATCTAATTCCGCCAAGCCCGTTCCAACATCGGACTACAAGACAAACGGCGATGCGCCATCGTTACATTGTGGACATCCCTTGTTAAAATAGTGTGGTTAAAATTGTTTATAAAATAAATTAAATGAACTATTAAGTTAAAATGCCGAAACGCAAGTGTTCGTTCAGGATTTAGATATGGCCGCGGCAGAAGACGTCTGGGATTATCACACGATACAAGATAACCACAGCTTTCGGTCTAATGATTGTGCATCGAAATTAATTCAATCATGTTTTGATCGCGCATACGAAAGACTTATTGTGAAGATATATATATTTTTTTGTACACGATTCGAGTTGAAGCTCTAAAGGAGTTTTGAGCCGAAACTGAAACGGAATATCATGCTCGGCTATAGCAAAGCCTCTTATGCCTGCCTTGGTAAGGGTTTCAAAAATGTATCAGCCATTAAAAAACTACTTTTTGAGTATTGAAAAATATCCCCTGTTACTAAAAAACTTTTTTGAAGATTCCACATCCAAACTGTGGCTTTATTTTTTACACGCTCATGCAGCAAGTTTTCATCAAGCTGTATTGAAACTTGAAGATCAGACTACTACTACTCTTACCATAGAAATGGAGATACTTTATTGGGCTGATTTACTGAAATTGTTCAAAAATTGTAGACATCTGAGAAAACCCAGTTACAAATTCCAGTTCTAACCGCGGTTTTTATAATTAAGGTGAATATAAAAAAAACGAGCTAAGAATTTCATTCTTACTTAAAATCATCACCAGCTATATTAAAGCCAATTTTTTCATCTGATAAATATAAATTTTATATAACTTAACTTTTCGGGTAAGTATATATATATATTTTTAATTCGTAACTTTTAAGCTAACTGACTATTCCTAAATAAAAAACTTAAATGAAGTGTTTTTTTTTTAATTGACAACCTGTTATAAACCAGTGTCCCGTTTTGAGACAAAAAATAAATGGTCACGTTACCGGTATAACCTATCATTTTTGAGGTGAAAAGAAACATGTCAAGAATTACAATTGTTACTATGCATAGCTTTGTACCATGGGCGTAGGAAAGAGGGGGGGGGGGGGCGGGTGGGCCGTGCCCACCCCAGAATCGCCTAGGCCAACCCCAGAATTTTTACTAACAAACGATTATGGTTGAAAACATAAAAAATAAACTAGCCAAGTGCGAGTCGGACTCGCCCATGAAAGATTCCGTATCCAAACATAGATTAGCGAAAATTAACTTTGTTTTTCTTAAATTACCAAGTTCGTTCGTCAACCGTTTGTATAAATGACCAACGTATTATATTTGCGGTTTTTGAAAATGTGCTTTATCACAAAAACTGAGCTAGCAGTACCTATCTCGTTCTAACTAATTTTCGTGGTAAGTTGTCATTTATACTTCTTTGCCCGTTCTTATTTTAAAAGTAAAAGGTTATAAATTTCACCACCTTAGAGAATGTAATAATACACTATGTTTTATTCACCACTTTGGAAGTCTATATCTGTCAAACGATTGACTTTTGAAGAAAAAATGGTGTTAGAAAACTCAACGTAATTAAAAAAGGATCTATCCCATAAAAAACAACACTTGTCAAAAAACCAAGTCTCGCAACTCAGTTCTTCTACCGTAAAAACTTATGAGATCCATGTAATACCAAGTCGATTATTCGATTATTCAGTGAGAGTGTGAATGTTTCGAATTGTATGATTAACCCAAGGCTGAATAAGATATTCGTGGGTTTCTGAAAACAAAAATTAAAAAGTTACTTTGTCTCACTCAGTGAGCACAATCGCATTTTGCTCACTGATTTCAGGCAGCAAAACCTACATGTTTGAGCTACTGAAGTGAAAATAACTATTTTTCAGTATATCCAAAATTGTGTATTAATAAAAATAAACTCGTAAGAAAACCATTTTTTTATTAGTTAATGAAATCAATTTGCTACTAATGTATCTGCAGTTGACCAGAGGGATTTAATGATTGACCACTTAAATCTAGTAATCAACTTTTTCTTTTTTCTACTATACGGTTTATAACAATAAATTAGTTTTATATGATTAGTTTCTCTTTATAAACGCTTTTCATATACATCAATATTGTGCTCACGACCTTTTCGAATTTACTATGCAACCTCCACTCTCACTTTCCCTTGTTTCTCACTCATGCTCTTTATTTCCTGACCAGCCCTGCAATTGCAATTGCAACCTATCCACTATCAAATATCTTGGCGTAATACTGGATCAGCATCTAGGTATCTTTCTCATTTCACATTGAGCTTCTACAAATTAGAGTCTGAAAATTCGTTTATATTTTTAAAACCCTCCGACACATAGCGGACGCGCGAATAGTAAAACAAGTTTATTTTGCTTTATGCCAATCGAACCTTAATATTATTGCATGCCGTTATGAAATGTGGGCCTAAAAATGGGACGGGGCGCCTAAAACCATACTTCTATAATTTGGAAGAGCGCAAGGAGCCATCCTAAAAGTGAGTAACTTCAAAAGCTACAAATTTCCGACGACAGAGTTTTACAAAAATTGTCAAATGTTGACAGTGAGGCAGCTTTTTATTCTAAATACTGTTCTAATACAGCATGCCGTGACCCCGTTTCAAGGAATCACTAAAAGGCGTAAGGACAGAATCTGTATAACTAAGAAAAGTAATTTCAGGCACTCAAATCGATTTAATTATTTCTTGGCACCCACCCTGTATAATACAGTAAGTAAATAAACAAGTGGCTACTAAGCCTGACTTACCAGGAAACAGAAAACATCCTTAGAACAAAAACTTTTTTACAAAAAATTGAACCGGCTTCAAAACTTACAAAAAAGATCTCACATGGCTGATGTCGATGCCAAGCCAACGAATTCAAATTTAATCAAAACTATTCGCTTTTGATAGGCGAAGTACGCCGCATTCTGGGGCACACCCGAGATGATCAAACCTTTTCATTTATATTGGCACCGACTTCAGCCATGTGAATAGATAACTAACTAGCCCTTATTTTAAATGGAATTAGACATCTAATAAACTAATCTTCAAGGTTCTTTCTCTCTTTGTAGTGCAGATCTTCTGTAAGTTTTAAAGTCGGTTAATTTTATTTACAGTTTTTATTTGGTTAATTTTTTTACAGTTTTTATTTAATGCTTTTTAGTGTATCATTGTTTGTGTTACTTGAGATACCTACATATCGTTCGCACTTAATTTCATTAAGTCTTTTTTACCCATTTAAACCATATGGTTTAAATGTATATAATAAAACTAGTATTTGCGTGTTGCGCGAGGTGCAAGCACCTCGCGTGCTTGTGGAGGTGGATTCTTAACTTAAAAAAAAAAGAGGGGCGGGGGTGATGGGGGGGTTGCACAATTATTTCGACTAAAGCATTGCCCCTCTAAATGAATCTGAATAAAAAAAAATTTGTTCCAAGTCTCTTAATTTCCGAGATCCGCCTAAAGGGGGTGAGAAGGGGGGCAAGGGGGGCGACTTTGAAAAATGGTTTTTACTTTACCGAGCTTCCTCTACAGGAATCTCTACAAAAAAAAAACGGGTCTCGTAGTTTCCGAGATACGATATGGAGGGGGGAGAAGGGGGGCGAAAAGGGGAGGTTTGGCACTTTTCCCGTAGGTTTGAGAGTTACTTGTTTACGAATCTGTCAAAATATACCCACCTACCCATCCACCATCTGGGAGAACAATTATGTCAATGAGTCAGTGAGTGAGTGAGTGAATAGTAATTTAGCTTTATATAATATAACTAGTATTTGCGTGTTGCGCGAGGTGCAAGCACCTCGCGTGCTTGTGGTGTGAATCTGAAAAAAAAGAGGTGGGTGATGGGGGGAGATGGGGGGGGGTTACACAATTATTTTGACTAAAGCATTGCACCTCTAAATGAATCTGAAAAAAAAATGTTCCAAGTCTCTTAAATTCCGAGATCAGCCTAAAGGGGGTGAGAAGGGGGGCAAGGGGGGCGACTTTGAAAAATGGTTTTTACTTAACCGAGCCTCCTCTATACGAATCCGTAAAAAAAAATACGGGTCTTGTAGTTTCCGAGATACGATAGGGAGGGGGTAGAAGGGGGGTGAAAAGGGGAGGTTTGGCACTTTTCCCGTAGGTTTGAGAGTTACTTGTTTACGAATCTGTCAAAATATACCCACCTCCCCACTCACCATCTGGGAGAACAATTATGTCAATGAGTCAGTCAGTGAGTGAGTGGTAATTTAGCTTTATATAGTATAACGAGTATTTGCGTGTTGCGCGAGGTGCAAACACCTCGCGTGCTTGTGAAAAAAAAAATGGGGGGGGGGTGATAGGGGTAGATGGGGGGGGTTGCTAAAGCATTGCCCCTCTAAATCAAGTATTTGCGTGTTGCGCGAGGTGCAAGCACCTAGCGTGCTTGTGAAAAAAAAAAAAAGGGGGGGGGTGATGGGGGGAGATGGGGGGGTTTAGTATTTGCGTGTTGTGCGAGGTGCAAGCACTTCACGTGCTTGTGAAAAAAAAAAGAAAAAAAAAAAGAGGGGGGGGTGATGGGGGGGGGGGTGATGGGGGGGGGGGTTGCACAAGTATTTCGACTAAAGCATTGCCCCTCTAAATGAATCTGAAAAAAAAAATGTTCCAAGTCTCTTAGATTCCGAGATCCGCCTAAAGGGGGGAGAAGGGGGGCGGGGGGGGGGGACTTTGAAAAATGGTTTTTACTTTACCGAGCCTCCTCTATACGAATCCATAAAAAGAAAAAAATACGGGTCTCGTAGTTTCCGAGATACGATAGGTGGATAGAGGTGCAAGCACCTCGCGTGCTGGTGAAAAAAACTAAAGCATTGCCCCTCTTAATCAAGTATTTGCGTGTTGCGCGAGGTGCAAGCACCTCGCGTGCTTGTGAACAAAAAAAAATGGGGGGGGGGATGGGGGGGTTTAGTATTTGCGTGTT